>JAAWVA010000038.1:5299497-5347005 GCA_015227895.2 Colaptes auratus | reverse complement strand
GGGCTGCCCTCCCTCGGCTCCTGCCCCTCAGTGTGCGCTGCAGGGTGGGCAGAGAGCCCTCAGCAGGGCTTGCAGGAGCTTGTGGTGGCCACAAGCAGCTGGTGGAAGGGAGGTGTGTGTGGGCTGCACCCCTTGGCACTCTGGCGCAGCTCTGTGTGGGTCACAAACCCACTGACTGGCACCAGCCTGGCACCAGCTCTCACCGGCAGGGCTGGCACCTTCCCCTCTGGTGGCTGGGCTGGAGGAGCCCACGTGCTGGGGGTCCCAGGGCGTTCTGAGGGCTCCAGGCTCAGTGTCTCTCCCTCTGCCCACAGAGTGCTCCCCTGGGTGGTATGGCAGAGACTGCCAGAGGCCATGCCAGTGCCGGAATGGAGGCCTCTGCGACCCTGCCACGGGCGCCTGCCGCTGCCCTGCTGGCTACATCGGTGCTGACTGCAGTGTGGGTGAGTGCTGGGCAGCTGGGGGCACAGCAGCTGCCAGGAGAGCCCTCAGGAGGGGCACACAGCCAGGTTGCTGACCCTGGGGCAGCTACAGTGCCCACCTCCTGCACTGGGCCACCAGCAGCAGCCCTCCTTGGCTCTCTTCCCTCCCTGCACTGCCAGTGATGTCCTCCCTGCTTCAGCTGCTGGGGGGGCAGTGCCAGCCTTGCTGTGGGAGCCTGCAGCTGAGCTCCTTTGCTGCCCCTCTTCACCAGGCAAACTTTTCCCTGCCCCATTTGTCTCATGCCAGGAAGGTGCCAGGCTGGGAGGGGTCTGCCACATCAGCCCTGGGGCCCTGCAAGCAAGCTGGGCACAGCCTTCTGAGCTGCTGTGATAGGCCAGAGGGGGATGGTTTGCACTCAGAGGGGGAGATTCAGACTGGAGAGAAGGGAGAAACTTCCCAAGCTGGGTGGGGAGAGCCTGGCCTGGGTTGCCCAGCGAGGCTGGAGCTGGCCCAGGGCTGGCACCATCCCAGCTCAGGCTGGATGGGGCTGTGAGCAGCCTGCTCTGCTTGGGGCCGTCCCTGCTGACTGCAGGGGCTTGGTCTGGATGAGCTCTGAAGGTCCCTTCCCTCCCCCCCAGCCTGGGATTCTGTGACCCCCTCCCCACCGCTGCCCTGCCGGCTCCCTGCTGGCAAAGCTTCACTCCTGCAGCAGGAGGATACCCAGAGCTCATTTCTGGCCCTGCTGGCACCAGCACCAGGGCTGGGTACTCCTCCAGCCTGCCCCTTGCTCTGCTCTGTGCCACTGGGAGCTCCTCTCCAGCCCTCTGGCATGGGCAGGGCAGCTGAGGGTTTGTTCCCCTGCAGAGTGCCCTGCTGGGCGCTACGGCGAGGGCTGTGCCAGGCTGTGCCCCTGCGGAGAAGGTGCCACCTGCCACCCTGCCACTGGAGACTGTGTCTGCCCCCCAGGAAGGACTGGTCCCACCTGCCAGCAAGGTAAATGTCCCCTGCAGGGTCCTGCATCAGGACAAGAGGGTGCTGTAGGCAGGGGGGGCTGGAAAAGGTCCTGAGGGGGACCTGAGGTCCTTGCCCCGAGTAGTCCTCTGCCTGTGCCTGGGCACTCCATGCCATGGGCCCTGTGCCCTCTGCCACCTCTTCTTGTCCCACAGCCTGTGAGAAGCACCAGTACGGGGTGGGCTGCCAGCAGACCTGCTCCTGCCACCACGGGGGGCTGTGTGATGCAGCTGATGGCTCCTGTGCGTGCCCCCCCGGCTGGATGGGCACATCCTGCCAGTTAGGTATGCCCAGCCCGGGCCCCTGGGCCTGCCCCAGCCCAGTGCCCGTGGGGCCCACTCAGTCTGCTCCACACGGGGTCCAGCTGCTGTTGCCCTGCCCTGTGAGGGGCAGGGGCAGGCCCAGGGCTGGGAGCAGCTGCTGCATGGCATCTCCCCTGCAGGGTGCCCGCCGGGAAGGTTCGGTGCCGACTGCCAGCTGCCCTGTGCCTGCCTGCACAATGCCACCTGTGACCCAGGGACAGGAGCCTGCCACTGCCCCAAGGGCCGCTACGGTGCCCTCTGTGAGCACAGTGAGTGGTGGCAGCAGGAACACCTTGGGGCTGGGGGGGCGGGGGGGAGGGCTGTACCCCAGGGCCCCCCCAGAGGGCAGAGCCCCAGGGCAGGGCTGTGACCTGCTGCAGCCACCCTCACGGCACCAGCAGGCTCTGCTCCCACTGCTGCTCACAGGGAGCCCTTCCCAGCTGGCAGAGAAGGTGGCAAACCCGAAGGGGTTGGGTTGGAAAAGACCTTTCAGGTCCTGGAGCCCAACCCTTACCCCAGCACTGCCAGGGACCTCCACCCATGGCCCTCAGCACCAGGGCTTTGCAACCCCTCCAGGCATGGGGGCTCCAGCACGGCCCTGGGCAGCCTGGGCCAGGCTTTGGGGCAGAAATTGTTCCTCATGGCAACCTCCCCTGGTGCAGCTTGAGCTCCTTTTCTCTTGTCCTGTTCCCTGTGGGAAGAGCCCAACCCCGAGCTGGCTTCGGCCCCTGGGCAGGGAGTTGTGTGGAGCCAGGAGGTCTCCCCTCAGCCTCCTCCTCTCCGGGCTGAACACCCCCAGGCTCCCCTGCGGGAGCCCCCTGGACACCGAGGCTGTGCCAGGGGGGCACACCTCGGGCTGCCCAGCCGAGCCCTGTGCCCAGCGCCCCCGGGGAGAGCCTCCTGCCCGGGCAGCGCTCCCGGCTCCGGCTCTCTGCTTCTCCCTGCCGGAGGCTCTGCCGCGGCGGCCGGCGGCCGCGGAGCCTCCCTCCCGCCCCGCCCGGCTGAGCTCTGCGCTTGGCTCTGCCCCAGGCTGTCCCCAGGGCTTCCACGGAGCCGGCTGCCAGCAGCGCTGCGACTGCGGCCACGGAGCCGGCTGCGACCCAGCCAGCGGCCGCTGCCAGTGCCCCCCGGGGCGGGCCGGAGAGCGCTGCCAGACAGGTACCCCCCCCCGCTGCTTCCCGAGGGCGTCCCGGGGCGCTGGGGAGCAGCCCCGGAGCTGCTGCGCTGTCTCCCCTCTGCCCCCAGGCTGCAGGGAAGGGACCTACGGCGTGGGATGCCAGCAGCGCTGCGACTGCCCTGCCGGCGTGCCCTGCGACCCGGCCACGGGCCGCTGCCGCTGCCCCCCGGGCACGACTGGCGCCAAGTGCGGCTCAGGTGAGCGGAGCCCAGCCTGGGGGGCGCCGTGCAGGCTGGAAGCCCGGGCCTGGAGCGGCTGCAGGGCTGAGTCCTCGTGGGAGGGGGTCCCAGTGTGTGTGTGCCCTGTGAGGGGGCAGCTGGGCAGTGGTGGGCACCTCCCCAGCCTCTGCTGGGAGCCAGGTCTGGGTGCAAATGCCCCTCTGGCCTCCAGGGCAGGGATCACCAGAGCCCAAAGGCTGAGGAGCAACCACAGCAGGATCAGAGCCCCAAAACCACTGTGGGTGCAGAAGGCCTTGAGGAGGAAGCAGCCCTGGGGCTGGGGGCTAGGCCATGGCACCACAGCTCTGCCTGGCTGAAACCCCTGCAGGGACAGGCATCCAACCCCTCCCTGGGCAGCCTGTGCCAGCCTGAGAACCTTTCAGCCACGAGGTTTCTCCTAACACCTTGCTGGGCCTGGGCTGCTCTGATGCCCTCTGGCACCAGAGCTCAGGAGCAGGGGGGGAGGCAAACAGCTCTCTGCCTGACCTCTGCCAGCTGTGCCAGCTGTGCCAGCTGCCCAGCAGGAGGTGGCAGCCACCTCAGCCTGTCTCTGCCTTGCCCCCAGAGTGCCAGCCAAGCCAGTATGGCCCAGACTGCAGCCTGCCCTGCCAGTGTGCCCCCAGCAGCTCCTACTGCGATGCCCGGGACGGGCACTGCCTCTGCCGCCGCGGGCACGCAGGACACACCTGCCAGGAAGGTAAGGTGTGGGCACGGCCCCACGGCTGCTGGGGGAAGCCTGCTGTGCCCAGGGGTGGCTCGTGCCCTGCTGGGGGGGTTGGGTGGTGGCAGAAAGCAGAACCCAGGGCAGCTCCTGCCCTTGCTTCGTGGTTCACACCTCCAGAGCGCGAAGCTGCTGGGGTGGGTTGGGCTGGAAGGGACCCCAAAGGTTGCCCAGTTCCAACCCCCTGCCAGGGGCAGGGGCACCTCCCACCAGCCCAGGCTGCTCAAGGCCTCCTCCTCCTCACCTGGACACTCAGGCTGCATGCTGGCAGTGCTGGGACACCCCCACCCCAGCTGTGCCCCTGCTGACACCAGGGCCCAGAGCCCACACCTCCCTGGGCCCCCTGGAACAAAATGAACCCCCCCTGGGCAAGGTGGGAGCAGCACACAGCACAGCTCTGCCCAGAGCAGGCCTGGCTCAGAGCCTGGGTGCTGTGGGGAGGGGTGGCAGGGTGGTCTGCCTTGCTTTGCAGGTGGCAGAGCTGGGCTGGCAGCAGCTGAGCACCACCTCTCCCGGGGCCAGGGTCAGCAGCAGCCCCCAGGCAGTGCTGCAATGGCTGCAGGCAGCAGCCTCAAGCTGCTGCAGCAGGAGAGCAGAGCCTGGCTCCCAGCTGCTGCCCTGAGCCCTGCAGCAGCTGCCCTGCATAGCCCTCAGCCCTGACCTCTGCTGCTTTCCCTCCCAGAGGTGCAGCCTCCAGCCCCTACCAGCTCACCTCCACCCTGGCCAGCCAGCCCCTAGGTCCTGCAGCTCCCTCAGCACGACCAAGCAGCCACCTGAAGAAGCCAACACTGACCTCCCCAGCAAGCTTGGAGCCCCAGCAGCAGCTGTCCTCTGCCCACAGCCCAGGAGGCTGCTTTTGGGGTGGTCTGAGCGAGGCTGAAGTCCACCAGCTCCCTGCAGCAGCACAGGCTGGCTTCCAGGCGTGCCAGGAGGGCAGAGGTGCCAGCCCTGCTGCACAGCCTTGGCAGCAGCAGGAGGAACAGTTCAGAAGTGCTCAGCCCTGGCCAGCAGGCAGTGGCTAACTGCTGTCCCTCCTCTTCTGGGGGCTGGGCTTGGGGAGGGGGCTGGAATGATGCTCCAAGAGAGCTATTTATGCAACAGTATTTATGGGAAGCTGTGCAGCAGCAGGGTCAGAACTGCTGGGGGGCTGTGCCCTGCCCCCCCGGCCCTGCCCCCTCCCTGGACTTCTCTTGAATTGCCAATGGCCATTCACTGTCAAGGAGCAGCTGCTGGGGGGGCAAGCAGGGAGCTGCGGGGAGCAGGGGCTGGGGTCTCACACCAGGAGCACAGCAGCCCCCAGCCTGGGCAGCCCCAGGTGTAAGAGGGGAAGGTGCTGTGTGGAGACCCCAGCCTCCCTCAGGGGCTGCTCAGCACCAGTCCCTCCTCCTGCCCCAGCACTGGACCCTGCACTGCTCCGGCTGCCTGCAGGAGCTGGGGTGGGGAGGGGGCTGGAGCCCTGGAGCAGGCTGCCCAGGGAGGTTGTGGAGTTTCCTTCTCTAGTTGTGCTCCTGTGGGACCCAGAGGACCTTGCTCTGGGGGACTGGAGGAGCCCTGGAGGTCCCTTCCCACCTCTACCCTTCCGTGATTCCATGATCCAGCCCCAGGCTGGGCACTGACTGCAGAGCCACAGCAAAGCCTCAGCACAACCTGCGGCAACAAGGACCCACCAGAGCCTGGCAAGGGCTCAGAGCTCAGCCAGGCTCTGCCAGGGGCACAGCAGCCTCCTGTGCCACCACCGTGCTGCGGCAGCACAGCCCTGCCAGGCGCTTGGCCCTGAAAGGAGTCCCACGGAGGCCACCTGAAGAGAGGCAAAGAATTGCTCCTGCTCCTGGCAGGCTTGAGCTGGCCCTGCACAGAGCCTGCCCTGCTCTGGGCTCGCTGCTGCCTCCCCAGCAGTGTGTGCAGCAGGGCTCAGCCTGGGCAGCACAGCCTCCGGGGAGGCTGCAGTGAAGGACCAAAGGCTCTCGGGGAGGTTGGATGCTGTGTGCTTGAGCACCAGGGAGCAGCAGGATGCTGCCCACGTGCCAAATGCCCCTCATCAACCCTGCCAGGCTCCAGACAATCAAGCAGACCTCCCCCTTCCTTGCCTTCGAGTGACCCTTGCCCCACACCAAGGCTTCTCCGTGGTGCCTTGGCTGGGTGGGAAGTGAAGGCAGCCCCCAGGAGCCGGCAGCCCCTCCCCAGCTGTCCTTCACCTTCCAGGGCTCTGCAGGGCCCCCAAAGCGCTGCACAAAGGGCCTGGGAGCTGCTGGGGACAGCCTGGGGCTGGCAGGTGATGCCACCGTGCCAGCAAGTGATGCCACCGTGCCCTGCCCCAGCAGCAGGCCCTGTGCCAGCGCTGAGCTCCTGCCCTGCTCTGCCTCCTGCCCCAGGAGAGCAGCAGGAGGGCTCCAAGCACCTGAGCAGGGCCTGCAGGGACTCTCTCTCTCTCTCCTCTGCATCCTGGGGTGGGTTTTACTCTTCCTCTTTCTTACTGCACTTTGGGTTTCCCTCTTGCTGCCTTGTGTGGCTCCCTTTGGGCCTCACCTCCTCTGGTTCAGCACTGATGAGAAGCTTTGGGCCCCCCCACTTCAGAGCAATAAACAGCCCAGCCTCAGCCCTCAGCCAGCCTCCTCTGCTTGCCTCTCCCAGCCCATGCTGCCCCTGGCAGCTCTTCCACTCCCCCCTTCTGAAGGATGCTTCCCAGGGTGCCAGGAACCAGCAGAGGCCAGAAGGATGGCAGCAGCAGCAGCAGCAGGGAGCTCTTCCCAGGGCTCATGTGGGGGGATCCTGGCTCCCTGGCACCACCCCCCCCAGAGCTCTGTGCCCAGGGACAGCAGGAGCAAGCCCACCACAGGGACCCACCACAAAGCTCCCCTCAGGGCAAGGAGCAGACAGTGGCTCAGTGGGATCCAAGGATTTATTGTGAAGCCAATTAACCCTTTAGCAGCTTAATTAAAACAGCCACAGTGCAAGGATGCTGCCAGAGCCAGGCAGCACCTGGAGCTGCCTCTTGCCCCAGCTCCTGCCACCAGCCTGGGGACAAAAGGGCTCAGCTGGGACAGAAGGAGCCCCCCTCAGCCCTCTTCAGCCATCACCTTCACTCTGGAGGAGAAGGCAGTACCCTGCCTCAGGAGGGCTGAGATTTGACCTCTCCAGCAACCCTCAGCCACCCCCCTGGGCACATCCAGCTGCCCACCCCAGGAGGAGCTGCTGCAGCATTGCTCCTGCCCTGCTCACCCAGTGGGGCTTCCCTCTGCCTGGGCAGCCCAGCTCTGGCCCCACAGCTGCACCAGGGCCCTGGCATCACCAGGCACAGAGAGGGAGTGGGCATCTGGCATCACCTCCCCCTGGGGAGGGCAGGGCTGTGCCCAGCAGAACCAAGAATAATTGTGGGAGGGAATAAAAGGAAAGAAGATGAAAGAGGAGGGGAAAGGGGCTGGGGAGGGGAAAGGGGTTGGGGAGGGGAAAGGGGCTGGGGAGTAAGCTTGGCACAGACTCCAGCTGCTGAAACCCCCCTGCCCCAGCTGTGCTCTCCCTGGGGCTTGGGTCTCCCAGGCTGCCAGCAGGGAGAGGGAGGGCAGCTCCAGCTGCTTCCCAGAGCCCTGAAGGTGGCTGCAGCCTTCCCAGCCCCAGGGCTGCCCCTCGGCTGCCCCTGGCAGCCTGTCCAGGCCGCGAGCAGCGGCGCAGGGCAGCAGTGCCCGGCTGCCAGCTCCCACCCCCCCAGCGGCCGCCACAGCCGCTGCCCAGGGCAAGAGGATCTGCTGCCAGCCAGGACAGCCGCAGGGAGGGAGGGAGGGAGGCTGTGCTGTGCCTGTGGGCGGCGGAGCGAGGCGCCCGGGGCCGGGCCGGGCCCTACACGTCGGTCTCCCTGCGCAGCCGCTCCATGCGCCGCACGTTGCCCTCCACGGCGCTGGGGTTGGTGATCTGCCTGGCACAGGCCCGGGGGAACCAGCCCCTCTCCCCATCCCGCAGCCTCTCACCCCGGCACCAGCCTGGAGGCACAGGGAGGGGCACGCTGTCAGCCACAGCACCACAGCTGAGCCTGCCCCAGCCCCGTGCCCCCCAGGGGCTGGCACTCACCATCCTCTTCAGCCAGCACCAGGACAACGTCAGCCTGCTGCAGGGAGATCTCATCTGCCTGCTTGGCCAGGTAGGCTCTGGTGATCTCCACTTGGCTCAGGTCTGCAGGGGACAGCAGGCACCCCCTCAGGAGGCACAGCCAGGAGCCACAGCCTGGCACCCATGGCTGGCACCCCTGCCCACCAGTGTCCCCCAGCTGCCACCCCTCTGGCTCTCCACAGCAAGTCCTGCTCCAAGCCCCCTCCTCCTCCGAGCAGCTGGGGAGGGGACCCCAACTCTACCCTTGGAGAGCCTGAGGCGCTCCTGGAATTGCAGGGAGCCTCCAGGGCCCCTCGGGGAGGTCTGTGGTGACTGAGCCCTTCCTGGGAGGCCAAAGCCCAGGGGGTCAGGCCTGGGACCTGAGCTCTCCTCTCCATCCACGGCCGCATCAGCTCCTTCCCCAGCTGCAGCAGATGAGGGCAGGGCAGGGACCCCTGGCCCCAGCACCTCCCTACCTCCTCTGGGAGTGGGGTCAGGCTCTGCCTCTGCTCTGTGCCTCAGGGCAGCGATCCAGCGGGCACGGTCGCTCCTGCCAGGGGGAAGAGCAGATGGCAAAGCCAGCCCTGGAGGCAACACCCACGGTGCCCGGGCAGCCCCAGCAGGAGGAAGGCTCTCAAGGGAGTTTGGAGTGGGCAAGCATCTGACCAGAGCATCGTGGTGCAGCCCAGCCCGCTGCTCTGCCTCGTTCAGATCAGAGGAGGGATCCAGGCAGGAGACAGAAAGGAAATGTGAGAGAGAAAAGGCAGCAGAGCAGGGGGAGAAGCCCAGGAGGGGGACCCTGGCAGGAGGAGCAGGGAGGAGGTGGGGAGGGCACGCCGGGGAGAGCTCCAGCTGATCCCAGCAGCAGGAGGAAGCCCCCGGGGAGCCCAGCAGGCACTCACAGCGTCTCTGCCGCCAGCACCAGCTCCTCCCGCCGGCCCTCGCTGTCCTTCAGCAGCACCACCCGCAGCAGGTGCCCGCCCCGGGCGGGGGGCGGGGGGTCAGGGCTCTCCAGCTTCTCCACCCTGATCTGGTCCAGCGTGGCGTAGTTCATCACCGTGTAGCTCTCCTCGCTGGGGCAAAGGCGGCCTCAGCAGGGACCCAGCCAGAGCCCCAGTGGGTGAAGCTCTGGGGGCATCCCCGAGGTGACCTCCACAGCCACCCCCAGCCAGCAGCAAGGCCAAGGGGGTGGAGCTGGGCTGGAAGGGGGCTGGAAGGGGGCTCGAAGGGGGCTGGAGCCGGGCGCCCGGCAGCGGACTCCTCGGCAAAGCTCAGCGCAGGGAGACTCTGAGCCCCTCAGCTCCCTGCTGCTCGGCTGGAACCCCCGGGCCGTTTCCCAGGGAGAGGAAGGGTGCCCCCAGGCTCACCTCTTCCTCTTGGTGATGATGAGGACGTCGTTGAAGAGGAAGAGGTGGCAGAGCCGGCCCGTGGCGCGGCGGAAGATGCCAGGCTCCTCCGCCTGCAGCAGCTGCAGCTCCCCGCGCTTCAGCAGCCAGCGGGACGCAGACACCAGGGGGAAGGGCTGCAGGGGGCCCACAGGCACCTGCCTCAGCAGCCCACCCCCAGCCTGCCCTCCTGGGCACCCCCTGAACCCGAGGTGGACCCCGGGGTCGGCACTGGACGGTCTTGCAGGTCCCTTCCAGCCCAGGGCTCCCTGACAGGTCACAGACAGCTGCTCCAGCAGGGCAACAAGCAGCCAGGTGCCCCCCAGAGCACAGAGGGGGGCACAAAGCATGGCTTCACCACAGCCCTTCGGGGAGATGCCCAACTCTGACAGCCCTGACAGCCCTGTGCCCACCTGGAACAAGCCAGCCAGGGCAGACACTGCCAGCTCAGCACCCAGGCCAAGCCTCCTCTGGGCAGGGGCAAGTCCACCTCCCCCCACCCCTGAGCAGGAGGTGAAGGCTCCGAGAGAAGCGAGGGGGGGGTCGAGAGGGACAGGGAGTGACCCAGGGCTGCTCTGCTGAGCCCCAGAGGCTGGCAGGGCAGGGCCAAGCGCTCGCCACCGGCACGGAGTGCTGGCGCTGCTCCAGCTGGCCAAGGCTGCCTGGAAGGACCATTCAGTGGCCCCCAGGGCAGGTCTGACACCCCTGGGGTGGGCTCCTCTAACAACACCCCCCAGAAGATTCCTTTCCCCCCTGCCCACTCCCCCACCTTCCTCTTCCCAAACTCCAGCTGCTGCTGCAGGGTGTACATCTGCTCCGTCCTCTCCATGGCTCGAGCTCCATCGTTGCAGCTCTTCACCAGCTGGGCAAAGAACAGCCACAAGGGACATGGAGAAGGCAGGGGGCTGAGCCCAGCCACCCTCCCCACCAGCACCACTGGTGCAGAGTCAGCCCTGAAGCCAAGAGCCAACACAGGCTTCAAGCCCAGCGTGGGGAAAGGTAGCTGGAGGTTGGTCCTGCCAAGAGGTGACACAAGGACCAGAGTGACACCCAGAGGAAGAAAGAATCACCTGAAGAGAGGAGGTTAGGACAAGAGGGTGGACAGGTGGAGGGAGGAGAGGACCTCTGTCCTCTGCCTGCCACAGGCAGACGAAGCAAGGCCACCCTTGGCACCCTGAGCCTCCTGTGCTCTCTCCTGAGCAGATGCCCCTCTGCCCCACCACCCAGCCAGCCTTGCTCCTGACTGGGGGGGTGAGCAGGACAGGCCCCAAGCACAGACGTGGTGCTGAGGAGCATGGTTTGGCAGCTGGCCTGGCACCTGGGCGGACTTGGTGCTCTTGAGGGCCTTATCCAGCCCAAAGGACTCTGTGATGACCAGGAGCTGCTCTTCAGGAGCACAGGGGGATGAGCCAGCACTGCCACCTCGCTGGCTGCCAGCTCCAAGGCACATTGCCGCCAGGTGGGCAGGCACAGGGCGCTGGGGCACGGTGCAAGCCTTCCACTGCTCCTCTGCTCCTCACCTTTGGCTCTGCTCACTGCCTACTTCTCCACCCCACAGCAGTGCTGCAGCTGCCCAGCAGAGCTCCTGAGAGGTGAGAGCAGCAATGGAGAAGACTCCAAAGGGAAGGACAAAAGATTGGCCAGAGGAAGGAAGATGCCAAGGAAAAGGCAAACCCGAGACCAGGTGGAAAAGGTGAGCGAGGGAGAGGATGCAGCAGCTGCCTGAGTGGAGCCCTCTCAGGAACCAAGGCAGGGGAGGTAAAATGAGAGGCCAGAGCCACAGGGGGGAGGCTGGGGGGAGGCAAGGAGGAGAGCTGGCAGCTGGGCCTCACCTTGCTGATGGCTTTCAGGGCTCTGGCGGCAGCGCCGTAGGCTGCGCTGCAGGCTTGGGTCTTTTGGCAGACGGTCTGGGAGGCCAAGGCAAGAGAGAGGCTGCAGGGAACTGCTCCTGCCACTGCCCTCAGCTCCCAGAGGGGGAGAAGCCCAAGCAGCAGCTGTCCCAGGCTGAGCAAACCAAAGGGTTGCACACCCCAAGCAATGCCAGGGTGCCACTCACTCACATCTAAGAGCAGAGGCAGCCGAGTTACCCTCTGCATGGGCAGGATGAGGAAGGAGATCATTGGCAGCCCTCCACACTCTGGTTTCCTCTCTATTTGTTTCAAGGTCTCTTTAAATAAGGGGTTTGTGCTCCTGGAACAGGGCAGGAAAGCTCCATCAGCTCTGTTCCTCAGCCACCAGGGATCTGCAGCAGCTTCCCCTGCCTCTGGTGCTGAGGGCAGCCTGCAGGGCTCTGAGCACAGCCTGGCTGGAGAAGGGATGGATCCACCAGCAGCATGTGCTGGAGAAGCAGCTGGAGAGGAGGAATCCCCCAGCAGGCAGGCACAAAACCTGCCCTGTCCCACCTGGAGGGGAACAGCCCCCACCTGTGCCCCTAACACACCACATCCACCCTGCTGGCCCTGGCAGCGCCCAGCTGGCTTCTGTGAGTGGCAGCACCACCCCCACCCCCTGCCCCTGCCCCTCCTGGCAGCACAGCACAAACCACATCCTAACACCCAGCATGGACATGCTGAGGGCCAGAAGCTCTTCCCCAGGAGGGTGGTGAGAGCCTGGCACAGGCTGCCCAGGGAGGTGGTGGCAGCCTCCTGCCTGGAGGTGTTTGCAGCCAGGCTGGAGGTGGCTGTGAGCAACCTGCTGTGGGGTGAGGGGTCCCTGCCCATGGCAGGGGGTTGGGACTGGCTGGTCTTGAAGGTCCCTGCTCAGCAAGGAGCCAACCTGCCTCAGGGAAAGGACCACAGGGACTGAGGGTCCTGGTCCCAGCTGCCCAGCTTGCATCCCTGCAGGGCAGGGCAGGCAGCTCCATGCAAGCCCTTCTGAGCAGGCAGAACTCACAGCAGCTTCTGGAGGGTCCTCTGCTGGTAGACTTCGTTGGAGCAGTAGCTGATGTAAGGGCTGAAGCGGTGGGAGGCGTGCTCCTCCACGATGTCACTGATGTCAGCCATCAGCAGCTGCTCCTGGTGCCTCTTCTCCAAGTCCTCGAAGAAGCTGAGAAGAGAGTTCCGAACAGCCTCACTGCAGGGGCCAGGCACAGCCAGCAGAGGGATGCTCAGCAGTGTTCCCACCACAGCTTGTCCCCAGGGAGACAGAGTCCTGGATTCCTTCTGCACAGAGCAGCTGAGGCACTCTGTGTCCCCACAGAGCCAGGGAATGCAGCTCCTGAGGCCCCCCAGCCCCCCTCCATCCCCACACCAGATCCCTCCTCCACTTTGGCTCTCCAGGAGATGCCTTCCTGCCCCATCAGGGATGCTCCTGCCCGGCTGCAGGAAGCCAGGAGCCCTCCCCACCCCCGCAGCAGTTCCCAGGGCTGCAGCCCTGCATGTCCTGCTGCTGCTGTCCCACATGGACACAGCTCTCCAGCCAGCCCAGCTCCAGCCCCTGAGGCCTTGTGCTCCTGGGGAGGAGGGGACCAAGGCCAGGCTCGCTGCAGTCAGCACCCAAAAGGATCTCATGCTGTGGTACAGGCAGCTGCTCTGCTGTGGTGCTTGGCCAGGCTGGAGCCCTGTGCTTGAGCTGTGGCTCCACAGGGCCCAGGGCTGGCACCACCTCCACAGCAGCACTGCACACCCAAGGGAGAGTTTCCAGGCAAACAGCAGTGTCCCAGGCACAGGGCTGGGATCTCAGCCAGCTCTTGGTGCCTCAGCTGCAGGACTGAACATCACCATCACAACCCTGGGTGCCAGGGCTACCAGATCCCCTGCCGGCAGACACCAGGTCCCCAGCAGGTAACACTGCAGGGCTGTGCTGCAACAGGAGGCACTGGGAGGAAGGGCAATGGCCTGGGCTGCCCCAGCACCTCCAGCAGTCCAAGGGATGGTTGTTTCCATGTGACACATGGAGCTCCAGAGGCTCCTCCTGGCCCCAGCCCCACACCAGCAGCCCCCCTTGCCTGGTGCTGACTGTCAGGATGTCGCTGATGTTGGAGAAGAGGTGGTGGTGCTCAGTCTGAGTCATGGTCTCCCTCAGCTCCTCTGACCTCATGAAGTGGTACACCAGGATGCCCAGGCTGTGCATGTAGGAGAACTCAGAGGTGATGATCTCAAACATGGCCTGGAAAAAGCAGGGCACCGAAGATGGCACCAGGCAGGGAGCAAAACCTTCCTGCTTCCCTTCAGCACCCAGGGGAGCTGCCTGCTTCCCACCAGGACCTGCCTGCAGGAGCCGAGCCCAGCCCTGCTCTGAGCCCTTCCTGAGGGGGGTCGGACACGGCCACGCGCGGTCCTGCTGCCCGGGGCACCTGCGACGCTGCTCTCACCTCCTGCCGCTTGCGCTCCTCGGGGGAGATCCTCTGCAGGATGCCTGCTTCCAGCACCTGCGGGGAGAGGCCGAGCTGAGCTGAGCCGAGCTGAGCTGAGCCGAGCTGAGCCGCGCTGCCGGCGCCCGCCCGAGCCCGGCCAGGGCTGAGCCGCGCCGCCGGCGCCCCCCGGCGGTCCTCGCACGCCCTCTAGTGGGGGCCGCGGCTGTGCCCGGCCCGGCACATCCCGCAAGCGGCTCCCCCCGTCCCGCAAGCATCCCCACGGCTCCGGCTCCCCCCCCCCCATCCCGCAAGCATCCCCACGGCTCCGGCTCCCCCCCCCCCCGTCCCGCAAGCATCCCCACGGCTCCGGCTCCCCCCATCCCGCAAGCATCCCCACGGCTCCGGCTCCCCCCGTCCCGCAAGCATCCCCACGGCTCCGGCTCCAACTACAGTATCTCCTACAGTCCCACAGCAGGGAGCTGCTAGCACCACCCAGGAGGAGGTTGCCCTCGCCAAGAGCCAGGCAGGCAGCAGGAGCACCTGGCTTGCCCTCACCTAAGGGTGGTGAACCTCTCACAGGCACAACCACAGCAGCTCTGCCAGCATCCCAACAAGCCTGGACAGGAGCCTGCACGTCCCAGCCAGGGCTGGGAAGTCCCAGAAGATCCATTGCAAGGACTAACGTCGTGGAGTTCCCCACTCACAGTTTGGCCAGCAGCACAGAGAGCTTTTCCAACACACACCCCAGGCATGGAAGTGGTCCATGGGGAGGGCAAACCCCCGCAGGGCCTGCAGGCTGCCAGCTGTCCCTACCTCGGGGAGCTGGCTCCAGGTGACCTGCGCCGGGCGGTAGCTCTGCATCACGATGGCAGCCCCCGGTGGGGATGGCTCTCCTGGGGTGGGCTCCTCCAGCAGATCCTCGTCTGACTCATGGCTGATGGAGTTCAGACCTCTCTCACAGATCTCCTGATACAGCCTGGGCTCTGCAGAGGCAAAAGCACGAGGTCAGCCAAGCCTCTCCATGGCTTCCCTTCCCACTTCACCCTGGTGGCCAAGAGCCCTGCCAGAAGCACTGAGGAACCAGGGCCTGCACCCCTCCACCAGGGCTGGACTTTGCACAGCACCAGTTCAGCAGCAGTCAACCAGCGTGGCAGGCTCAGCTGTCCTGTGTTTGCCCAGAGCAGGGCTGGGACTGCTCCAGCAGCTGGAGCCTCAGCACACCCAGGCAGTGGGGAAGCAGAGCTCCAGAGCTGCTCTTGCAGCTGGGGAGACACAGCACAGGGGGCAAAGGGACTTGTAGGGCTTGGCTTTGCCGGGACTGTGCCGGTGCCCGCAGGGCAGAGGGAAGCCGGGGGGAGGCGCTCCGGGGAGGCAGCACTCACGGTCCTTGAAGGAGCCTCCACGCTTCTGCGCCCGCTTGCGCCCGAAGGTTCTCTGCAAGAGCGAGAGGAGGAGGACAGGCTGCAGGTGCTGCGCTCCTGCAGCCCTGGGGAGCGTCTATCTCCTCCAGGAGCGAGGAGAAGTTACCTGCGGGGCAGCAGGCACCACCCTGCTCCTCCAGCCAGGATCCTGAACTTGTGTTTGCCTTCCTGCAGTGACTCAGCTCTCACCTCCCCTTATCGGGGTCAGCCCTGAACCACTTCGTAGCTGCGCCGTCGCTGCCTCTCACATCCACCTGCCCCACAACCCGGACTTTGCCTGCACCAAGCCTCCTTCTTCCCCAGCCCTGCTTCACCCCTGTTTGTGCACAGCCACCGAGCGCCGCCTCGGAGCCGGCCCCACCCGGCAGTCGTGCCGCCGGCGCCGCCCCGCAGCAGCCTCCCCACCAAAGCCATCTCAGCTATTTCCGGGCTCTCCAGGGCCCTCCAGCATCTGCTGGGGACACGCAGCCCTCCCAGGGCTCAAGCCAGGCCACCAGGCTCAGCAAGCCTGGCCAGCTCCATGCTGGGCTCCCACAGCTCACCAACCACCAGCTGCAGCAAAAAGGCTCTGCAGGGCCCCTGCTCAGCTTGTCACCAAGAGGGTCACAAAGGTGCTCAGAGGGCTGGAGCACCCCCTGCCATGGGGACAGGCTGGGAGGGTTGGGGCTGTATTCAGCCTTGGAGAAGGCTCCAGGGAGACCTTAGAGCAGCTCTCCAGTACCTGAAGGGGGCTCTGGGAGCGCTGGGGAGGGACTCTGGGCAAGGGCTTGGAATGATAGGATGATAAGGAGTGGGCTGAAGCTTGAGGAGGGCACATTTAGGCTGGAGATTGGGAAGAAATTCTTGCCAGTGAGGGTGGGGAGACACTGGCACAGGCTGCCCAGGGAGGCTGTGGCTGCCTCCTCCCTGGAGGTGTTCAGGACCAGGCTGGATGAGGCCCTGAGCAACCTGGGCTGGGGGGAGGTGTCCCTGCCCATGGCAGGGGGTTGGAGCTGGCTGATCTTGAAGGTCCCTTCCAGCCCAACCCATTCTATGAAGGTATGAAAGTGGGGGCTTGATGCCCCCCCGAGAGCACTGGGGTGACAGCAGGTGCCCACCCACCTTGCTCCTGCCCGGGCTGCGGGCAGGCAGGGCACTGCCATCCGCGGGCAGGGGGCTCAGGGAGGGGATGCAGGTCGCCGGCTCCAGCTCCGAGTCCTTCACGGCCACTCGGTAGGACATGTTCCGCAGGTTGCGCTTGAGGGCCCCCACACCATCCTCCTCCTCCTCGTCCTGGGGCAGGCTGGGGGCAGACACCCGCCTGGGGTCGGGGCCCAGGGGCTCCCGGCTTGACCCAGCTGCCCCGAGGCTCTGGTGCCGGGAGGGGCTGCCCTTGCTCTTGGTGGAGACAGCCAAGCTCCTGGGGATCAGCTGCTGGGTTCCCACCTTCAGTGCAGCTGGGCTGTTGGTGCTGAGCACCACACGGTGGGGCTCAGCCTGGGGGGCACAGCCTGGTGCTGAGAGCGAGGTGGCACCGATGGAGCTGTGCTCCCCACGGGGGGACGGGGGGCTGGGGGGCTCTGGCCGCGGCGGGTGGCAGCGGTACTCCAGGAGCGAGGTCTTGTCCTCTGCAGAGCTGCCAGGGGGGCTCCCAGACATGGTGGCAGGAGGCAGAAAGCTGCATCAGACAGACAGATGGACAGGATGACGTCTCCCGGTGGTCAGCGCGGGGCAGGGCAGGACCCAGCCTGCACTTCCCCAGGGCAGAGCCCAGCCAGCCGCACTCGGGGCCCTCTCACCACCCACACACCTCCCGGGGCCACCCAGCGTGCTGGGGCTGGGCTGGAGGCTCCCAAAGCCTCTGTCTGGCTTTGGGCAGAGCAGTGCAGGATGCGGCCAGGTGCTGGGGAGCGGCCAGGTCATGAGGCAGGCACCAGGCAGGCTCACACCTGAGCGTGCAGCTGGGGCAGGCCTGGGGCACCACCAAGCTCTGCTTCTCCCTTCTGCTGTACCTCGGTGTCTGTCCCCTCCTAACCCCTCTGAGGATCTGGGGTGGCACCAGCGCCAGCCTTCACCTTCCTGACTCGCCCCCCCGCAGGCTGAGCCCTCTCTCTAGAGCCCGGGAGCTCCCTCTCTACGGCCCAAAGTGCCCCGAAAAGCTCCACCCCTGAGTGCTAATGCTCCCCGAGGAGCAGCTCACCCGGGGTGAGCTCCTCAATGGGGGTAACGCTCCTCACCTGGGGGTAACGCTCCCCACCTGGGGGTAACGCTCCTCACCTGGGGGTAACGCTCCCCGCCCGGGGGTAAGCTCCCCAGATAGCAAACACCTGAGCGAGCCTTCTGCACACGGCACAAGCTCAGCTTTAGCCTCCCCCCGGAGCCCCTCCTGTCCCACGGCTGCCTCCGTGCTGCTCCCTTGCAAAGGCCGCGGCCGGGACACGCTGCCCCGCACCAGCGCCTGGCAGAGGCACACAACAGCCTCACCAGCAAGACGCCGCTTGTCTTCCCCACCCTCGGACAGGGACACATGCTTCTTGGCCAGAGGTCTGCCAAGGGTCCCGCGGACGAGCACAGCGCTGCCTTCTGCTCTTAACCCCATCCTGGCCGGGGACAAAGCCTGCCCTAAGCACCAGCTCCTACCAGCAAGAAGCAGATCGCAGGGGCACTGGGCGGCTACAGCACCCCTCCAGGGCCACTGATGCAGGGGTGGACACCACCAAGAGCCTTGAACTTCCAGCCCTGGAGCTTTGCAGCCTCGGACACACAATGCTGGGACTCCAACCGGGACCCCCGGAGCTTCCATCCCGGTGCCAGGTAATGTGCGGAGGGGGGATGGGATGCGCTGCGGCACCACGGTGCGGGGTGGGTCACAGCCCCCGGGACACCCGAACGCGCCACCGGCACCCCCACCCCTGCCCAGATCCCCGCGGGGGTCGCCCCCGCAGCCAGGACGGAGCCTCCGGGTACTCACCGCGCTCCGGTGCCGGGCCCGGAGCCTCCGGGGAGGGGAGCGGGCCCTGCTACAACCCCGCCGTCCCGGTGCCGGTTCCGGTTGCACCCGGCCCACGCCCCTCGGCGCTCGGCGGGGCGGGGGCGGACGCGGGGCCGCCCCGGGGAGGTGGGACCGGGGCTGGGTTTGTCGGACGGGAGTGGGGAGTGCTGCGAACGGCCCGGGCTGTGGAGGGCACGGGAGAGCCGGGCAGCGATCTGCACCCCCGGGGCGGGCGGCAGCGGGAGCCCTCGGCTGAGTCCCCCGCGCAGGGCTGCGGCCAGCTCCGGGGCGCGGCACAGCAGACAGCGACCTGCTGGAGCGGGGCTGGAGGAGGTCTCGAAGGGTGCTGGAACCCCACTGCCGTCAGGGCTGTGCCGCCTGGAGAAGAAAAGGCTCCAGGGAGACCTTCTGGTGGCCTTCCAGTGCTAAAAGAGAGCTGGGGGCAGACTTCTGAGCAGGGTCTGCTGGCAGGACAAGGGGTGATGGTGTAAATCGAAAGAGGCAGATTCAGACTGGAGAGGAGGAAGAAGTGTTGTGCTCTGAGGGTTGGGGGAGAGCCTGGCCCGGGTTGCCCAGAGAGGTGGGCGATGCCTCACCCCTGGAACCATTCCAGGTGAGGTTGGTTGCAGCTCTGAGCAAGCTGCCCCGGTCGGGGATGTCCCTGCTGGCTGCAGGGGGCTGGACAGGGGAAGTGGACTTCAAAGTCAGTTTCAGCCCAAACCGTTCCAGCATTCCATGACCGTCCCACCGCTGCCAGTCTCCAGGCCTGGCCAGCAGCAGCCCCTCCCCGATCCAAAGCGGGCTGTTGCTCACTAGAGGCACAGATAAGGTTTGCTGCAGCAGCTCAAGCCTTTGGTGGCTCCAAGCTGTCCCCTCCAGGTGCGTGGAGCATCCTTTTGGGACACTTTGGTGTCACACGCTCTGCTGGGACACGGAGTTACCACGGGAAAGGATCCAACCCCTCCCACTCCGTGATCCGAGGGTCAGGCTGCTGACAGCTGCCCAGGCTCAGCAGCCCTCTGCCTGTCACTGGGAACAGACTTTTCCTTGACCTTCTCCTTTGCCCCCCTGCTCTGCTTCTTTTTCCTTTCCCCTCCTCAGAGCCGGAGCCTTTCTCTGGCAGGGCTGTGGTGAATCTCAAGTGCTTTCTGGATGACAAAGTCCACTTGTCAGCAATATTCTTTTAAAAGACTCTGTTCTGCTCTCTCCGAGGCCTGCCTGACAATCACTCTATTATCACAGCTCTCTTATCCCATGGCGGGTTTTCCCCCCCCTCCCTTTCCCTCCAGGGCTAATAAGGAGAAAGGCTGGCAGCCGTCAGAGCCAGGCGCAGGGCTTCCACTCAAGGCTTGAGGCAGGACTGAAGCCCTCACACGGCAGGCTCCGGGGAAGGGCCATTATGCTGGATGTAGGACACCATCATCTGATCAGCCTGAATGACTCTTTGAAGCGCAGCCCATTCATCAGTTGGGTTAATGCCTGTTGTTAGTTCAAAGACCCTGCTTTCAAGTCATTTCTGCTCCCAGGGCCCCCGCTGAACCGGCTGACCGCTATCACTGGATGCTTCCCTCGCTGGCAGCTCTCGGGGCTGAAAGGAAATAGCCTTGACATTTGCAGAGAGCTCCCTGATGCCGTGTCCTGCCCTCCTCCCCTCCCCAGGCACTTCTCGCTCTCCCCCGTGCCAGCTTCCCAGCCAGAGCAGAGCATCCCCAGACTCGCAGAGTCCCAGACTGCCTCTGGTTGGAAGAGGCAGAATCCCAGATTGGTAGGGCTGGAAGGGACCTCTGGAGATCACTGAGTCCAACCAACCCCTTCCAAAGCAGGATGACCCAGGGCAGGTCGCACAGGAATGAACCCAGATGGGGCTTGAAGGCCTCCAGAGAAGGAGACTCCACAACCCCTCTGGGCAGCCTGCTCCTGGGCTCCATCAGCCTCACTGTAAAGAAGTTTTTCCCCCTCCTCCAAGCTCATCCAGCCTAACCTTCAACCCAGCCTTGCAAGGCCACCACTACGCCATGTCCCTAAGCACCAGGTCCACACTACTGGAACACCTCAGCCTGTCCCCACAGCATCTTTGTCATAGAGTCACAGAATTGTCAGGGCTGGAAGGGACCTCCAGCATCATCCAGTCCCAACCCCCTGCCATGGGCAGGGACACCTCACAGCCACATCCAGCCTGGCCTTAAATACCTCCCAGGCATGAGGCTTCCACCACCTCCCTGGGCAACCTGTGCCAGGCTCTCACCACCCTCCTGGGGAACTACTTCTTCCTCACATCCAATCTGAATCTCCCCACTTCTAGTTTTGCTCTTGTCACTCGCTGACACCCTCAAAAGTCCCTCCCCAGCTTTCCTGTAGCCCCCTCCAGATACTGGAAGGCCACAAGAAGGTCTCCTGGGGGCCTTCTCCTCTTGTAGTGTGTTGAGGCAGGACACAGGAAGTACACCATGTAGCAGAGGGCACCCAGCCCAAACCACCACACCTCTCCAGCCTGAACCACCCCAACTCTCTCAGGCTGTCTCCATAGGAGAGGTGGCTCCAGCCCCCTGCTCATCCCCTGGCCTCACTCCACCAGCTCTGTGCCCTTCTTTTGCTGGAGACACCAGAACTGGAGGCAGCGCCAAGGTGGCCTCCGGCTTTGCAGCCTGGAGCACAGGTGAGGTCTGCTGCGAGCCGTCGCTTGCCCATGGGCTGAACCTGAGTGAGCATCCAGAGGCTGAAGCCCAGCCCTCCCTCCTCCTCCCCCCAGGACAGAAGCTCTCAGGACCACTGCTTTATAAAAGCACACAGGTTTATTGCATATCAATCTCAGGTATAAATTCCTCATAGTAGCATTGGAAAGATTACATTTGGTTTAACATTCCTATTCTACAGCATTAACCTCAAAATCAGCTTCTCCTAGGCGTGGGGGTGGGGTCTCTACACAAATACAGGACTTTTTAGGTCTTTTTTTTTTTCTTTTTTTTTTTTTGTCTTTTTTTTTTTTTTTTTTTTTTTTTTTTGGTGTCTTTCCCCCCCCCCATCATTATTTTAATTTTTTTATTTATTTATTTTATTCTTTTATTATCACAAGCATCAAAACTGAAACTGGGGAGAAAATTGCCTCTTTTTGTGTGTGTGTTGTGTGAACTCCACCTCCTGCGTTCTGCTCTCTCTCTCTCTCTCTCTCCCCCTCCCCCCCCAAAAAAAAAATCCATTTTTGTCTTAATTAATAACTGCCAACATTTCTTTGAGGGCTTGGGGCTGATTTTCCCCTTCCCTCTCTCTTTGCTTGGCAGTTGGAGGCTCCCAGCCTCAGCCTCTAATCACAATATACAATAAGTGCATCTACAGAATTTGCTGTCTTGGTTTTTGCCTTTTTTTGCCTTTTTTTCTTTTTTCCTTTTTTTCCCCCTCTCTTTTTTTTCTGTCTTTTTTCTCTTTTTTTTTCTGTCTTTTTTCTCTTTTTTTTCTGTCTTTTTCTCTTTTTTTTCTGTTTTTTTCTCTTTTTTCTGTCTTTTTTCTCTTTTTTTTCTGTCTTTTTTTTTTTTCTGTCTTTTTTCTCTTTTCCTGTCTTTTTCTCTTTTTCTGTCTTTTTTCTCTTTTTTCTGGTCTTTTTTCTCTTTTTTCTGTCTTTTTCTCTTTTTTTCTGTCTTTTTTCTCTTTTTCTGTCTTTTTTCTCTTTTTTTTTCTGTCTTTTTTCTCTTTTTTTTCTGTCTTTTTTCTCTCTTTTTTTTCTGTCTTTTTCTCTTTTTTCTGTCTTTTTTCTCTTTTTTCTGTCTTTTTTCCTTTTTTTTTTCTTTTTTTCTTTCTTTTTTTATTTTTCTTTTTTTTTCTTTTTTTTATTTCTTTTTTCTCTTTCTTTTTTTTCTTTCACTTTTTATTCCTGTTTTCCTTTCTTTTTTCTCTTTCTTTCTCTTTATTTTTTCTTTCTTTCTTTTTTCCCCCCCTTTCTTTATTATTTCTTTCTTTTTATTTATTTCTTTTTCTCTCTCTTTTTTTTTTGTCCTTTTTATTATTATTTTTTTCCTTTTCAATTGGGATAAAAACTTCACAAACAGACAACCATAATGACTGCTAAACACAAGTCATGCACAAAGTCTCACTTTAGGAACAGAACAGAAGCAATATACAGTCGAGAGGGATCTGGACCGAGCACCATCCTCTGCTTCTCGAAGGGTTTTGTGTTTCGTCTTTTCTCTTCTGTTGTGTACTTCAAACAGGCTATGAAACCCCAGACATTTACAGCTGATTTCGGTACAAAATAATCAAAACAACCCAACCCACTATACAGGTCCTAAAAAGGAGGAGAGGAAACAAAACAACGAACAACAAAACGACCCCGCCCCACCCCCGCCAAAAAAACCAACCCCAAACCGAACCCCGAACCCCGAGCCCTAAACCAGATCTGTGGTGGGAAGGAAGGGGGCAGAGGGAGGCTGTGGCTGCGGGGGGTGGGGGGATGCTGGCGAAGCACAACGTGGAGCGGGGGGAGAGAATCACAGCTGCAGGCTGGGGCGGGCAGCAGGGCAGAGCCTCTCCTGCCGCCGGGAGAGAGCCAGGAGAAGGGAAAACACAGCCGGGGGGGGCTTGCAGAATGAGCTTTTGTTCACCTCTGGATTGCACATCTGGAAATCAAAGCTGCCTTGGGTTGCTCTCTTTACCTTCTTTTTTTCCTTTTTTTTTTAGTATTTTTCACTTTTTTTCCTCTCTCATTAATTTTTTGCCTTTTTTCATTTTTTCATTTTTCATTTTTTTTTTTTTTAAAATTTTCCTTTTTCCTTTTTTTTTTTTTTTCTTTTTCCTTTTTTTTTTTTCTTTTAAAATTTTTTCCTTTTCCTTTTTTCCTTTTTCCTTTTTGTTTTTCGTTTTTCTTTTTTCTTTTTTCTTTTTATTTTTTCTTTTATTCTTTTTATTTTTGTTTTCATTCCTTTTTCCTCTTTTTTTGCCTTTTTTCCTTTTCATTCTTTTTTCCTTTTTTGTATTCTTCTTTAATTATTTTTTCCTTTTTTTTCCCTCATTTTTTTGCCTTTTGCATTTTTTCTTTTCATTTTTTTTCTTATTTACCTTTTTCCCCATTTTTAATTATTTTTCCCCCTTCTTTTTCATTTTTTGTTCATTTTTTTTGCTTTCTTTTCATTTCTCCGTTTTTTTCTCTTCCTTTTTCCACTTTTCCCCTTCTCCATTATTTTTTCCTTATTTTCGTTTCCTCCTTTTTCGTTCTAATTTTCTTCTTTTTCATTGTTTTGTTTCCTTTTCAGTTTTGTTTCAATTGTTTTGTTTTTCATTTTCTTCTTTATACTTTCTTCTCATTCTTATTTTACTCTATATTATTTTCTATTTATTTTTCTATTTAACTCTTTATTTGCATTTTAATTATATTTTTCCTTTTAATTAATTTTCTTCTTTTCATTCTTTTTTTTCTTTTCATTCATTTTTTCTTATTTTCATACTTTTTTCATTTTTTTTTTCTTTTCATTTTTTTTCTTTTCATTTTTTTCTTTTCATTTTTTTTTCTTTTCATTCTTTTTTTTCCTTTTCATTCTTTTTTTTCCTTTTCATTCTTTTTTCCTTTTCATTCTTTTTTTTCCTTTTCATTCTTTTTTTTTTTTTTTTTTTTTTTTTTCTTTCTTTTTTTTTTTTTTTTTTTTTTTCCTTTTTTTTTCCTTTTCATTCTTTTTTTTCCTTTTCTTTTTTTTTCCTTTTCATTCTTTTTTTTTCCTTTTCATTCTTTTTTTTTTCCTTTTCATTCTTTTTTTTTCTTTTCATTCACCTTTTTTTCTTCTTTTCAGTCATTTTTTTTCCTTTTCATTCATTTTCTTCTTTTCTTTTTTTTTTTTTTTTCCTTAGCACTCTATTTTTTTTCTCCTTCTTTTTCATTCTTTATTTCCTGCCCCCCCCAGCCTCCAAAGTGGTAATTTAAGAATTAAGGACAGAAGAAAAGAGGAACCAAAATGTTTTAAAAAAAACGAAAAATGAGTGAAAAATAGAAGAAGTACTCCTGGCATCGCCCAACAGTCACAGTTTCCACTCCACACTAAGAGAAGAAGGTTCATGGCTTTGTGAACAAGCTACTGGCCGGCGCCCAGCAGCGCCCCGGGCTCCCCCCTGCACACTCACACACACGCAGCACAGCACAGCCCAGTGCCACTCAGCAGATCCAGACGGGCCAGGGGAGGGAGGGAAGGAAGGAAGGAAAGGGCTCACGATCCAGTGCTTTGATGCTTGCAGAGTCCAACAGGTCCCAGGTCGTTGTGCAAGTGCCCCGGGGCCGCCCCGCGCCCGGCAGGGCTGCGGCTAAGTGCTGAGCAGGGAGCAACCAAAGCTTCCACTCCTCTGTGTCCATGCAGGCACAGGACGGGTGGGTTGGAAGGGACCTTCAAGATCAGCCAGTTCCAACCCCCTGCCATGGGCAGGGACACCTCCCAGCAGCCCAGGCTGCTCAGGTCTCATCCAGCCTGGCCTTGAACGCCTCCAGGCAGGAGGCAGCCACAGCCTCCCCGGGCAGCCTGTGCCAGAGTCTCCCCACCCTCACTGGCAAGAATTTCTTCCTCATCTCCAGTCTCAGTCTGCCCTTCTCAAGCTTCAATCCATTCCCTCTCATCCCAGCACTACAATCCAGGTGCTTCCAAGTTGTGCTGGGAACATCCCATGGGAGAACCAACCAGGTGCTTCCCACTGCTGTCTGCTGGGGGCATCCCACAGGAGGACCTGCTGCACCCACATGCTGGCCACCACCAGCTGTCAGCAGCACCCCCAGGGACTGGCATCAGCATCTGGGCAGGCAAGAGCAAGGGAAAGACACACAACAGACCTGGTTTCTCCTCCCCAGCTAGCTCAGGTGGGAAGATGTCTCATTGGCCAAGAGGTGCAGACCTCCCCACCACCCTCAGCGGGCAGCAAGCTGTGGCAGAACCCTCCTCAACCCCACACCCCTCAGAAGCATCCTTCAGAAGGAGGGAAGGCTTCTGCCTACAACAGCAAACCACAACCTAGGCATCTGCTAGGAGCTGCAATGGGTTTCAAGTGCAATCAAATGAAAGCTTCCAGATAAAGAGAGGTCCAGGGAGGCTTCCTCTTTATTTATCTGAACTGTGGGGATGTGAACTTGTAATCAGTGCTAAATGAGAGGAGCTGGAGAGCCTGCAACAAACAATGGAGCTGGAGACCCTGCAACAGACAGACTCCAGCTAGAGGAAACGTGAAGGGAGGTGAAACAGGGAAAGCAAACAATCATCTCATGATTTGGATCCCCTCTGTTTCCCATGTCCTAAGCCCCTGGCTGGGTTGGGCCCTCCCTGCCCTGGCTCTTGGAGAGCCTGGGGGGCACACAGCAGCCCTGTGAGGGAGGTGGTGCTGCACAAGCTCCAGCTGAGCCAGCAGCTGCTGACAAACTGCTTCTGAAGGAACAGGAGAGTGGACAGGAGGGTGAGGCACTGAAGGGAAGACCACACACAGCCCAGAGAGAGCCTCACAGGAGCACCTGCACTGCTCAGTGCTTGCACCACAGTTTGGAGGCCAGCTGGCTGCTGCTCTGCCACCTCCTCACGCTGAGGAGTGTGGTGGCCACTCCAGGAGTGCTTCAAGGATGACCAAAGCACCAGGGCAGAGCTCACAGTCACCCCCAGGCCTCGTTCCAGAGAGGCAGAGAGCTCTGTGCTCCCTCAGCAGACAGATGCTCAGGTGGATGGGTTGCAGCAGGAGCCCAGGGCTGCAGCCTTGGTGCTGCCACGGGACAGGACTGAGCTATGTCCATGCTCAAGGCCAGGCCACCATGCTCCTGGAGCAGGGGCTGGGAACCTGCAGAGTCCCAGCAGGGCAGAGCTCTTCTCCAGGCTGTGCTGGTGGTGATGGATCCCTGACCCCTGGATGAGTCTCTGTGCACCGGGGGGCGAAGCTGGCAGCTGGCTGCAGGTCACAGCTTGCAAGCTGGAGGCTCTCCTGGGGCAGGGCATGGTGGCATCACTTGCTGGCACGGTGGCATCACCTGCCAGCCCCAGGCTGTCCCCAGCAGCTCCCAGGCCTTTGTGCAGCGCTTTGGGGGCCCTGCAGAGCCCTGGAAGGTGAAGGACAGCTGGGGAGGGGCTGCCGGCTCCTGGGGGCTGCCTTCACTTCCCACCCAGCCAAGGCACCAAGGAGAAGCCTCGGTGTGGGGCAAGGGTCACTCGAAGGCAAGGAAGGGGGAGGTCTGCTTGATTGTCTGGAGCCTGGCAGGGTTGATGAGGGGCATTTGGCACGTGGGCAGCATCCTGCTGCTCCCTGGTGCTCAAGCACACAGCATCCAACCTCCCCGAGAGCCTTTGGTCCTTCACTGCAGCCTCCCCGGAGGCTGTGCTGCCCAGGCTGAGCCCTGCTGCACACACTGCTGGGGAGGCAGCAGCGAGCCCAGAGCAGGGCAGGCTCTGTGCAGGGCCAGCTCAAGCCTGCCAGGAGCAGGAGCAGTTCTTTGCCTCTCTTCAGGTGGCCTCTGTGGGAATCCTTTCAGGGCCAAGCGCCTGGCAGGGCTGTGCTGCCGCAGCAGCGGTGGTGGCACAGGAGGCTGCTGTGCCCCTGGCAGAGCCTGGCTGCTGCTGCCAGTGGCAGCTCCTGGGCTGCCTGTGCCCCAGAGCTTTGTGCAAATACATGAAGCAGTTCAGGTGATGCTGACTGCTGGGCTCAGAGCCTTGGGCACGGTCACAGGGGGGAGTGGAAAGCCAAACCAAAGGAAGGGTGAGGCTCCCTGGAACCTCTGCTGCTGCTGCCAGCTCAACCTCTTGTTCCTCCTGTCCCAGAGCTACCCCAAGATGCTTTCCTCCTCCTCCTTTGGGCTGGCATGCTGGAAGGAGGCTCCCCCCTTGTGCTTCTCCACTCTGGCCTGGCACAGCAGCCTCTCTCCCTTCTCCATGGCAGCAGGGAGGCTGCACAAGCCCAGCGCTCCCAGGCGGATGCAGTGCCCACTGTGAGCTGTGGGGCTGAGCTCAGCCCTCCTCCCAGTGCTGCCAGCAGCTCTCACCTGGATGCTGCCTAGCAGCACATCCAGCACTAAAATATGCTGGGGTGAGGAGGAGAGCTTCTCAGCCCTGCTGGTCTTGGGTGCCACAGAGCCAGCTGGGCAGGCTCCTGCCACAGCACTGCCATGGAGGAGGTGCAGAGACATCTGTGTGCAGCCAGCAGCCCAAACCTTGGCCCCTCTGCTCTTCAGATGCTGAAATGAAGGCAGAAAGTCTCAGGACACACATTCTGACCCCCAGCCTGGCCCTCTGCAAGGTCTCCCTGCTTTCCTGACTGCTCTGAGGTGCAGCCTGGCCTCCAGCAGCAGGATGGGACTGTGACACCACAGCATCTCTGGAGGCTGCTTTGTGCCAGTCGAGGAGATGAGGCTTTGGAGTGCTTTTAAATCCCTCCCCAAAAGCCTGTGAGGGATTTTACAGTCAGAGAGATGATTCCACCCTTAGCTCTGCGCCCGAGCAGGAGGCTGCACCCCCCAGGTGGCTGAAGCCAGGGAATTTGAATCTTTCCACTTCAATTACAGGCCAGATAGCAGCTTGTGAGCCATGAGCACCCATCCAGCATGCCAAACAACAGCACCAGCCAGGAGCTCCTGCCCCAGCCCCCAGACACCACCACCGGTGAGAGGCTGCCCCTCCAAAAGACGCCTGGGAGAGAAATGCGATGTGGCTGCGCTGTCCTCACCCACCACACACACCTGCACCTCTCCGGGCTCGCCCCAGCACGCCTCTGCCCGGGGCAGCCCAAGCCTTTGCCCGGCTGAGGCAGCGCCCCCAGCCCCTCTCAGCAGGCTCGCTGAGCATGGCTTCTCCTCCGCACTTCGGGCCCCAGCGGCGGCTCAGCCCCCAGGCGCCGGCAGCGATGGGAAGTGCTCTCAGCTGGCAGCTGGGCAGCAGAAGGGCACTCAGGGCAGGGCTTGCAGCATCCTCTGGCAAACCCAACCCCAGCAGCGGCCCAGGCTGAAGGTCTCTCAGGCAGGATGCTGCCCACGGTGCGCCGTGGCCTCGGGTGCCGGCAGCTTTGCCTGGTGCCGGTGGGGTCGGCTGGGCAGGGGGCAGGGTGGGACCCTGGGGGGGCAGAGGACTTCAGATCCTTCCGGGGGGTTGGGGTCAGTTAAAGGAGTTGAATTTGCCCTTCCCTGGTAGAACTCCAGTGCCTGGGTCAGCATGGCACCAGGGGCAGGTCACAGCTGGCTCTCTCCACGTGGTTCCAGGCTCCCCTTCCTCCTCAGGCTTTGCTGGCTCAGTGGTACTGGTCTGTACTGGGAGGGGGGGCAGGGGCTGATTGCACTGCTGCAGTCCACACCTTGCTCGAGCTGCTCCTGCAGGCTGGGGCATCCCAGGGCTGCCTTGGGGCTTTTATCCAGTTTGGGAGAGGTTCCTTCTGATAAATTAGGAATGAAGAGCTCTGGGTGGCCAGAGATGGAAGGCAGGGGGGTGGGGTGGGGGGTGGGATGGGACAGGTCTCCTGCTCAGCCAGAAGTCCAGACGGCTCCCTGAGGCCCTCTCATCCATCTTCTGCTTGCTGGGGTTGTTGCTAGGGCAGCTGCAGCACCACCTCCTCCTCCTCCTCGCTCGGGCTCTGGCCAGTGCCTCGGTGACCTCTCAGAGGTGGTTGATGGGGTGAAAGGGCCCCGACTCTGAAGCTGCTCCTGCCACGTCCAGCCAAGCCCCCAGCGAGCTCGGGGCGGCCGCGTGGAGGGGAGCGTTCTCGGACAGGGACAGCATCATGGCATAAGCCTGCAGCGGGGAGAGCAAGCAGAGGGCAGCGGTGAGCGCACCGGCAGCAGCCCCTCCCCTGCGGCAGCCCCTGCCCCTGCGGCACGGGCGGGGCAGCCGCACCCTCTGGCCAGGGCCAGGGAGCTGCCAGCAGGTCTCCATGGCACAGGGGAGGGCGATGCCAAGCGCCCTGGCGCCCCCAGCCCGCCGCAGAGTCAGGAGAGGACGCTGATGGCTTTTTAGGACCAAAGCCTTCCTCTGCCAGCTCTGCACCTGGGCACAAGCCCACAGGCTGGAGCCTCACCGCTTGGCATGACCCTGCTGGGGCCTGCAGAAACCTGCCCAGGGCTGCGTGGGGCCACAGCCACCAAATGCTCAGTGGTGCCACTGGTGCACTACTGGTGCCACTGGTGCACTCCTGGTGCACTCCTGGTGCCGGGCTTGCTGCAGGGGGATGGTGAAAAGCACCTGCTGAGAAAATGCCTCAGGGTTTGTGTTTCCCCTGTGACCACCTTGCTCTTTGGCACCCAGGGGCTCTCCCTCCTCCAAGACGTGTCTCACACCTCTGTGTCCTCCCACAGCCCACAGGAGCGCTGTGACCCTCCCAGGCCGGAGGTGAAGGAGGAGGAGGGCACGGCCCCAGCCCTCCCTGCTCCACAGCGGCTGCTGCAGCGTGTGCTCCTGCTCTGCAGGGGGACTGTGCCCAGGGAGCCCTCTCCTTGCCCCACACACAACCCTTTGCAGGACAACAGACAGAGACCAGGGATCATTCAGGACAGCAGGACAATGCAGGATGCACAACAGGAGCCTTGGTAATAGCACTGCAGTGGGGACACTAGGACCTGGTCATCCAGCTTCAGCCTCTCCTGCGCACAGCTGGGAGCCAGATCCCCTCGCCAAGCCCACACGTGGCTGCTCTGGAGCTGGCAGAGGAGCAGCTTGGCTCTGCCCTGGCCATGCTGAGTGCTGGAGCTGCTGAGGAGACCCCCACAGAGTGCTGTGCTCTGCCTGCAGCTCTCCATTCCTGCACAGGAGCTGGCTCAGACTACTTAAGTTACATGTTGTGGTGTAAGTGGCACCTGTCCTGCCCCTCACACGCTGTACAACTAGTTAAGGAGCCCCAGATTGCTGCCCCCTCCCCAGCCCAGCCCAGGCAGTGCAGTACAGATGCTGCAGAGCAAGCTGGTCCTACAGAGTTAGCACATCTGGAGTGTTAGTGACAGGACAGAGAGCAGGACAGAGTCAGGCAGGTGCTTTGTGCTCAGGTTAGTCTGGCCCAGAAGGATGAGTCCTGTCTCCAAGCAGACCCTCCCCAGCTCCAGCCCTAGCCCCCAGGCATGAGGAGGACAAGAATCTCCCCAGCTCTAGGGGCTGCTGCTTTGCTGGACCTGCCAAACAGCCTTCGTGGCAAATGCTGTTGCTTTAGGTCAGAAGCAGACTCCAGGCAACAGCTGGACCCACGGAGGGCTGAGCTGGCCCCAGCCCACTTGAGGTCACCTCACTGAGCTCCTCTTCTGTGGGGGTCCCCTGTGGGCACCAAGAGCTGAGCTGCTGCCACCAGACTGCTCTGGCTTAATGAAAGCAGAGAGCACAAATGGAGCTGCCCCAGCCCTCCAGGAGCTGCTGAGATGCCGTGCTGAGGCTCCTGGCTGGGGGTGCCCTGCTCTAGCCCCCACGTTGTGGCTTTCAGGGGTCAGGGAGATGGGGCAGGAGGTCTCTAGAGTCTCTGGACTGCAACTCCTGGGAAGCTTTTGTCTATCACACCTTTTGTAGCCCAGCCCAAGGGGCTGGGCACTGCTTCTGCAGACCAAACCTCCACTTCCTTAGCATGTGTGCCAGAGAAGACCCTTCCCGAAGTGTAGGTGAGGAAGAGTCACAAAAGCCTTTCCAGCCAGAGCAGCCCAGACCGAGGCCTCCACCCTTCCAGGCAGCACCCCCTCGCTGCCCGGGCTCCAGGAGACACTCCCCTGCTGACCTCCAACTGCTGCCCCCTCTGCTGCTCCTCTCTTTCAGCGCAGGCACCACGCACAGCTCCCACACCATCCCCACCTGCCAGCCGGCGCCGCTGCCGGCTGCGGGGGGAGCCGAGCCCTCAGCTAGAGGCCAGCCGCTGGCAAGCTAGAGAGAAGGTTGGTCAGATACCCACCTGGTTTTTAGCCTGCCTGTACAGAGTCTGTTTTATTGCCTCAGAGTCTAAGGTGGCATTAAACACATCTTTAACTTCAAATGCTTCCTCGGCTGCTCTGCGCAGGTCCAGCCCCTTCCCAAACTGCGGCATCTGCTCCACAGCTAACAGCCCGGCTGCGCGCTCCTCACCACACCTGTACCGGGGAGCAGGGGAAGGGGCACCTGTTAGCTGCTCCCACTGGCCACATCTCAGCCAAGCTGTGCTGCCAACCCGCTGCCTGCATGCACAGACCATGGAGGTGGGGGCCCACGAGCCGCATGCGTGAACGGACAGACAGACAGACAGACAGCAAGACGACACCGAATGCGGGGAGCGAAGAAGTGGAGAGCAGGGCTGGGCACACACAGGGGCAGTGCTGGGCAGTGCTGCCACCCACCAGGGCTGCTTCACCCTGCTCTGCTCTGGGGAGGTGTCCAGGGGCTGGCCTCTCCTGGAAAGGTCACACTGGGTCAGGAACGGGCTGGGATGGAAGGGACCTTAGAGGTCATCCAGCTCCAAGCCCCTGCCAGGGGCAGCTCCCACCAGCCCGGATCCACCCCAGCCTTGGACAGCTCCAGGGAGGAGGCAGCCACAGCCTCCCTGGGCAGCCTGGGCCAGGGTCTCCCTACCCTCACTGCCAAGCATTTCTTCCTCATCTCCAGCCTCAATCTGCCCTCTCCAGCTCAAAGCCATTCCCTCTCACCTGTCCCTGCCAGCCCTTATCAAAAGTCCCTCCTCAGCTTTCCTGCAGCCCCTTTCAGGTCCCTGTCTGGAGATCCAGGCCTGCCGGGCTGCTGCTGGGCTGCACTGACAGCAGTGATGCCCTGAAAGCAGGGAAGATGCTGCTTTGCATCACAGACAGTTGTGACCTCTACCGGTGGGGAAACTGAGGCAAAAAGGAAGCTAAGGCTGCACTGTGGGCCACAAACTGCAGCTCTGAAGCTCTCTTGGGCATTCCCTGACCTTGGAGCATAACAATAAAGCAGCAGCTTTGCTTTTCCCCAGAGCTCTGAGAGCTCCACCTGAAGCCAAGACCCTTCCGTTGCAGCTGGGACGGGCAGAGCAGGCCGGCAGGGCTGGCACAGAGGTGCTCTGCCTTGCCCTGATCAGTGCTCTGCAGAGACAGACATCATCTGAGGTACCTGACACTGCTGTCTGCTGTGCTGGGCTCCACTGCTCTCCTGACACAAACCCCTTGGGTCTGCCCCTCGGGGAATCACAGATCGATTGGGTTGAAGCCTCCTCTAAGCTGCTCGAGTCCAAGCCTCACCCTGGCACCACCGTGGCCATCAAACCAAGGTTCTCCTTGCAGTCCACTTGTTTCGTGTCCCCCCCCCACCCCAAGGTGAGGATGGAAGCCCTCAGGTGAATGCTCAAATCAAAGGGGAGGTGTGAGACATGGCTTGGAAACCAAAACAGCAGCCCCCCGAGCCGGCAGCGACGCCGGGGCACAGCTGAGCCCCCGGCACCTCCGGCGGGGCTGGCCCGGCTCACCTCCGGCTGTGCTCAAAGCTCATGGTGAGAGACGTGGGCTCCTCATCCTCCTCATCCTCAAATGCCCCCCGGGGCTCTGCAGTGGGTGATGCTGTTTCATCCTGGGACTTCCCTGTCAGGCTGTCATCGTCTTCCTCTTCCAGTTCTTCGTCCTCGTCGTCCACGTCCTCTGCTTTCTCGCTCGCCAGCCCGTGGCACTGGGGGTTGCCATCCACGTCCTGGATTTCTGGCCTGCTGGGGGTGGCCAAGGGGGGAGAAGAAAGACAGAGTTACAAAGCCAAGCTGCCAGCTGGCTGAGCCCTGGCTCTTCACTGAGTGCAATACACTACAATACACCAGGCTGAAAGAGACCTTCAAGATCACTGTGTCCAGCCCATCAGCCAATCCAGCCCACCTGAACAACTAAGCCATGCAGCCAAGCACCCCAGCAAGCCTCCCCTGAACACCTCCAGTGATGCTGACTCCACCACCCCCCTGGGCAGCCCATTCCCATGGCTAATCTCTCTCTCTGTGTAGAATTCTTCCTAACATCCAGCCTGAGCCTCCCCTGGCACAAGGCCTGGGTGACTCCAGAACCCATGGATGAAGGCAGAGCCAGAGGGACAGACACAAACCCAGGAAGGAAAAAGCAAAGCAGCCTCTTCCCAGGGCTGCACACAGAGCTTCACAGTGTCTTAAGGACCAGCAGGCACAGCCAGCACACCCCAACCCCCCAGCTGGGCTCTTGTTGGGGCTGGATTGCAGTGCTGGGCTTCCATCTCTCACAACACCTTTGCTGTGCCTCAGCTGCCGTGCTGGAGCCCAGGGCAGCAGCCAGCCTGCCCCTGCAGCTGCTCCTGAAACCTGCTCTGAGGCTGCTCTCATCCCCACAGCCACGTCCTCAAGCCTTGCTGGCTCCCCAGCTCAGCTCTCCCAGGTGAGGTCCCTCTGAACCCCCTTCACACCAGAGCTGGGAGCTGAATGCATTTTCCTTCCTTTGTCATTGCTCTCTTCTGAGGGTTTTCAGTCAGGGGTAGGACAGAGCCTGAGCAGCCCTTGCACCACCTTAGCCACACCTCCCCAGCAGGCTGGGTGCTTGCTGGGCTACCTTTTATCTGCCAGAGCTGCTGCTTGGTTCAGCTCGCTGTTTGCAATAAAGTTTCTGATTTCAGAGAAGTAGGAGTCCTCTTTTTCATCTAAAAGTGCATGGTTGTCTGATTCCGAGGTTGGGGAGGAGGCACTGGTCCCAAGGTGGTTTGTGATGACTCCAGAGTGCTGGCTCACTGTGGGAGAGGGACAAGAACAGAGGGAACAGTCAGCTGGTGCCAAAGCTCTTGCTAGGAGGAAAGCTAAAGGCAGGGACATCAGACAGGAATCCTCTCGCTGCACATCCAGGACTCAAGAGCAACCTCAGGGGGCAAAGCTGCCCCAGGAAGCTCCTGTTAGCCAGGCCTCAGCCCTTGTCCCCCTTGGCCTGGCTCCAGGCACCCTCATGCAAAGTCCCTCTGCAGCCTTCCTGTGGGATCCCTTCAGCTATTGGAAGGCAGCTCTGAGGCCCCCCCTGGAGTCTCCTCTCCAGGCTGAACACCCCCAGCTCCCTCACAGCAGAGCTGCTGCAGCCCTGGGCTGATCTTCGTGGCCTCCTCTGGCCCCACTCCAGCAGCTCTGTGTCCTCCTCCTGCCGGGGACACCGCACCGGGACGCGGTATGGGAGGTGGCTTCCCGGGGACCCAGGCAGGCTCACAGCCCTGCCCAGGCTCACAGCCCTGCCCTTGCCCACCTGGCACATTCTCATGCTCATGTTTCTTCAGGTGCCTGTCCAGGTTGGTCTGCTGCCCAAAGCATCTGTTGCAGAGGTGGCACTTGAATGGCTTCTCCTTGTTGTGGATGTTCCTGACGTGCCGCTGCAGGTTGGAGGAGATGCTGAAGGACCTGTCACAGTACTTACACCTGCAGAGCAGAGGGAGAGGGGAAGAAATGAATGAGAGAGGGAAGCCTGACTGGCAGAAAGGCAGAAAACCTTGCTCCATCAATCCTGGGTGAGCTGAGGAGCTGGGAGGCAGGAGGCATTCATCATCCCAGGCACAGCTCAGACGATGGTGACTCGAGGAGCACAAGGAAAGGATCAGGATTAACTAACAAGTGAGCAGTCCAAACAAATAAGGACCTGGCACAAAAGAATTACCTCCCAGGCAGGAAAGGGGAAAGCAAGAAAGGAGAAATTATTCAGAGACTCACAGAGTGGCTCAGGTTGGAAGGGACCTCAGAGCCCTTCCCCTCCAACCTCCCCACCACGGGCAGGGACCCCTCTCCGCGAGGCTCAGCTGCTCGACCTGGCCTTGGACACCCCCGGGGAGAGGCAGCCACAGCCCCCCTGGGCAGCCTGTTCCCGATCCTCGCCCCCCCCCTACTGAAGAGCTTCTCCCCCAGCTCCAGCCTGACCCTGCTCTGCCTCAGCTCCAAACCATGCCCGGAGCAGGCCGGGAGGCGGCTGGTGGACTGAAGAGGGCAGCTTCGAGCCACCACGGAGAGCCTCGGGACGACGGCTACGCAAAATCCAGCTGGGTTCCCCGGCCCCGAGTCCCTCAGTACATCTCCCTTTGAATGCATCGTTTGCACCTCCACAGAGCTGCCTTCCCCACGGCCTTCCCTCCACGGCCCAGGAGGAACGGAATCCTCTCCCCGCCGAGAGCTCTGCCCAGGCTGGACCCTGGTGGGACAAACCCAAAGCTGTTCTAAGCCTCGGCATTGCAGACCAGGGCGGCAGAGCTGCCCTGTGCCCCTCTCACCCAGGGCTAAGCTTGTCCCACTGAGCTGAGCTGGCATTTGAGACGGAGACCTGCTGCCTGTGGGCAGATCTGGGGGGTTCCACTGTTCATGGCACGAAGAGGGCACCAGAGCCTCTCCTGTGCCTGTGCCACCCAGCCGCGGCACTGGGTTTGCCCTGCCACCGAGGCCAGGGTGGTGCTTCCCTCCCAGCACACCAGGTTCAGGCTCAGGAAGGTGGTGAGAGTGTGGAACACAGCCCCAGCTTCCAGCTGTGCCACAGCTGGGCCTGCACTGGGGCTGGAGCAGGCAGTGGCTGCTGCTGGAGGGAGCAGAGATCCATTTCTGAGCCACTCTCTCTTGCTGAATGTTTATGGATTCCACCTCCACCTCCGAACTTCCTACTGCAAAGCAGCCCAAAGAGAGCAAAGCTGCTGCAATAATGAACCTTTGTGAGGATTAACGCAGGAGGAAAGGGAAACCTTGGAGCTTTCTCAGCCTTCAAGAGTTTTTCTTTCTCATGTTTCCCTTGCAACCACAAGTCTAACAAGAAGAGCAAGCAAGGTGGGATTGGAAGATCAGCAAGAACAGGCACAGGTTGGAGATGGAGAGCTCAGCACACACAGACTGCCAGCCCCTGCTCCCCTCCTACCTGCTGGCCACCAGGGAAGCTGCTCTCAGGAGCTGCCCAGCTCTGGCACCCCTGGGTGTCCATAGGGCTTCCAGACACCCTTCTGCCCAGTTTGGTTCTGCTGCTGTATCAGCAGCCCCCTCCTCACCCCTGCTGCCCAAGGCTTGCACTCCCTGCCTGCCCTCACCAGCTCCATGCCCTTCAAAAGCCAAACTCTCCTCTCTTTGGGCTCTCCAAGTGCAGGGCAGAGTTGGGGCACCAGGGCTGCCCTGGGTACCCAGGTAGGTCTCAGCTAGTGCAGGGCACAGCTGGGGCACCAGGGCTGCCCTGGGTACCCACAGCCAGGTCTCAGCTAGTGCAGGGCACAGCTGGGGCACCAGGGCTGCCCTGGGTACCCAGGCAGGTCTCAGCTAGTGCAGGGCACAGCTGGGGCACCAGGGCTGCCCTGGGTACCCAGGCAGGTCTCAGCTGGTGCAGGGCACAGCTGGGGCACCAGGGCTGCCCTGGGTACCCAGGCAGGTCTCAGCTGGTGCAGGGCACAGCTGGGGCACCAGGGCTGCCCTGGGTACCCAGGCAGGTCTCAGCTAGTGCAGGGCACAGCTGGGGCACCAGGGCTGCCCTGGGTACCCAGCCAGGTCTCCCCTGCACGGCTGCCAGGAGCGGCCCCGGCGACTTCAAAGCAGCAGCTCCTGCGCCGGGCAGGAGCAGCCTGGCCTCCTGCACCTCCATTTATTTAGATGTTCAGGAAGTCTTTGAAAAGTTGCCTTTGACAGGCCCTGGCCCTAAGCATGAGCTATGTGGATCCAGGGTAGGGCACGGAGGAGGGATAAAGAGCTTGTTAAAAACTGGAAGGCAGAGGGGCAGAGGGGAGGGGGCGAGGGAGACACCGCGCGTTATTTGTGGTCCCTGAGGGGTCACTGCTTGGATCTCTGCTGGTTTTGATCTAAATAAATGGCCCAGACAGAGGAACCAGCTTCAAGCCAGGGAAGAGGTGAACAGAGAGGCAGGAGAATCAAACTCCAGAGCAGCAGTATTTGCTTTGCACACACCCCGAGAGGAGGCCAGGAAAGTTCCTCCTTATCAGCCCCCAGTGACACACCAACGGGCTGGGAAAACAGCAAGGGGGAGGCAAGGAGCCAGAGCCGGAGCTGGGGAGCTCTGGGGAGCAGCAGGCAGCCAGGAGGACTCAGCTGCCTGGCAGGATACAACTGGAGGGCTTTAGGAACATTTTGACGCAGATTTGGTTGTAACCAAGCCTGGGGGCATGGCTGCAACAAAAACCACTTAGAGTCACAGCATTGCCAGGGCTGGAAGGGACCTCCAGCATCACCCAGTCCCAGCCCCCCTGCCACGGGCAGGGACACCTCACCCCACAGCAGGCTGCTCACAGCCACCTCCAGCCTGGCTGCAAACACCTCCAGGCAGGAGGCTGCCACCACCTCCCTGGGCAGCCTGTGCCAGGCTCTCACCACCCTCCTGGGGAAGAGCTTCTTCCTCACAGCCAAGCTGAATCTCCCCACTTCCAGTTTTGCTCCACTTCCAACAACTCCAAGCAAAGTTCCAAGCAAGACAGCAGTGGAACCCTGGGGGGTGGACTGGATGATCTCTTGAGGTCCCTTCCAAGCCCTGATGCTCTGTGATCCAAGCCAACCTTTTACCTGCATCCTTGACCACAAGAAAAGAGAGAAGGCTTCAAAGCAATCCCTGGTGCAACCGTTGGGGGATCTCAGCTCCCTGCAGCAGCAAATCAGTGATCATTAAGCTCCCTGGTAGGGCAGCAGCAGCTCTCAGGAGTGCCTCTGGGACGCAGCATTGCCCACAAGTCAAACCTCTGCTGCACCAGCCCCCCCAGAGCACACAGCTGGCCACTGGCTGGGAGAGGAGCAGATCAAATGCATCTTTATTTTCCTAACCTTTGTGAAGTTGCAAGGTTCCTCCTCCTCTTTTTTTTTGGAAGCAAAGTGAGCTCACAACTTGGGGGACAATCTGGAGCAAGGAGAGGAGGGGGGGCAGGCAACACACAGCCCTCATTCAGAGCAGATCAAGTAACAGAATGGGGAATGGCTCCAAAATCCATCCCAGTGTCTGCTCTGGAGTTTTGATTTACCTCATGTCTACACTCAGGGTCTGGGGAGGGGGAAAGAAAGGAAAGGAAAGCAAAGTGGCTCTGTGTGCAGCAGGGATTCAAGTGTGGGAGAGAAGAGCTGCATCGAAGTTGGCCTTCTGCTGCTCCTACATTGTTGGCTTGGGGCTTTGGTTTGGTTTGTTTGTTCTCCTTTCTCCCTTCCCTCTTGCTGTGAGCTTGTGGCTGTGGTGTGCAAGACAAACCCTGCCACCACCAACCACCAGCCCCCAAACCTGGGTGGTTCCCATTGCCTGACAGAGCACAAGAACCACAGAGCCGGGTTCCAGGGAGCTCTCCACTCATCATTCATCCTCTTCTGCTCAGGCATGGACCTGTTCTAACAAGAAACCAACCCAAGCTGATTTATTTCCCCCCTCCCCAATTCTCTCTTCTTTTTGGACACTGACTGCAAAACATAAAGAGACAAATACTGGGGGGGGGGGGGGAATCCTTCCCACTTGGTGCCCCCTTCACACACCCAGCCACAGAGAGGCACAGGACAGATTTCCTCTCCTGTTTTACTCAGCTTTGGCCCACAGAGAATTTCAAGAGGAGCCCCAGCATGGGGGGCTGCAGCTCCACTCCCTGCAATGAGCCTTTCAGCACAGCGCAAGGGCAAAACCGAGCAGAAGCCTCAGGTCACCCTGGCCACAATTAGCAGAAAACAGCAACTCAAGGCTTCTGCCCTAGCAGGCTGTGAACTGCCCCTCACTGCTCACCCCTCTCAAACCCCAGGATTTAAGGTAGGACCCCCCCAGCCCAGGTTCCCAAGCTGAGAGAGCACAGGGAGCTCCTTCTCTTCTCCTCTTTTTTGATCCCCTGCTCCAGACACCTCAGCTAGGCATTGGGGGGGGAAAGAAAGAAAATCCATCAAGAGCCAGCAGCTAACATCCTGGCAAGGCCTTCAAACCAGCCTGAATTTCAGAGCCATTCAGCACCTTCAGCTGTCCCTGAGATGAATGGTTGCTGTGAGTGCTGAGCAGCAGTGCAAAGCAGAGCCCTGCTCTGCCAGCACACAGCTCGGCATAGGCGAAGTGTCTGCCCGGGGCTGCCGAGCCTGGGGAGCGGCGGCTGGCACACACCACGGACAGGGCTATGAATCACGGCAGGACGGGGGGGTGAGGCTGGCACAGCTCTCTGGAGCACACCCCCCCGTGCTGAAGGAGGTTAGGGGCTGGGAAGGGGCCCAGCCTCACCTGTAGGGCTGCTCTCCGGTGTGAGTCCGCAGATGCCTGGTCAGGTTTGCCGAGCGCGGGAAGATCTTACCACAGTACCTGCAGGGGAAAGCCAAGGAACCATCAGTGCATGCCCAGCACGGCACCAGGCTTTGGCTGGCAAGGGACCCCCAGGGGTCTTCCAGTCCAGCACCTTCAACCAGATCAGGCTGCTCAGAGCCCTCCTCAGCCTGAGCCAAGGGTCTTGCCACCTCTCTGTCCAACCTGGGCCAGCGTTTCTCCCCCCTCGGTGCACAGAACCCGAGTTCAAGCCATCAGCCCTCGTCCTGGCCCTGCTAACAACTCTGTCCCCAGATTGCCTTCAGCACTGAAAGGTCTCCCTGGAGCCTTCTCTTCTCCAGGCTCAACCACCCCAACTCTCCCAGCCTGGCCTCACTGCAGAGGGCTTCCAGCCCTGCTGTGCCCTCAAGACGTCACCAGCTGCACTCACCTCACTCTGCTGCCCTTCTGCTGAGCTTCTTCCACCGAATTTTCTCAAAGCTTTTTGGACATCCCCAAGCTCCCACGGCAGTGAGGTCCTCTGCTGAGCTCTGGGCTGTGTCAGGAACCTCCTGCTTGCCCCTCACTGCCTGCACTCGATACCACCTCCATCCTGCCTCAGGGCAAGGTTTCCTCACTGCCTATCCCCATTGTCCACCCCTTGAGCTATTTCCACTCTCCTTTGTAGCCCTCTTTGGCTGCTCATCCTGCAGCATGTCCTTGGTCATCCTTCTCAGAACTCACAGAACTTTCCTCTGGCTAAAAGCTGCAGCACTGAGTGGCTGCTTTGGGGATAAACCTCTGGGAACCTGCTTAGAACAAGGAAGTGCAGCACCAGGCACTGAAGGAGGAGGAGGAGGAGCTGTGCTCCCCAACAGTCTGGAGCCCCAGTTCACGCAGAAGGAGAGGAGGAAGAAATAAAACCATGAATTGGGAAGTGAAACATAAGGGATGAAGGGTGACAGTGAGTAGTCCTCAATTTCAGGGACTTCCAGCACCTCTCCTGAAGATCATAGAACCATGGACTGGTGTGGGTTGGAAGGGACCTTAAAGACCATTTAGCTCCAACCTCCTGCCACAGGCAGGGACACCTGCCCCCAGACTGCTTCTCCCCTTGCTTTCAGCCCTATCTCCAGTGCCACTGATCCATGACCTCCACTAACCAGGAAGCTGTGCACCCCCAAACGTTAACTTGAGGGTGTAAACCTAAGCCTAGTCCCTGCTGCAGGTAGAAACCTCACATCCCTCAGCACTCAGCTAAAATCTGAGCCTATGTGTGGCACAGCTGAGCGCAGGAAATGCACCGAACACAGCAGGAGCCCCCGGCGAGAGCTGCGGGAGCCGCCACAGGAAGCTGGAGCGGTGCAAGCAGGCCCAGGGGCTCGCTCCCCAGGGGCAGAGCTCTGGGAGCTGCAGCCGATCCCTGAGGATTGCTGTGGGCACAGCTGTGGTAGGGAATGCTGCTTCCTGCCTGCCACCGAGCAATTCCCTTCTGCTGCCCGGCTGAGGCTGTGAAGCTCAGCGCCGGCTGCCACACGTGGGAGGCTTGGCTTGGAGAGAGCTCTGCTCGCTCGAGAGTCTCCAGAGCTGCTCTCAAGGTTATTAACAATTACAAAGAAAACAGAAGATGCTGATTTGCTACCAGACAAAACAAGAGGCTGCAGGGGGAATTAGTCACCAGAAGGCTCTGTGCTAATTCTGCTGCTCCTTGGGTTCCCTCCCACCCCTGGCCAGACAGCCAAGGCGCCCGCGGGGAGCTGCCCTGCTGCGTGCTGGGGTGGGATCCTCCCGGGGGCCGGGGACCATGCCAGGGGAGGGGGGGGGGATCCTGCCGGGGGTGCCCCCCAGCAGCTGGGGGTTCAGCCTGCCCCGGGGGGGTGCCAGGCCCTTACCTGCAGGTGTAGCGCTCCTTGCCCTTGCGCAGGATGGGGTCGGAGAGCGTGGGCGGCGGGGAGCGGAAGTTGAAGGGGTGGTGCGGGAGGGGCTGCAGGGAGCTGCCGGTGTCTGCCTTCATGGCTGCAAAGCTCTCCAGTTTCTCCGTCATTGTTTCTATGGCTGACATCTAGGAGCACAAGGCAAGACCTCGAGTCACACCAGCCCCAGGGGGAGGAGCAGTACCCGAGGCACCAAAGACAGCTTTCAGCGCCAGGATGATGCCCAGAGCCTGCTGCTGCTGTTTGCCCTTGCTCCCAGAAGCAGGGAGAGAAAGTGGCCTCTGAGAAACCAGGGAAGAGGCTTGGCAAAGCCATGCAGTCAGCAGGAAACCTCAGAAAGGAGGCCCCTGGTGGCCTTCTGCGAGGGCCATGAGCTTACCTGCAGCATCTCACACAAGTACACTTCCAGTACACTTGGGCCCCCTGTTCCCAGGGGTGGCACCGAAATCAGACCCTGCAGCCAGCTGCTGGGCACAGAACTCACCACCCAAACCCTCTCCTTAGGCCCAAAACACCGGGAAGCAAGAGGGTTGATTTCGTCTGCAGCATCCCTCACCCTTGCACAGGCTCAGCAGCGGTGAGCTGTGGGCAAGGCAAGGCCAGAGAGGATGGAGACTTTCTGGGCAGGAGGAGCCGGAGTGGAGTGGGAGTGAGCACAGGGGAATGTGTAACCATGATCAGAGAGCTAAGACAGAGGAGAAAGGGAGGCTGGGGGGTGATGAGGGAGCAGCTGGGGAGGGGAGGAGTGAAGATCAGACTCAGGATGGAGTGGGTCCACAGGGAGTTGGCACAGAGAGCAGCTCCGAAGCCAGTAAGGGTGATGGGAGGATGGGGGGCAGATGGCTGAGCTGGATGAGTTCTAGCACCACTAGAAGCAGGGTGAAGGCTGCTTGGGTGGGGGTGGCAGGCACACAGGGCTGGAGATGTGACACCACACAGGAGGCTTTGGGTGCCCTTGGCAGCTGTGGTTTGTCCCCTGAGCCACAGCCACCTTCTCTCACAGGCTCTGGATGGAATCCCACAGGAGAGAGAGGGACAGGGGGAAAACCTGGAGATGCAGAAGGGGAGAGGCACCAAACACTCACCGAGGGGGGAGAGGCACCAAACACTCAACGAGGGGGGAGAGGCAGAAAGAAAAGGGGGGAAAGAGAAAGAAAAGAGCAAGGAATAAAAGGAAAGCAGAAGGCCGGGCCGCAGGCAGCTGCGTGCAGAGCAGCCCCTGGCGCCCCCCAGGTCTGCTTTCAGGAGAGCAAAACAGGAAATCCGCGCCCGAGCGACCGCGCAGCTCGCAGGACCACGCTGACATCCCCAGCCTTCCACTCCCCGCACTCCTGAGAGCACTTTGCGAGCCCCCGGGCAGCCAGGAGGGATAAAACAAACAAGGCAGCAATAAAGCTGCCCGCTCGCTGCGGATGACATCAGCAGGAGCGAAGGCAGCGCGGGGGGGGAGCGGCAGCCCGGCTGGAGCGGGCAGCCCGAGCCGGGGACAGGCAGCGAGCGGAAGGCAGGAGGAAGCCATCTATCAAAAGGAGATGCTCTATTGTGGAGGAAGGGCTGACCTTTTGCACGTTTACACTTTATTAAACCGGGCTGGAGGGGGGAGGAAGGAGAGCCAAGATATTGTTTAAAATGTAGGACTATTAAATAAAAAAGAAGAGGGGGGGGGGAAGTTGTCTTAATCGCCCCAGAACACACTGTTGAGGGCTGACAGCCATTCATAAGCTGTAAAAAAAAAAAGCCCACCCCAAGAATAAAAGAGAGGAGCAGTAAAAACCCCATTTGCCCATAATAGATCCACAGCCCCTTGGCTGGAGGCTCCCAGCCCATGATAAACAGTAAGTAACACTTAGCAGCAGCCACTTGAAAAGGTTGCTTGATCATTTCCAGCGAAAGCTCTGCCCCAGCTGCCAGTCATGTAACAAAACCATCGCAGCAAAAATGCTCTCTGGATCCTTCTGAGCTGTGCCACTCAGCCCTTTGCAGCAGTACCTGCAGATCTCCTTTGTTGTGCCCTGTTCTTTAGGCACTTAGGCAGGAGATGTTTGCTGCCTTCCAGAGCCGTGGGCTCGGCCCCGAGCGCTGGTGGCAGAGGCACTTTGGCTATTTAGGGAACAACTGCCTGGTTATAATCACCCAGCAGAAAGGGAGAAGAAAAGGAGCTGAACAGGTGAGAAGAAAAGGTCCTCCATTAAGTGATCAAAAAAGTTACAGCATTTAGTTATGTTGTCCAGGGCCTCATGCAAAACAGACAGTGGAGGAAGGGCTCCCGGCGGGGCAGGGGAGCTGCGGCCCAGGGCTGGCTGAGGAGGCAAAGGTGGCCTGGAAGGCACTTGGAGAAAGCATCTCCTGAAGGCTCAGGCCCCAGCATGGCTTCTGGTTTGGTCACATCCCACACAGGGTCCCCTCTGGGGGCTGGGGAATGAAGCACAGGAGGAAAGGAGCAGACCTACCTCCCCAGGGGAGTTCAAGGCTAGGTTGGAAGAGGCCTTCAGCAAGCAAGTCTAGCCAAGAGGTGTCCCTGCCCGTGGCAGAGGGGTTGGAGGAGATCATCTCTAAGGTCCCCTGCAACCTGAGCCATGCTGTGATCCTGTGGTTTGTGCTTAGAGTGACCTGGTGCTGGTGCTAATGAAGCAGATGGAAGCAGGGGGCCCATGGAAACACAATTCCTTAGGGCAAGGTCCAGGAGAGTGCTGGATGGGGAGCTGGTAGCCAAAATCTCCCAGGCTCCTAAACAAGTTCTTCACTGACTTCTCAAACTTCCTGACTGGAGGGTTCTCCAAGCCTGGCACAGGCTGCCCAGGGAGGTGGTGGAATCCCCATCCCTGGAGGGGTGCCAAAGCTGCAGAGATGTGGTGCTGGGGGCCACGGTTCAGCACCAGCTCTAACTCCAGTTAGAGAGTGGTTGGCCTGGATGGTCTGAAAGGTCTCTTCCAACCCAAACCCTTCTCTGGTTCTAGACAGGAGCTGTGGCTGCTCTCTGCCTCTGCAGAGCATGGGAACAGCAGCTCCCAGGCCAAGGGGGACCCACGCTGTTGAAAGTCCCTTCCCAGGAAGCTTGGGGCTCAGGGGATTGTACATTTTCAGCTCCTCTGTGTGATAAGCTGTTAGAGATAACCACAGCCTCCAGGCCTTTGCCCTGCCATGGGAAGAGGACGTGGTCAGGCTTTCAGGAACAATGTTCACCACCTCCCAGCCCAGGGCTGCCCCTGCTCGGGCTCTGGGCGTTTCTCATCGTCTCTTGCTGGGTGGCTGTGCCACTCCAGCTCCTCCCTGCTATCAGCTGCTGCACAGGCAGCCATCCCCACCATTCTAACTCACACAAACACAGGATGTTCCTGGCCAGCCTGTCACCATTATCCAGCCTCTACCGAGGAAAAATCAGGGGAAGTTGTTAACCAAACTCTGAGGCTGATGCGAAACAATGAGGGAACTAAGTTTAGCTGTGAAAGCCGCCAGGATCCAGCTTCCACAAACCTGCAGGGTATTTACCCAAGGTGGGAAACATGATCAGAGCAGAACAATGCCTGTGGATGTGAAGGAGAGCAGAAGAAGCACCACAGAGCCCAGCTCCCAGCAGGAGAGACTGAGGACAGGCTGGTGACTGTCACCCTGGAGAGGACATCACTGGTGTTACAGACTCACAGGACTGCTTCTGGTGGGAGAGGCCTCCAAGATCTCTGAGTCCAAGCTGCAACCTAAGACCACTGAACCAAAGTGCCACTGTGGAGGGAGGAACCCAAAGGACAAGGAGTGACATCCCTCTGGGGGAGTTTGCTGTTTGTAGGACCTGGGGCTGTGTGAGCCAGGCTGGCTCTCATCAGCAGTGCTGCACCAGCCCCAGCTGTGCCTTTCCAAGGCCCTGGATAAAGGCCTGGCCCAGCTGCACTGCTGGGGTGACACTCCCAGGGCACTGCAAACTGCTGCCCAGCAGCAGCTCAGAGCCAAAGGAGGTGCAGAGGGAGCACACAGCTGGGAGCTGCCGGAGCAGCTGGGCAGGAGGGACGGGACACAAGCTCCTTGGCACCTTCTGGAGCAGGCAGAGCTGACCCCTGGCTCTCCACAGCCCTGCACCTTCACACCTCCTAGGTGATGTCAGGGAGCATCAGGCAGGTGGAAAATGCTACTGCTTGGGGGCTGGGCAGTCCTGCTCCACTTTGCACTGACACCGAGTGACTGCAGCAGGGCTTCTGGAGGAAGAATGATGTAGGCTTGGGAAAGGGGAGTTGGGCAGACCAGGGGGGTGTCCAGACCTCACCCTGCTGCTTCTCACACAAAAACCACCACGACCTCAGCAAAGCACAACAACCCCCAGCCCCAAGCCAGCTGTGAAACCAAATGCATGTGAAGGTAGCTGGTGGACAAGAGGGCAGCTTCCCATCAGGTCCTTGGAGGAGAAAGACTCTGCCCCAGGCGACCTGTTTGCACCTCCAACCCCTCAGCATTCAACCCAGCAGCACCCCACAACCCCTCTGCTTTTACCTGGGGGTGAAAAAGCAGCGGGGAGGGTCTCAGGTACTTCTCCTTGAGGGCACCCACAGGGTCTGTCACCTTCCGCTTCTCCACCCTGCTGGACAACAACACAGAGGGTTACATACCAACCAGGGCAGCAGCAGCAGCCACACCAGCTGCAGCTGGCTCAAGCACCACACAGGGCTGCTCTCCTCTGGGCACAGACATCTCTCTCCCCTTCTGCTGGGTGCTGCAAGTTCGGACCCACGGCTTGCCCTGGAAGCGAGGTGACAGCAGAGTCCCCCTGCCTTGGTGGTATTCTTGCAGCCAGCAGACTGAGGCCTGAGGAAGCATTTGGATCTTCCCAGGTGAGAGCCTCTGCTAGAGTGGTTCCTGAGCCTCTGCTGTGGTGGAAGGCCATGCAAAGCCCTACACTGACAGCCAAAGCCATGGGTAAGTGGGAGAAGCCCTGGAGTCCGCAGCAGGCAGCCACTGCATGGAAGAGAATGTGCCTGAGAGTTGGTCTTGAGGCAAGACTTGAGCCTGGGCCAGGCTCTGCAGCCCCCAGGCTGCTGGAATCCTGAGGTGTTTCATCCTGATTTCCTCCCTCACAGCTGAGAGGCTCTTTGGCAAGCATCTGTGGACAACAGCTTAGGAAGGGAAGGGTCTGGAGGGACATCTCCAAAGTGACTTCAGAGCCTGAGCTCTTCTGGCATCACTTTGGTCCACCCCAACATCCCCTGCTAAACCCTTCCTGTGCAGAGGAGATCCAAGCAGCTTAGGCTTCTGCCTTGGAGATCATTGGCTCTGAGTTCACAAAGATTCTCCTTGCAGGGAAGCCCACGGTGTGGAATCACCAAACCAGAAACTGAAAAGTCCTCTGGGGGGGGCAAAAAGAGTGTGGGGGAAGTGCCTCCAGTAGATGCAGTTGTGGACTGGAGGCCACCTCAGCTAAACCAGCCCCAATCCAACAGCCAGAGAGATCTGAACTCCATCAGCAGGGCACAAAGGACAGCAAAGGATCCTGCTGCATTTCAGCTGACTGGTGTGGAGCAACCCCCCCCGAGCTTCACAGACCACTCATGCAGGGTGCTGCCTTTCATCTGCACTGAACTGCTCTTAGGTGGAAGGAAAGAGGAGAGCTGAGAGTGCAGGGCAGTCAGAACTGCTGTGTTGGGGAAGGTGTTTGTGCTGGGCAGGAGTCCCCAGAGCCTGTGGAACCAGACAGAAGGAGCTTCTCCCTGACACGAGGCAGAAAAGCAAAGAGGAAGGGGAAGGACTGTGGGGATAGGATGAGGGGCAATGGTTTGAAACTGGAGCAGGGGAGGTTTGGGCTGGACATCAGGAGGAGGCTCTGCACAGTGAGGCTGGTGAGACACTGGAGCAGGCTGCCTTGAGGCCCCATCCCTGGAGACACTCAAGGTCGAGCTTGGTCCTGAGCAGCCTGCCCTAGTTCACACAATCACAGAGTGCAGTTTGGAAGGGACCCCAAGGGTCATCTGGTCCAACCTTCTGGAGCAGTGTCCCTGCTGACTGCAGGGGGGGTGGACAAGGGGACCTTTGGGGGTCCCTTCCCAGCCAGTGCCATCTGTGAAGCAGCTTTCCCCTCACCAACGCGCTGAGCCCAGGGCGATGCCCGGGGGCTGCCCGCTGGCCCCTGGCAGCAGCAGCAGGAGGGACAACCCCTCCTGCACCACAGGTGTAGAACCTTGCATGCAGCTCTGCCATCTCCTGCTGTTGGGCAATGAGAGCACCACCACCACCCTCATGTCCCCATGGCCTGGTCAGAGCCACTCTGCAGCCACCTCAGGATTAAGCCGGTCTGAGAAGCTCACCGAGGCCGGCCCCACTGAACGCTGCCCTGCCCTCAGGCTGCCTGCATTCAATTAGATCACCAGCAGAAAATGCCAAGGATTTAAGTGGCCTTTGGGAGCAAAAGGAAGCAGCCAAATGATGTGAGAGAAGCTGATAAAGAGAGGCTCAGAACCCAAACGTTTCCCTGTGCTCCAAGCAGGGTGCTGGGAGCTGGTTCCAGCAGGAGGCTGCTCTGAGCAGCTCTCC
>JAAWVA010000038.1:5283645-5299487 GCA_015227895.2 Colaptes auratus | reverse complement strand
AGCGGCCTGGTTGCTGTTGCTCACTGCGGAGACCAGAGGAAGCGCCGGGTTCCCAAGGGGGCTGGGGAGCTTGGCGTCGGGCGTGTGGTTCAGGGGGCTTTTGAGCAGCTGTGTGGGAGGCAACAAGGGGGGCCTGGGGTACAGAGAGGGTGGGAAGATCCCCGGGAACCCCGGGGTGAGGGCGGGAAACGCTGGGGGGGCAGGCGAGAAGGGAAGACCCCCGGGGTGCGGGCGGGACGGAAAGTAATCGTTAAATCCCAGGCCGGCGTGGTTGAGGTTGGGAGAGGGCTTGGATTTGTCCATGATGGAGGTGGGTGTGAGGGGGAGGCCGGGGGCAAAGATGCCCCCCGGGGGGTAATGGTTCTTGCCCTCGCAGAAGCGCCGGTGTTTGTTGAGGGAGGAGGTAGTGCTGAACATCTGCCCACAGTCCTTGCACTTGATCTGCGTGCGGCAGTCGGCGTGCATCCGCTTGTGCCGGCACAGGTTGGAGAACTGCGTGTAGGACTTGTGACAGACCTCACCTAAAGCATCAACAGAAGCCAAGCAACAAGAGCAGTATGAAATTAACAGCACGCGGCCCCCAGCCCCCCCTCCCCTCCTTCCACCCCGAAACCCCCGCAGGCGGCCGAGGGGAGGCGCAGGCGGGGCCGGGTGGGAGGCAGCGCTTGGAACTCGGCTCCACCTTCCTCCTGCTAAGGCTTCCCTCCAGCATCGTTAAGCCCTCCAAGGCCATCGATCCAACCACCAACCCAACGCCACCGTGGCCACCAAACCAAGCCCCCGGGTGCCATGGCCACACAGCTCATGAACACCTCCAGGGATGGGAACTCCACCAGCTGCCTGGGCAGCCTGTGCCAGCCCCTGACCACTCCTGCAGGACAGAAGTTTTTGCTAATCTCCAACCCACCCCTCCCCTGGCACACCTTGGGGCCATTTCCTCTCGTCCTGTCACTGCTTGCTCAGGAGGGGACCTGGGAGCCCTGGGCACAGGCTTTAGTTTCCTTGTGCTTCATCTCTCCTGGGCACTGAATGCAGCTGACCTCTCCAGCCTGCATCACCCTGGGAAGAGCTGCTGCCCTCTTTAACAGTCACACACAAGACCAAACCTAACCCGGTGTGACCTTGGCCACACTCAGAAAAGGCAGAGGCAGCCCTGGGAATCCACAAGGCATGGGATGGAAGACCCCAGGAGCAGCCAAGAGCAAGCAATGCTCTGACTCCCACATCACTCAGGAGGCCACATCCCAGAGTTACCTTTCCCTTGGGAGAAAGCTCCTCCTAGAGTAGCCCTCAGCAAGAGACTCTCCAGAAACCACTCCCAAGGGCAGCAGTGGATTCCCCTGCCCTGGTCAGTTTGAAGCCTCAGCTTCAGAGCCTGCTGGGCCAGCTCACCTCAACTCCATCACCTAGAAAGCTTGGAGCAGAGGACCCTTGGGGTCCCTTCCACCCTGGCACTCTGGGATTCCTGCTCAGACATCACTGGGGGGAGGGAATTTTCAATGCAGGCAGCAGCGCTGATGCTAACATGAGCTGAGCTGACGTGGCAGGGGAGGCTGGAGGGAGCAGACCTTTGCCTCACTGAGCCAAACCTGCCCCTTCCTGAATGCCCCCACGGGGCTGGGCTGGGAGGGCTTTGCTCAGGCTGGAGCAGGGTGAGACCTTGCATCGGCAGGACAGCCTCAGCTAGCCCTGCCTCAGCCTCTGCTTTAACGACCTGCAAATGCCAGGCTTTCAGTGGCAGCTTTTATGGCCTCCCTCACCTGCAGGCTTTGCTGGTGTGGCAGGAACTGGGCAAAGCAGGGGGGGGAGAAATCCCACCCAAACTTTTCCAGGTATCAAAACACTCTGGCTTTTTATTATCTGCTGCCTCTTTCAAGGTAGGAATAAATCCCACTTGCCAGGGAATTAACACACTCCTGACACCAGAGAGCTGCTGTTAGCACCGCTGGGCGTGGGAGCTGAGGCGGGCAGGGAAGGGACATCGGTGGCAGCAGGCAAGGGCTACATCCAAGTCCCCCAAGCACAACATTGTGAAAACAAACAAGCAAGCAAGCAAAGACCCTCCCACAGCCCAACTCCTTCCTTCCCTTCAGGGGAAAGACAAACTTCCCGGCAAGGCCCTCCTCGGGGCTCCCCTAAAGCTGCTAATGGGTTCCATATTCCCACACGTGAGTGCAGCTGGCAGGGCTGCAGCAGGCAGGACCAGCCTGCAGTTGGCTCTCACACTGATGCAGACTGACAACTCCCTAATTCTTATGAGGTGAGAGTGAGGAGATTATGAGGGGGAATCACTCATCTGGCTGCAGCCATGCGAGGGGATCCCGAGGAGCTCTTTCATGTGCCCGTCACCGAGTGAAGGATTGCATCAGAACGAGCAAGAAGAGTCTTTCTTCTTCCTCTGCTGACACCCAGCTGATTACCTCAGAGCACACTAATGAAACCTCCCTCCCAGGACACTCTGCCATGCTGTTCCCATTACACCAGCAGGGAAAACAGCAAAAGAAAAGGCAGAGGTGGGTTCGGTGGCTTCCCCGGCACGACATCAAAGCCTGGAATCAAACACAGATCCCCTCCTGTGCCTGAGCTCTGCTGCTGAGGAGTGGCAGGAAGTGGTCCCTGAGCCCCCGAGAGCTTTCTTGTGACACAAGTCACTGTCCTGCACAGCTCTCCCGCTCCAGTAGGTGCTGTGGCAATTAACGGAACACACGGCCCTGGGCGCATGCCGGGAGCGGGGCCGAACGGCCCCGGGCGTGCCAGGAGCGGGGCTGAACGGCCCCGGGCGTGCCAGGAGCGGGGCCGAACGGCCCTCACAGCCGTGGCCGTGCCAGGGAAGGAGCTGAACGGCCCTCAGGGGAAAATCCCCTCCTGGAAATGCTCCACTGAAGAGAGCACTCAGGCCATGGTTACCTGCTCTTTATTTGGCTTCCAAGCATTATCTGGATGAAATGTGCAGCAAATAAAGAAGGAAACCCCCCTCCCCCCTTTAAAGTACCCCTCCCCCCCTCCTCCTTTCCATCGACTGTTCCTTGTGACTATTCCAAACTCTTTACAACAGCTGAGGGATTTGAGGCACCCCTGAAGCCCATTTCGAGCAGGCTTGTGTCAGCTCTTTATTTATGTCCCCAAGGTGAAGCATTCAGAAATTATTAAAGAGGGGGGGGAACGGCGAGAGAGGGGAGTGAAAGAGAAGATATGGGGACTGCTGAGAGCCTCAGCTTTTAACTTGTCAAGAAAAGTCACAAACTGCCAGGAATGTTTACTGAAAAAACAGGGAGCATGCAAAAGAGGGGAGGGGGGGGGAAGAAAAAGAAGAGGAGAAACCAAACCAAACCCAAGCAGCCCAAATCGCTGCGGAATTTCGTCCTGCGCTCTGACCCTATACAATTACAGCCCCTCCCCGGGGGGGGCCCGCAGGATACAGGCAATTACGGGGCGAGCCGGAGCCGGGTGATGGCCGTGACAACTTACATATGAAAGGTTTGACAGTGCTGTGGATGTGCTTGTGCTGCTTGAGGCCCGAGGAGGTGGCGAAGGTCTTGCCGCAGTCGGGGCAGGCGTGCGCCCGGGCGCCCACATGCTGCGAGCGGATGTGCCGCTGCAGGTTGCTGGGGTCCGTGAACACCTGGGAGAGGAAACACCTTCAGGCAAGGCACAGAGCGGGGAGAGGCACAGAACCCTAGGAGAGAAGGGGCTCAGCTGGAAGGGCGCTTGGGAGGTGGCTGAGCGCCAGCTGGCGTCTAGGGGAGAAGCTTGGGCGAAGCTGGAAGGGCCTGCCCGGGACGGTGGAGCAGCGAGGGGATCAGAGGATGTTCGGGGCTGGAAGGGACTTCTGGAGACCTTCCAGTCCACCCCCCCTGCCAGAGCAGGGCCACAGAATCCAGCACAGGTCACACAGAACACATCCAGACAGGGCTTGAAAGTCTCCAGAGCAGGAGACTCCACAAGCTCCCTGGGCAGCCTGCTCCAGGGCTCTGTGAGCCTCACAGCGCAGAAGTTCCCCCTCAGGTTCCCCTCCTGTGCTGCAGTTTATCTCCCCTACCCCTCATCCTACCACAGGGTGCATGCTTTAGTGGTGACCCTGCAGTGCTGGGTTGAAGGATGGACTGGATGAGCTCGAAGGTCTCTTGCAACCACTCTGTGACTCTGTTTGGGGGCTTGGCACCAGCACCCCCAGAGGTTCCCCTCCCACTGCATGCAGATAATCACAGGACCAGGGAACTGTTTGGGCTGGAAAAGCCCTCTAGGATCATCACCATCAACCCAACACCCCCATGGCCATCAAACCATGGCCCCAGGTGCCATGGCCACAGGGAACCCCTCCAGGGATGGTGACTCCACCACCTCCCTGGGCAGCCTGTGCCAGTGCCTGACCCGCAGGAATCAGGGCTGAGCTGTGTCCTGCCAGGCTGCTTCACGCTCCCCAAGGTGTCCTGGTGCTCACAGCTGGACAGCTCCTGCCTTACCCACATCTGCCCCCCCCCAATGCTCCCCCACCACCCCAGCAGGGTCCCCAGTATCCAAGTGACCTGGGTTTGGACGCTGGCAAAGGCCAAAGGTGAGTTGCTGTGGGCCAGGCTGAGCTCCACGTTTAAAGGGAGGTGCAGAGGCCAGCTGAGCACCTCTGTAACCAGGCTCACAGCACGGCCAGGCCATCAAACCCTGCCAGCACGGCTCACCCATCCTCCAGGCCCCTTTGCCCAGGCCCCAGCACCCTGTGGCAGGCACAGCTGGCCCTGGGCACCCTGCCCTGCCCTGCCCCGTACCTTCACACAGTTTTCACATTCAAACCGTTTTCCGCTGTCGTGGGACATCTGGTGCCGGATCAGGTTGGACTTCCAGTTGAAAGCCTTGGGGCACTGGTCACACTTGTACTCCCTCTCCTCTGTGTGGATCACCATGTGCTGCTCCAGGCTGGGGAAGAGAGAGCTCCTCAGCACCCGCCTTAGCTGGGCGCCTACAGCCAGGGCAGACAACCCTGCCCTGTGTTGGGAGGCTTGGACCACAGAAGGTGATCAGAGATAGTGACAGAGAAGCACTGGAGGGGGCTGGAGGGGTTCCAGAGCTGGCAGCTGCCATACAGCAGGGCTGCAAAAGCCTCTGTGAAAAGGAGGTGAGGAGCACACCGACCACCTGAGGTGCAGCACTATGCAAACACCTCTGCTGCTGGCATTTCCTTCACAGGCTGCCCCAGATCCCTGCTCTGCCTCGGAGTGTCCCTGTGCTCGATGCTATTTCTTGTTAGACACCCCAGGCCGCTTACAGGTAGGGAAGGGAAAACCAGCCCTGACCCTGCAGGTTCCTGGAGGGAAAAATGAGCACTTTGTGGCCAAGGCTCCTGTGGCATCCCCACAGGGAAAACCAAGATAAGAGCTGCTGCTGAGCTATCCTGGTGCTGTTTTCACAGGCATGGAGCCTGCAGCTTCCCAGAACACAGCAACTGAGCATTGGGAAGAAACCTGATCAGGTGCAAACACATTTCACTTGCAAATGTCAGGCATCTTTCAGTCCTGAACTCAGCAACTCCAGCCTCTGCCAACTGGCAGCCTCCTTCCCCCAGGAGCACGATGGCAACCTGGAGAGGCTGCTGGAATGGGGCCAGGGCAGGGAGGGCTTCCCAGGCACGGGGATGCTCCCCTTCCCCCAGCACCATCCTGATGCCCGGGCAGGCAGCGCGCTGCCGGGCAGCCGGCGAGGCCTCTGCTGGTGGCAGGGTGCAGGCGTGGAGGCTGGGAAAACGCTTTGTTGAAGCCCAAGTGATGGAAAAGGGACCAAGCAGGCTGGAAATCCTACACCTCTCGGGTCCCTTCCCCTCTCTTAGCCCCTGCAAAACGGACCCAGGGCCGCTGCGGGTCCCAAGGGGGAGCCAGGAAGCACAGAGAGGCTGCTCAGGGGAGAGGCACTGCTGAAACGAACATCAAAATGCTGAGTGCTGGAGGCTGCTGTGGAGGAAACCTTGGACCCTAAAGGCTCAGGATGCAAGAAAAAAAACCCAACCCCAATCCTACAAAGATTGGAAACAAACCAAACCCTCAACTTCCTCAGGCTGGCTCTGACTGTTGAACCACTGAACGCTCGAAGGGGATAGAATGGAAGGGACCTCTGAAGGTCGTTTAGTCCACCTAGAGCCCTGCTCTAAGGCAGCATTTGATGGCTCTCAGCTTACTCTTGGAAGATGCAAACTTTCAGTTCAAAAATGATTGGGCCCCAATATTTATCTTTTGCTTTAAGTAAAGAGGGAGAGAGAGAGAAGTTTGATTCTTGTTTAGAGCTGCCCAAGGCAATGCAAGCAGGAGCTGCAGAATAAGCTGGCTTGGGGTTGCCCCTGCTCCCCTTCTCAGGCTTTTCTTACAGGTCTAGCAGCCTGTCACAGCCCTGAAAAAGTCCCAGAAAACAATCATTTAACCTTTAAACTGGCACTAACGTCCCTGTCAATGCCGGGGGGGCTGGCACTGGATGATCTATAAAGGTCCCTTCCGACCCAATGATCTCTGGGCGAGCGATGGGAAGCATCAGCCCACGAAACCAGGGTGAAATCCCAGGCTGTGCAGGACTCAGGGGCACTGCAGGATCCTAAAAATGAGATTCCTTAACCCTCTGGAGAAAGGGAAGATCTCTCCCTGGGAGCTGTCCCCCAGCTCCACCTCGGTCCCACGCTTCCCAGCAGCGGCGCGGGCTGCGCAGGAGGAGGAGAGGCCAGGGGAGGGCCTGGCCACCCGCTGGTACCTGTATTTGTTGGGGAACATCCTCTCGCAGTCCTTGCACTCGTAGACCTGCCCATCTCCAAGCCCTTCTTGCTTGATCTCCTCGTTGAGGCTCTCGTAGAGGGAGCTGACGGCGCTGCAGGAGTACTTCTTGTGCCGCCGCAGGTCCAGCTTGGACTGGAGGAGCTCGTCGCAGTCCTCGCAGCGGAATGTGTGCTCCTCTGCAAGAGACAGCAAGGGGCCTGGCACCGCTGCACCGCGCCCCAGGGCGGCCTGCAGCCCCGCAGCCGGCGCCGGGCCGGCGAAGAGAGCGCAACGGAGAGCGGGGATCTGCCGAGAGACGCCCGGGGAGAGGACATCTGCGAGTGACAGGGGAGGCAGAGCGAGGCAGGGCCGTGCCGCCAGGCTGCTTTCACTTTAAGCATCGAGAGAAAAGTGAATCACACAACCAGGAGAGATCTTGATCTGTGGCTGAGGTGTGCAGACCCACAAGGATCAGGAGCTACACCGAAGAGCAGGGCTGGGCTGGAGTTCTGTGTTTGCAGTCAGGGGGCTTTGAGTCTGTCCTCAGAATAAGACCAAACCACCCTCAGCCACAGGGCACAGCACAAGCCTGGGGGAGCTCCTTCCCAACAAGTCTCTTCCCAACGCTACCCTCACACAGCTGCAGGGGCAGAGTGTGCCACCACAGCTGAGTCCAGACCCTGAGCACCATGGAAGGGAGAGGGCAAGGAGCCACATTCTTGGGTGCTGTGCTGTTTGGGTTGTTGGGTCGCTTCTCTCTAAGAGCAGAGGCAGGCAGGGCTGCTCTGCACAGCATAAATTACTGTAGCCAGGTCAAACAAATTAAAAAGAGGGCAGCTATTATTAAGTTTACAAGGCAGCATCCTGACCATCCTGCCAAGCCAAACAATTGGCTCAGAGCTGTAAATTTTCCAGGAGAACAACCTCTGGGAGGGAGTTGAGGAGAGCTCTGGGTTCCTCCACCCTGCAGCCAGCCTGACACAGCAGCTCCCAGCCACCACTCGCTCGCTGGGGCCACATGGCCCTGACCCCCTCTGGGCTCTGCTGTGGCTTAAGCTTGATCCCTTCTTTTCTGACAACTTGGCTTTCAAAAGGAGAGCTTGTGGTAAAATCCTGGAATGGGTTGGGTTGGAAGGGACCTTCAAGATCATCCAGCTCCAACCCCCTGCCATGGGCAGGGACACCTCCCACCAGCCCAGGCTGCTCATCCAACCTGGCCCTGAACACCTCCAGGGAGGAGGCAGCCACAGCCTCCCTGGTCAACCTGTTCCAGTGTCTCCCCACTCTCACTCTAAAGGGGGAATCCATGACCCACACTGGAACGGGCTCCCAGGGAGGCTGTGGCTGCCTCCTCCCTGGAGGTGCTCAGGGCCAGGTTGCATCTGATCTAGCAGGAGATGTCCCTGCCCATGGCAGTGGGGTTGCAACTAGGTCACCTTCAAAGTCCCTTCCAACCCAACCCACTGTAGGAGTCTATGCATTACAGCCACCTAGGCTGTGCTTCAAGCTCTGCAGTGGGGGGTTGAATAAATCAGGGTGAATTTTGTTCCCAGGTGTGAGCTGAGCCCGAGCACAGCAGCCTCACACCCAGCGACCGCCCGCGCTCGGGCACTGCTCTCCCTCCTCTGCTGCTCTCAAAGAAGCCTTTTCAAGCCCAGGCTGTGGTTTTCGCCCTGTGCCCCTGCACACACCATCAGCCTGTGACTTGCTGCTGTGGTGGCTGAGAAAGAGGAGATCCCCCAAGCTGCAGCACCAGCAAGCTCTGTAGGCAGATGAAACCCAACCTGGTCCCACCTACACGGAAAGTATCGCCGTGCCCACGGGCTGAGAAAAGCCAGACACAGCTCGAGAGAGCAAGCAGCACCACGAGAGCAGCAGCTGAGCCTTGTCCTGTGGGGCTGCACCCTGCATGAGTGAAATCCAGAGCTGCTCCAGCAGCTCCTGAAGTGCAGAGCAGAGGCATGCAAAGGGAAGTACAGTCCAGCAGGGTGACGATTTCCTCTGGGAGGGCAAAAGGGATTGTGACTATAAAAGGAGAGCTCAGGGTAAAAGCTGCCCAGCTCTGGCCCATTTCAGCTCCTTCTGACAGATCAGGTCCCCTGGAACTGCCATCAGCATCCTCACAGCCAAGGGGATCAGGCCCTGCTCTGCCCCTCAGAGAAATTCTGCTGTGCAGCATTGTGCAGAACAGCACCAGACTGTCCCTCATGCACTGATGTCCCTGGGGAGGGAAACCTGGACATCAGGATATAAACCCTCCTAGCAGTGTCAAATACTGGGAGCCACCACCACCAGAATGACCCAGACTGATTTTCATGAGGAAAGCAAGAAAGAACTGCAGCATCCTGGCCTGGCCTGCCCTTGCCTTGGCCTTGTACCAACCACGCAGCTCCCTCCAGCTCCCAGCACGGTTCCCCTGCACAGCTATGGACCACAAACGCTCCCAGCGTGAAAGCAGCAAGCGGGGAGGGGCTGGGGCTGTGTCTAGGTGTGTTTGGTACCTTTTCAGTCCCCACACGTCCAGAGCTGGGGTGAGAAGAGACAAGGCTGACAGCATCAAGTGTCCCAAAGGCAGGCACTGCAGGGGCTGAGGCCACAATCTCCTTGTGCCATCTCTCCCCACATCAGCTCTGAGCCAGGGTTTTATCTGCTGCAGCCTTCGCTTTTCACAGCCTCAGATGTCAAGCCGTGCTCCCAAGTGTCAGTGGCACTACCAAACGTGCCCTGACTCCTGCTCTCTCTTGCACTCCCAGAGGAGGAGGTGGGTAGGAGCTCATCTGACTCATGCAGCCCACAGAGCTGTGGAGTACCAGGATAAATCCCTCCCTAATGCCAGCCAACGTGGAACTGCTCTGGCACCTCCCAGCCCACCCCTCAAATCAAATGTTTCCCCCTTGCAGACACAGAGATGGCTCAAGGAGAGAATGACCTCCTGCAGAAGTGACTGGAAGCCCTCCAGATCAGCAAGTTCACCTCTTAAGATGCTCCTACACTCCCCCCCAGCATCTCTCAAGCTGCAACTCCCCAAAGCTGGAAACAGGGAATGGAGGAAGTAGATTTCCTCTGCTCTCCTCTTCCAACCTCAGGGAGAATGCATCACCTCTGCAAATCCACCTGGAATTCTTCTTACTTCAGTTGGAGATTGAAATGGTTGATTTTATCTTATTCCACCCCAAATACCCTCTAGGAGCCAGAAACCCACCTCGAGTTTGGAGAACTAGCCATGGAGAGGAACTTCCTACCTGCCAGCTGAAGATGGACAACTCCCAAGCCCCACTTCCAGAGCAGACACCCGAGCAGAGCACTGCCTGTTACCATGCTGTGGTTCTGCCCTCTCTAGGGCATTACAGGCAGGCTGAACTCCATCAACAGCCTCAGCAGCAGTTCTGAAGAGGCTTTGCTCCTAGCTCCCCTTGTCCTCTGGCAGCAGAGTCCCAGATCTCACACAAGGTGTGTGCAGTTGGTAGAAGCTGAGGAGCTGCCCCATCAGAGGCTGATTTTGTTGACAGAGCTCTGCTTTGTCCAGGCTCCTGCTGCAGCAGCAGCCTTCCTTTGCCACCATCAACCACAGCAGCTTGCTCAGAGGGAGAAAACACTCACAGGTGGCATCAGGTTGGAAGGGACCCCCAAAGGGCATCTTGTCCACCCCCTTGCACTTGGCAGGGACACCTCCAACTAGAGCAGGCTGCCCAGGGCCACATTGAGTCTGAGCTCAAATGTCTCCAGGGATGAGGCTTCAACCCCATCCCTGGGCAGCCTGTGCCAGTGTCTCACCACCCTCCCTGTGCACAGCTTCCTCCTGATGTCCAACCTAAACCTCCCCTGCTCCGGTTACAAACCATTGCCCCTCGTCCTACCCCCACAGCCCCTTCTGAACAGCCTCTCCCCAGCCTGCCTGCAGGTCCTCTGCAGATGCTGAGCTGCAGCTCTGAAAGATGGATGCTAAGAAAAGAAATGCAACTGCTTCAAAGCCTTGGGCTTTGGAGGGAAAGAAGAGAACGTTTGGGTGAAAAGATGACCCCAGAGGACTGATAGAAACCTGACCAAAAGCCTTGGGAGCCCCAGGCAGACTCCAGAAGCCCTGCAGTCTATTTCTGTCTCCATAGCAGACGTCCCCAGCCTGGAGCCTTCAGGTTCATCGAAGTTGGAGTTGGGTTTCGTGTTGGGTTTGTTTCTCGATTGTTTTGGGGGGGTGGTTTGGGGTTTGTGTTGGGGTTGGGTTTTTGGTGTTGTTTTTTCCCCCCTCTCCCTTTCTTGAGGCACCAAAAGTAAAAATATTGCCCTTGAAGACAAGTCCTCATTAAAGTTCCGCCCCCCCCCTCTTCCTTTCAGCACCACGAATGCAAATGCTGCCCTTCACAAAAGGTTGCTGCTTTGGTATCTCACAGGGAGAAAGGGGATAAAAAGAAAAGGAAAAGGAGAAGGGGGGGGCGGGGGGGAAGAAGAAAAACCTCAACAACAACACCACCACCACCGCCACCACCAGCCCAGGCACACAAAAATCGCTGCCTGCGCCCCGGGTCTCGGCTGCCAGCGCCGTGGTGTGTGCGGTGCCTATCTCGAGTTCCATCAGTAACACTCAGGACAAAGCAGGAATGTAACGGGGGGGGGGGGGGGGGGGGGGGGGAGAAAAAATAAATCAGTGCCTAATAGCTTTCAGAGAAACCAAGGGGAACACAATTATGTGGCATCTACATGCTAATCTACCAGACTCCAATCTCAAAGGAGTTCAAGTGCCCTACTCAAAATTCCTGCAGTGATAAGGGGTCTGCTGTGTTTGGCTGGGGTTTGGATAAAAGATTTCCCTCTCTCCCCCTCTCCCTTCCCCCCCCCCCCCCCTTTTTTTTTTATGATAATTATCTTTGTGCTGAACCAATTTGGCCTTTTCTTTCTCCTTCATTTCAGGCTCGGAACAGGGGTGCACAGAGGCAGCAGGAAGAGAGCACTGCCCAAGGTGGGGGGGCAGGGGGGGAAGGAGGGGAAATATCACAACGTTAAGTCAAATCTTTAACGTTGGCTCGTTGTAATTTGGAAGTAATTATGTGGCAAAAGGAGCAGACAGGAGCAGGAAGAGACAGCTGAACGCTGTGCAGTGAGCAGGATGGAGAACCAGCAGCACTCTTGGCTGCTTCAGATGAGAGCCTGGGAGAAAGGGAAGCACAAAGCACGGTGCTGAGGGGTCCGAGTTCTCCCCAGCATCCCAAACCGGCCCTGGGTTGCTGCAGCCCTGCAGGCAGCAGTGATTCATCTCTCTGTCTTGGTCTCAGAACATCACAGATTGCATGGGGTTGGACAAGATGCCCTTTGAGGCTCCCTTCCAGCTGCCCTGCACTGAGCAGGGACATCTCCAGGCTGCTCAGGGACGCATCCAATCTGATCTTGAATGTCTCCAGGGATGGAGCCTCAACCTGCTCCAGTGTCTCACCACCTTCCCCGTGCAGAACCTCCTCCTGATGTCCAACCTAACTCTGCCCTGCTCCAGTTTCAATCCATTGCCCCTGGTCCTATCCCCACAGGCCCTTCGAACAGTCCCTCCCCAGCCTGCCTGTAGATCCCCTGCAGACATTGAATTGCAGCTCTGAGGTCTCCCTGCAGCCTTCTCTTCCCCAATAACAAGAAAATTATTATTGTGGGGAGAGGGAAATACTGAAAACCCCCAAAGCTGCCATCTTGGTGAGCCAGCAGCTGCTGCCCTCCCTGCCTGGTCATTCCCTTCACTCATGGACCTTCAGCTTGAGCCCAAGGCTCTCCACAGCTTAAGAGAACGCCGAGCAGAAGCTCCACGCTGCTCCCTGTGACAAGGGAAGTGCTCCATCCCCACCTTCATGGGCCATGAACAGCAAGAATCCCAAGCTCTGCAGCCTTGGGATGGCCTGGCTCATTCTCGTTACACCCAAAGAAACGTGGAGAGCCTGGGCACAACAGAGGGCAGCTCCAGCCCTACCCAACCCCAGGCTGCTCCTCCCAGGGGAGCAGCAAATTCCCCTGTTGGGTGCCTCGAGCTTAATGCAGACTCCTGCTGCCAGCAGCTGCCCTCACCAGGCAAAACCAGGCCAACAGTGACAGTGCAGAAGGGGCAGGCAGGCGCCAGCCAGGGGTTTGCCCCAGTCTGGCACTGGCTGAGGTTGCCAGCGCTGCTGGGGCTGCTGGGGAGGGGTGCAGAGAGGTCCTGTCTGGCAAAAGGAGACCTTACCTTCCATGCTGGGCGCCATGTTCCCAAGGGAATAACCACCTTCCTTCAAATACACCAAGAGCTCTTCTCCTGGCTCAATTTCCTTAATAACTTTATAATAGATCTGGGGATCAGAAACAGAAATTGAGAGACAGGTTAAATATGCAAGGCCTTGCATGTCACACTTTAACCACCAACTCCAATTATCCCAGCTAACAGGGGAGGCTGTCACTTGAGTCGTGGGATAATTGCCACTGAGAGCTCTTGTTTTCTGCCTTTATTTCACTCCACCTGTGTCAGCAGCTCATGTGGTTGGACAGGGAAGGAGCATTTGTGGTACCAGCCACTCTCACTGGAATTGCACCAAACCTTCCCATTGTTTGCCCTACCTCCTGTCAGCTCAGCGTGTTTGTGATAGCCAGGGGAAGACTGAACCCAAGGAAGGGACACACTTAAGCCTCTTCTCTAAGCCCAGACTGGCCTGATGCTCAGAGAGTAGAGTCAGTGTCTTCTCAGAGCTGTTTTGCAGGTTGTTCTCACCTACAGCCCGAGGAGCTGACCCCTAAAGACAAGATCTGAACCATGCCAGGTGAGCAGGTTATCCTTGCTCAGAGCTCCCATCTCACACAGAGCTTGGACCTCCTGAGGTGCACTGAGCACAGCACTGCTCCCCTGGGCCTCCTGAGGTGCACTGAGCACAGCACTGCTCCCCTGGACCTCCTGAGGTGCACTGAGCACAGCACTGCTCCCCTGGACCTCCTGAGGTGCACTGAGCACAGCACTGCTCCCCTGGACCACCACCAACTGCACTGTCCACCTCCCAAGCCTTCCAGGATGCACTGGTACAGCACTGTCCACCCTCCCAAACCTTCACCCTGACACCAGAGGACAAACCAGAATCAGGCTGCGACCAAGGGCAGAGGCTGCACACCTCACTCACACCACTTCAAGGGTGCAGAACGTGGGTTACAGGACCCTTGGAGTGTCCCAAACCAAAGAGAAGCCAAGGCTACAAGCCCAGTGACAGTGGGGTTACACACAAGTGGACCCCAACAGCTTCACTCCTGCTGACAGAAGGGCAGAGTCTGTGGGGTGGAAGTGTGCTGACAGCAGCTTGCTTGTAGGAGCAGGCTCAGAGCTGCTGGTTCCCTGGATGGATGGAGAACTGAACTGCCCTCCTGGGCACACACTGCTCGTGGGTACCACCCCCGCCCCCAGTGCTTCCCAAGGGCAGATTCTGTCAAGCACAGGGTGTTACTGCTGTGGTTCTAACACAGATTTTGCAGCTCTCTAAACAGCACCCTTCAGAAAGATACTTAAAAAAGGTAATCCCCAAAAAAGAGCACAGACAGAATCCTCAGATCCAGCAGGGTGGGGCTGGAAGGGACCTCTGGAGAGCACCCAGACCAACGCTCCTGCAGGGCACCCACAGCAGCTTGCCCAGGAGCACAATGGCCAGCTGGGGTTGGAATCTCTCCACGGAAGGCTCCACAGCCTCTCTGGGCAGCCTGCTCCAGGCTCCAGCAGCCTCACTCCAAAGAAGTTTCTCCTCCTGCTCGGATGGAACCTCCTGGGCTCCAGTTTGTGCCCAGTGCTCCTTATCCTGTCCCTGGGCACCACTGAGCAGAGCCTGGCCCTATCCTCTTGCCTCCCACCCTTTAATCCAAACACAGAAACCGGCTTACAGCCAACACGAGCAGCCCGTTTGGAGCCCCGGACCCCGCAGCACAGCCCCGCAAGCCCGGGTCAGTCCCGCAGCGCCCGCCGAGGCTCCGTTCCGGCACAAGACGCTGTCCCCCGGGCAGGGCGAGCACCGGCAGCCGCCCCCCGCCCCGGGACTCCCACCCTGCCCAGTCCAGACCCAGCAAGCGCCCGGGCAGCCGCACCGGGAGCGGCGGGATCCCGGCACCGGCAGCGCGGCCCCCGCCCGCCCCAGCAGGGGGCAGGCTCCGCCCGCCCACGGCTCCGCTCCGCCGCCCGCGGGGTGTCCCCGGCCCGGCCGCGGCCGCCCGACACCGGCGGGGCCGCCCGCGGGGCTCCGGCCGCTGCCGAGCGTGAGCCCGGGGAACACCAGGGGGACTCCTAACCTGTTGGCTCCGGGCGAGGCTCAGCAGCTGCGGGACACTGCGGCAGGGCTGGCAGCACAGCCCTGTCCCGAGAGGACATCCCCCGCGGTCCCAGGGCTCCTCCCTGGCAGGGCCGGGGCCGCGAGCTGCGGCACGGAGCCGAAGGGAAGGGAAGTTGAGGCCGGAGCGACTGCGAGCTGCTGCCGCTGTGCCCGGGGCAGCGAGGAGGCAATCACCGCCAAAACCTCGGGGAACGCAGCCCCGCTTAGTGCAGGGCAGCCTGAACGCAGCCGTGCCGGTAAATACAGCCCGCACCGGCGGCTCGGATTCCTCCAGTCGCCTCCCTTTCTTCTCTCCTAAGCGTCCTCTAACCTTCCTGCGGCTCCAGCTGCAAATGCTTTACTATTTAGTGTACGAACAGCCCGGCGGTGCCCAGCAGAAAAGGCCGAGAACGTTCTGAAGTGACATGGTCAGAGCAGCAGCAGCGCCGTGGCCACAAGCCCGAACCTTTAACCGGAGAAATTAAATCTAACGGCAGTTTACAGAATGCCCCAAACCGCACAGCCCCATCCCCGCGCTTGCCACAGTCCTCAGCAGAATTTTCATCACCTTTTTTTCCCCCCCCAATGGGTTTGTAACCAATTCTTCCACTGAACGCAAATCCATCCTCACCTAGCCGAGAAACAACCGGTGGGGGGAGTGGGGGGAAACAAAGTGAGCTTATGCAGCTGGGGGCACCTCAGGATCTCGCTGTGCAGACCCTTAGCTGGGAAATCCGGAGCAGTGCAAACGGGACAGCAAGACAAATGCTCAAGTGCAGCTGTAAGGAGGTGAACACAACTGTTCCACGTGGAGCAGAGAGAGAATTCCTGTGGATTC
>JAAWVA010000038.1:5254889-5283635 GCA_015227895.2 Colaptes auratus | reverse complement strand
AAATGTTACACTGGGAAAAGCCTCCAGGACCCTAACCCCGCCTGGCTAACGCTGCCGCTGCGCTGCCCTCTTTAACTCCTTTCCCTCTCCTGTTTGCTCCCAGAACAGGGTAGCTTCGTGCAGAGAAACCCAGGGCTGCGACAGCTTGCAGATAAACCCACCCCCCCCAAGAGCACAGCCTCCACGAATGACCAGGGAAGGGCCAGATCCTGCTGGAGTCACCTTAATTTCATCTAACCTGCCATGCCACTAACCACGCCGCTGATGCTCGGCAGGAACTGGAAGCGCTGCTGCCTTTCCTTGCCTTTCCTTATTTGTTGTGCACCGAGATTCAGGATTCCAGCAGGACATTTATGGCCACCAAGCATTTCTGTTCGGGGTTTCTATTAAACATTTCCATGCATTAGCATTTCTTTCCCCCGAGGAAAGGGGAGCCCTCTCCTCACCACCACTCGGTCCTCCCTAGCACAGAATAATTAACACCAGAGCTCGGGTTCGGGGCTGATCGAAAAGAGCACATTTGGTGATTATTTCTTTTTTTAAGCAACGTTATTCCAGACAGAAAGAATTAAAAACGAAAAGCGAAATACACCCCCAGAGGAATCCTTTTCCCGCCTGGATCTGCTCCGTAACTGCTCCCTTCGGAGGGGAACTCGGAGTGCCAGGAAGCTGGCGCTGGCTGCGAGGTTTTTGCAGCACGGCACCAAACAATTGGGCGCAATTAGCGCAGGTATCGATAACGCAGAGCCGCAGCGCCGCGGCACGCACCGAGGCTGATCGCAGAGCAGGGCACAAGGCTGCGCACCTTTGCTCTGAGATAAAGCGGTCTGGAGACAGAGGCAGCTCGGAATCAATCCTCTGCTTCGCGGTTCCCAGCGCCGAGGCAGCAGACGGAGATGGAACACGAGTGAGAAAAGTCCGCCCGGGTATTCCCTTCATTGTTTAGGCAGCCAGCTCGCATGAGAGCTGTTTACCTGCTGTCGTGAGTGCTGCCTGCTATTGATCTCCACTTCCTTGCAGCAACACGTGTGCAGCTAGGGAGAGAAGGGCACCGGCGAGCTGGGAAAACAGCTGCAAAGCTTCCCTAGAGATCGGGACACCCCCCAGCCCCCCCGCCGCCTCGCTGCAGCGGCTTGCGCCAGAGGTGATGGACAAAGACAACTCAAAACCAGCCGAAAAGTGGTCGCTTTACGTTCCTGCCTTGCAAACAGGGAGCTGCGGCGGCAACCCAATGAGAGATGAAGGCAAATCTCTCCCCCGCTCGTTGGTGCAAGGCAGGGATCGGCCCCCGTGTGCGGGCTGCGCGGCCTGAGCGGCAGCAAGCTCGGCAGAAGTTTGGCCTCCGGCGTGCCCGGCCGGAACGCGGCTGCACATTTTGCTTTTGTTCAGATGTTTTCCTCCTTTGGAGTCGCCTTCCCTTTGTTTCAGCCCAGCCACAGGGCTTTGCATTTCCTCTTTTTTAAAGTCATTGTATTCCATACCTGGGAACCCTGAGCGAGGTCCCCACATCTGGATGGAAAACCCACCTAAAACAGCTCTGATTTTAGAGGCTGATGTTTCTTTTGCCGTGAGCTCCAATGGATGCAACACAAACGAAAGCAGCACCTAGCACCCCCAAAAGTCCTGGCTGCTTTAATTATTGCATTCATTCTCCTTACTATTTCAATCTCCTGAATGAAAACAGCTGAACTGCTGCACTGTTTGCCCTGCGAAGGCAGCAGTAGCCACACGAACAAATAAACCCCAAGTCCTGTGTCATTTCCAGATGCATTTAGCAAATCTTAGCACTCCTCTACCTTCCCCCCCCCGCCCCAGTCCTCCTTTAGAAACACCAATTTCTCAGTCGGTCAAGGATCTGCTGTTTGTTTAAGCTACCTACCAAGTAAGAACAAAGAGGAAGGGAAATGAGGAACATTTCTTGAGGTGGGGGGAAAAATTGGTTTCACAATTGAAGACTCTCAATGAAATGTCTCAGCTGTTCTCTTTCTAAGTAGCAGCACTTCAGATCAGGGCAGGGGGAGAACCCCCCAGCACTCAAAAGTCCACATTCTGCTCTCAATTCCTTCCCCAAAAACCCAGGGAAATTCTCTGCGCGTTGCTGGGAATGCTCTCGAGTGTAAAGAAGAGCAGGATGAGGTCTGGGCTCTGTGTGTGTGTGCAAAGGACCATCTCCTCCCCAGGTAAACTTGTTTGTTCTCCTCAAAGGACTAAAAGCTTGTCCAGGCTCTTCCCACCACAAAGCTGCTTTGTTCTTTCGGGGTAATCTTCTCCTGCAGCAGCTTTTCTTTGCTTTGTGTGCTTACAAACAAACCTTTGCCAGGCAAAATCGCTGCCTGCCTGCTGCACGGGAGCGCTAAAGCCTCTCTCCCTGCTTTCTGAGTCCCTGTTGCAGGGAAGGGAAGCAAAAAGTGAGAATCAAATGAAGTTAAAGGCAGCGCTAGGAGACAGCGGTGGGGAGAGAGCAGCAGTGCTTAGTCACTCTGAAAATGGATGTTTCCGGCTTTAGGAGTCACTCTGGTCAGGGCCTGAGCTCTCTCCTCTCTGAGGTCTCTTCTCTTTGTGACCTTCCCTCTCTGAGATCCCTCTGAGATCTCCTCTCTCTGAGATCTCTCCTCTCCGAGATCTCCTTGCCCCGGTCTCCCCACTCTCCCCCGTGGGATGCTCGGCACACAGCAGCAGCTCCCCCAGACAAACTCTGCACAGAGCTCTGTGCACACACACGGCAAAGGAGAGTTTGAAATCCAGGCAGATTTCACCTTCTCTGCACGTCCCACCAGGAAAAGGAGGAGATTCCTCTTTAAAGCACACAGCAGCTACCTGCTTCGGGGAGGAACCCAACTCACCTGACTCTCCTAGCTTTTGTAAAGGCCTAAGCACCAGGGGAGGGGAAGTGTGATGGCCCCTGAGGTATTTATTCCACCTAGACATAAGGGGAAATTTGACTGTGACGGTTCAGAGCCCTGGAGCAGGCTGCCCAGAGAGGTTGTGGAGTCTCCAGAGAAGGAGAAGCTTTAGCCTGGAGGTTGTGGAGTCTCCTTCTCTGGAGACTTTCAAGCCCCCCTCTGGATGTGTTCCTGGGTGACCCAGCTCTGGTGGGAGGGTTGGGCTGGATGATCTCCAGAGGTCCCTTCCAACCCCTACCATTCTGTGACTCCATGGTTCACCTGTGCAGCAGAGGCACAGGAGCAGCCCTGCCTGTGCCACCGAGAGCTCTGAGCAGCTCGGGGAGTAAGACAAGGAGCTGATGATAAATAAAATGTTGGCTCTTGGTTAGAAGGCTCCTTGATGTAAGAGCACTTGTGAGCGGTGCTGAGTGGGCAGGGCAGCAATCAGCAGCTCATTTTGACTAAGCAGGCTGAAATTTAGAGCTTTGTGCCTCAATCTCTTCTGGATTGCTTAAATTGCCAACATTTGTGGTATTTTTGTGGCTATAGAGACACAGAGATATTTAATTATTTCCCCCCCGGCCCCGCATCCAAAGTTATTTAAAGGCATTTTGAAGCCCAAGCTGAGCTCACAGAGTGGGGCTGACAGCTTGCTGCACCCTGAGCTCTTGTTTCACAGGAGCTGGCTCTCCCCAGCTCCACTGCAGCTTCCCTGTCAGCTGGACTCGGAGGTGTTTTTGTTGCGTTTCCCCACCCTCAGCTCGTTTGCTTTTTCCCTCTGTCTGCATCCCAACACGCCTCCTGCTTGCCAGCTGGTGACACCACTCAGTGCATCGCTCATCCCACTTAGGTGACTTGCAGCTGAGCTGAGCTGAGCTGAGCTCCACTTGAGCTTTGTGCAACTCCCAACCTGGATTGCTCATCTTGAATCCATTCTGGGGTTTAAGCTTCAAAGCACTTTACAACCATTAGCTGACAGGATCAAAATCCTGTTAATTCCCTGGAATATCCCTCACCCCCACCCCCACCTCCAGACTGCTCCACCAGCCTCTTAGCTTCTTTCTTTCCTTCCTCCTCAGCAGCCTCCCAAACCATCTCCCACTTTCACTCCCCCCTTAGACAACAACTGAGCTTACAGCTCCCTGCTCACCTCAGCTGGGAGCAAACTTCCTGGCAACCAAACAGCCACCCCTGGATCCCACCAGCCCTGCTGTGTTTTGTTCCACACCAGGGGTCACCACTCCACACTACCTCCCCCCCACAAAGTGAGGGCTGGAAGACCCCTAAGGTCATTGAGTCCAACCTTTAACCTAAGGCCACAAAGTGAGGGCTGGAAGACCCCTAAGGTCATTGAGTCCAACCTTCAATCTAAGGCCACAAAGTGAGGCTGGAAGACCCCCATGAGCCTGGGGGGTTTGGATGTTCTCAGGGACATGGCAGCAGAGCTGCTCAGCAGATGAACCATGGAACCACAGAATTGCTTTGGTTGGAGAACACCTCTAAGGTCATTGAGTCCAACCTTCAACCTAAGGCCACCACAGCCATCAAACCATGTCCCCAGAGCCATCTCCACAGGCTTCTGGAACACCTCCAGGGGTGGTGACTCCAGCACCTCCCTGGGCAGCCTGCTCCAATGCCTGACCACAGGCACCGCGGCGACCCTCGGTCCCCTCCGTTCAGCGTCCTCCCCGCGCTGCCCCTGCCCAGCCCGCCCAGGCTCTGTGGAAGCTGTGAGCACAGCAACCTGGCAGCGGGCTTGGGAGTGGCTGGAGGCAGCCCTTACCTGGTCGTTAAGGTGGCAGACAGCGAGGTTCTGCTCGTCACAGGAGCAGGCCACGCGGATGTACTTCAGCCAGTTCCCAGCCCCGCTCTGGCTCGCATCCAGGCAGAACTTCTCATTCCCCAGGTCATCAGCGATCTGCAGGAGAGCAGGAGAAGGAACACATGGCTCACCTGGGGTCAAGGGAGGAGGAAGGAAGGAGAATTCCATGCAGGGTTCCAAAACAAGAGCTGGGAAGGAGAGAGCTGGATGGCAGGCACCTGGAACCACCTGCTTGGCAGAAGCCCCGGGGCCACACATCAGAGCTGCCCACGACTAACAGGCTGAGGATTACAACTGTGCAGAAGAGGAATCCTTCCAAATGAAACCCCTCAAGAGCTGGACAGTGCAAGTGTGGGGTGCAGAGAGGGTTAATGGAGGGGCTGTGGTCTGAAGGCAAGCCCTGCTCGGCCAGGCAGAGACCTGGCACTGTATTGTTCTTAGGCCAGTGAGGGAAGTTCGATGGCACAGGGACACAGCAGCTGTTTGTGCTGATCCATTCTGCAGCTCCCTCAGACCAGCACCAAAAGCAGGAGAAGTCCTTTGAGCCCTGCTCAAATCTGGGCCTCCTTATTACACAAACTCCTTTTTTCCACCCCCCCCAGGCTTAGCTTTCCCTCTACCCCTACCAGACCCTGTGTCAGTGCAAATTACTTCAGTCATCAGAAGTTCTTAACGTGCTTGTACCAGCAATTAATTCCCTCAGAGTCTCATGGCATAGAAGGACACTTTCCCATCTGCTTCAGGACAGAGGAAAATAAGAAGGTAGGAACACAGGAGAGGAGAAATGAAAACTCAGTGGTGACAGCCAGGAGTGTAAGGTCAGGCTGAGGGATCTGGGAGGGACATTGTCAGCCGGCACTCCACACCTCCAGAGCTCAGGGCAGTGCCAGCAGTGGCAATGTGACCCTCCTGGGCCAGGCAGCAGCACCAGGAGAGCTCCCAGCAGACAGGCCCTGGCCTCCCACCTCCCCCAGTCACCACTTCTGGCAAGCTGTGTGTATTACATGGGCAAATCACAGCAGCAGTCGCAGGGGTTTAGCCGTCCCGGGCACACTACACAGCCAGTCCATTGTATTTCCTAGCTGCTCCTTACAGACACCCTCTCTCTTAGACTGCAGTTGTTTGGTTGAAGACACTCAGATAGCTCTGGGAACCCCCAGAATTCAGCTCACATTCACCAGCTGGTTTGCAGGGCCCCTGCACACAGCTTGACAGCTTCAGAGCGAGGTCCTGCCTTGGCTAGAAATCACCTGAAACTCTGTGGTTTCATCTGAGTGCAGCTTTAGAACCCAAAGAGGGGCTGTGAAATCTCACAGATCAAAATGAGAGGGAGGAAAAAAAAACACCAAACCAACAACCCAGAGGTTGTATGCAGCCCTGAGAACCTCAGCCCCTGTTTTTCACACACACTCACTCTGCTCCAGAAATGGAACAAGGTGCCACGACCCAAAGCCCAGCAGCATCACTGAGTGACTGCATTTGGCACACTGCTGTCCCTTTGCCAAATGCTTTGCTGCTGTCCACAAGGAGCCTTTGGAACTGGAGCAGCTGGAAATCTAAATAAAGAGTGGACAGAACAAGGCAGAAGAGTGGGCAGAGGGTTAGCAGCAGCCCCAAAGAGCAGGAAGGGATCAAGGCTGGCAAGCTGCCTTCACAGAACCACAGAATGGGCTGGGTTGGAAGGGACCTTAAAGAGCATCCAGTGCCAACCCCCTGCTCAGGCCATGACACCTCCTTCTAGCCCAGGCTGCTCGAGGCCTCATCCAGCCTGGCTTGGAGCCTCCACAACTTCCTGGGGAGGTGTTTTCTAGGGTGCTTCAGTGTTTGTCCAACAAGGAGCCAAAGCCTCTGCAGAGGATCTAGTGTGAGGTGTCCCTGCCCACGGCAGGGGGGTTGGAACTGAGTGATCCTTGTGGTCCCTCCCAACCCTGACTGATTCTATGAGTCTGTGATGATTTTTCCAGCCCTGGTGAGCTACAGAATGTGTAATCAGGTGAGCTGCTGCAGGCCCAGCTGCAGGGCAGGGGCATTCTCTTTGTGGTTGACACCTCTAATTAAAGACCAGGTTCACACACTCAGGCTCTTTTCTCATGCTCTGTATGAAGTTATATCACAGCTTAACCCCCAAGCCCCCCCGCGAAATCCATCTGTGAGCACAAATCACTCTCTGCAGTTATGTTTCCCCCCTCAAAGGTGCACAGACACACACACACACAGACACACACACAGACACACACAGACACACAGACACACAGACACACACACAGAGACACACAGAGAATATCCTCCAGTCTCCCTCGCCCTCACCTTCGAAAGCTCCGGAACAACCACCTGAACTCCCTCACCACAGCTCCTTCCAGCTGAGACCAGAAGGAAATCAGAAATTTCCTCTGCCAAAATGCTTCAACCCCAGCTGTTTACAAACCATTGTCAGCAAGCAGAAAGTGCTGCTGTTCGCAGCCTTGCTTTGGGAGGCACAGAAAGCCCTCTCTGCCGGGTGGTCGTTGGAAGAAGCCCCAGGGGAGAGCTGAGGCTCTGAAGGCAATCAAGTGGAGGAAGCAGGGGGAGCAAGCGGTGTCACCTAGGGGGACATCAGAGGTGGCAAAGGGAAGTACAGAGGGGTTCAGCCCACAGAGGACTGCTGGAAGGTTCACTGCACCCCAGCCAACCTTGTTTGGGATGAACTCATTGCAATAGTCACAGAATCATGGGATGGGATGGGATGGGATGGGATGGGTTGGGTCGGAAGGGACCTCCAAAGCTGATCCAGTCCAACCCCCTTGCAGTCAGCAGGGACACCCTCCACTAGAGCAGCTTGCTCAGAGCCCTCTCCAGCCTCGCCTTCAGTGTCTCCAGGGATAAAGAAGTTACCAGAGGACAAAGAGAGTGGGTGGGGGGAGATAAGGGAGAGGTGGAAAAGAGAGCAGAGAGCTGTAACCAGTGCCAGGTTTGCAAGGCTAAGGTCACGAGGGGCTGCTGTGCCAGCCAGCAACACACTGCCCCTTCCTGATGACCTGAGGCCTGAACTGCAGCATCCCTGCCCCAAGAAGCTGTGCTCAGGGCAAGAGGGCACCTGGGCCTGTGCTGCCTTCTCCCCAGGGCACAGCACAAGCAGTCTGGGAGCCATCTGCACTCGCAGAGCTGCTGCCAAAGCTTTAGCCTGGAGCGCAGCCTGTGGCATCCTGCTCAACGCTGATCATTGTGGCAGCCCTGCCTCTGCCTCCTCTCCCTCTGATCACTCTTCCATTTTATCCACCCACCCAGGCCAGGGATTCCTCACTGCTTTATATTCACTGGACATGCCCCAGAGCTCCTCTCTCCCCTCTGCTGCAGCTGGTGAGCTCAGCTCATACTTTCAGTTATTAACTCGAGGCACCTCCCAGCACTTTTGTCCTCAGGTCCAACACTGATCCAAGCCCCCTCAGCCCCTCTCCTCCTCCCGGCAGTGCCGGCAGTTTGCCCTGCTCTCAGCAGGGTTGCTCTCTTCTCACAGAGCGTGGTGATCTCCCCATCCTGCCCTCCTTCTGGCTGCTGGCAGCAGCCCCACCTCGGAGCTCCCGTGGATCAGAGGAGCTCCAACTGGCCCAGCTCAGAGGCAGGGATCCCGGACCCAGCCCCTGCGTGCTGGCTGGGGCAGAGCTTCAGCCTCATCTCTCTGCAGCCCAAAGGAAATCGTTGTCATGTCCCAGGGCTCACTTTGCAGCTTCATCTGCTGCCTGCTGCACAGCACTCCGGGCTGGGGCAGGGGGGGAGGGGTGCTGACTCCAAAGGGCTTCATTGATCCTGCAAAGGCTAATTTATGAGCATCAGAAATGCTGAGTTACGAAGCAAAAAGTGATGGAAAACTTTCTCCCGAGCGCTGACCAATTTTTTTTGCACATCATTTGAGGTTTCCTGCTTCTCTAATTTGTGGGCTCTCTGCTGGGCTGCTCCTTTCACGTTTTAATGGGCAGCCTCCAAGGTCTGGCCCCGGCAGAGGTGTGCTGGGGGCTGGGATGCCTGGGGATCTGTCGTCAGGTCGCTTAATGGATTCCTAGTGTGCATGGAGAAACGAAGCAACCAGGAGTTTGCCATCACTGACCCAGCCTCCTGTTGCTATAACATCCCTCCCCAGAAGCCCGGAGTGTAATAAACCTTCTCATCCCTTAGCTGCAGGATCTGCCTGTGACAGTTTGGCTGATGCAGGCATTTTGTTTGGCAGCAGTTAGAGGCTGATTTCGTTCTTTTTATCCCTTCCTCTTTCTCCCCCACCCCCTTCTTCTTCTTCTTCTTCTTCTTCTTCTTTTTTTTTGCTTTAATGACCCACGAGCTGATGTAGAGCAATAAACTGTTGCCATGAAGTTTGGTTGTGTTTCTTTTTGAAATGGAGGGGGGAGGGAGGGAGGGACTGCTGCAATTTATGACCTTCAGAAGGGAGCAAAAAGAACGTCCATTCTTGCCACCAAACGGAGAGAGAGGAGGCCTCAGCCAGCACAGCACCGCTGTCAGTGTGCAGACATGGGGCTGGGATGATGAACTCATAAATCCAGACCTCTGCCTGCAATTAAGCAGGCTTCCCGGTGATCCGAGAGGGAGTTAATGAGAGCCGCGTCAGACCCAGCCAGGTCACAGCGCCGCGGAGCCACGGGGCGAGCAGGGACGAGCAGAGCCGGCTCCCTCCCTGCCCCCAGCTCAGGGCCGGGGGAAGAGCTGGGAGGGTCTGCAGTGAGACCTTCTCCTGCTGTCAATCTCTGGGCCCAAAGGTGGAGTCCCGCAGCCGTGCCAGGGGGCAGGGAGGGAAAAGGCTGTTCCTCGCAGCCTCTGCCTGTGCTTCAGCTCACCCCGAGGCAGCTGCTCAGGTCCTCAGCCTCAAACCTCCTCACCTGTGCTCCAAGGGACTCCAGCCTCGTGTTCTAAGTGCTATTAAATGCTTGCAGGGTGAGGGAACTTCATTCCCCTGTGGCTGGTTGGCTCTGTGGCCACCACCAGAAGTGTCCTCACCACCCACATCCACTCACAGAACCACAGAACTGTTTGGCCCTCCGAGATCACTGAGTCAACCATCAACCCAGCAGCACCATGCCCCCAGGTGCCATGTCTAATGTCCCCTGTGTGCCAGCAGCCTTCCTGATCCTCGGCAGAGCAGATGGGATGCTCAGAGGAGAGGGGAAGAAACCTTTATGGACCTCCTCTGGTCAGACAAGGCTGCTGCCATCCTGCCGGTGCTGAGCCAGAGCTGGGAGAGCCATGGGCTGGAGGCAACCAGCTGGGCTGCAGCAGGGCTGGTGGGACCTGTGCTGCTGGGCAGGGGCAGGTGGCAGTGCTGCTGCTGAGCCTGGTGCTGCTGAGGAGACAGCAATGCAGGCTTTGAAGAGGAAAAATGGTGCTGACCTTCCACTCTGCCACTCAGGCCACAGGGCTGGAGTGGGAATTTTCCACTGGTGTTTCCCAGTCTGCTTCAGGAGGGGTCTGGAGCAAACCATCAGCAGGCTGCAGGGAAGGCTGCTACTGAGCCATGCTTCTGCCACAAAACAACCAAAGAATGACCTCCTCGCTCTTTGCTCCCCACCACACCTGAAGAGCAGAAGAAATCACATGGAAAAGGGGCTGGGTTTGCCCAGAAGGCCCTGGAGAGCTCACCCAGGCTGCCTTTTCGGAGCCAGTCTGGATCCAGCTGAGCCTCCTGCAGCTCTGCTGCCTGTTTGGAGCTGCTGCTCTCCCAGGGCAGCAGTGGATTCCTCTACACTGGGCAGATTTAAGCCTCAGCTCATTCCAACTCCACTGCCACCTAGAAAGCTTGGAGCAGATGACCCCTGGGGTCCCTTCCCACCTGGCACTCTGTCATTCTGCCATTCTTTTTGCTGTCTCTAGCTGCCCTTGGGGCTCCCCTGCTCCCAGCAAGGGAGAAACCTGAGGTCCTGGACTAACCTCTTGTTTCCAGGAACTGAGGCTTTACACTGCACATTAAAAACAACAAGGACAGGCAGCCCCCAGCAGGACCCACCCAAGGAAAGTGGCTCCTGCCCCCCACTCACTCTCCACAGGCTTGCAGAGGAGCCCTGGTCAGCCTCTGTGGGGGGTGGCAAGGCTGCTTGGCTGGGCCAGCCACTGCCCCTTGCTTTAAATCATTCCTTATTGCTACAGCTTTATTTTAACAACGTTTGGGAGTGGAGCTGTGGAACACCACTACCATGTAGACCTCTTCAGAGTGATTTACTGACAGCACCGAGTGCCAAAACCATTGGCTGCGTTTCACACCCTGGCCAAGGAAGCAGCAGAGCCCTCCAGTGCCCATTCCTGCTGCTCACATCAGACACCAACCTCCAAACCCTGACAGCCTCCCAGAGTCCCCTGCAGGATCAAGCATGAGATGAGCAGAGGCTGCAGCTCCTCTGCTATGGGCACGGGCTGGGAGGGCTGGGGCTGTTCAGCCTGGAGAAGAGAAGGCTCCAGGGGGACCTTCGAGCAGCTTCCAGTACCTGGAGGGGTCCAGGAGAGCTGGGGAGGGACTTTTGGCAAGGGCTGGGAGTGACAGGACAAATGGGAATGGGATGAAGCCTGAGGAGGGCAGACTGAGACTGGAGATGAGGAAGAAATTCTTGCCAGTGAGGCTGGGGAGACTCTGGCACAGGGAGGCTGTGGCTGCCTCCTCCCTGGAGGTGTGCAAGGCCAGGCTGGATGAGGCCCTGAGCAGCCTGGGCTTGTGGGAGGTGTCCCTGCCCATGGCAGGGGGTTGGAGTTGGATGATCTTGAAGGTCCCTTCCAACCCAACCCAGAATAACCTTCTCTAAGGCCTCTTCCCAGCCTCCTCCTTGGGAATTGCTGGGACAGTGCTGGCAGCTCCACTCCCCCCCCTGCAAACTCCTTGCTCTCAGATTATCCTTGATCATGAACAATACAGGAAACCAATCAGTACCCCAACTATCCAGGTGAGCCAAGGGACAGAGGGGAGGATGCAGAGAGCTGAGGTTCCTGCACTGCAGGGGTTTCCTTTTCACTGCCAGCCCTGGGGGTGCCTGGCCCAGGCTGAGGCCGCAGGGAGATGCAGCTGAGTGATGCTCCGTGGTGGGTTTGAGGGACACAACCTCTGAGACTCACTGCCTACCCTGAGAAGAGAATCACTTTTAGAGCTCAGTATCTGGAGTTATCTTGACACCTGGCTCTGCTGCCTGGGCCACATTCTGAACACCTCAGCACACCACAAGTCAAACTTTCCTGTGGGGAAAGGCAATCAGCCTGCCCAGCAGGCAGCAACACAACCACCCCGAGCTGTTCCACCTGCTGAGCGGCAGGGAAGGAGCAGAGCCCTGCTGTAGCAACACTGCTGTGCTGCTCGGATGTGTGAGCTCTTCACAGCTGATGGTTACCAGAAGCACCCCCAAGAGGTGCAAACCTGAGCTGCTGAAGCTGGGCTCTGCACAGCACCAGAGGCTCCCATGCTGCTCAGCTACATCCTGCTGCTGCCTGCTGGTTGCTTTTAAATATATCATGGACAAGAGGGCAAGAGACCCTCCCAGAGGGCAAGAGACCTTCCCAGAGGCAAGAGACCCTCCCAGAGGGCAGAGCCAATCCTTTCCATGAGGTTTGGTGCTTGACCTGCCCCTCAGGGATGCTCAGCTTGGGCAGGGAGGAGAAGGCAGGCCCTGGGAGAACACAATGGCCACAGCCTGACGTGCTGCCCGTGGGCATGAACCTGTGGGAGCTCAGAGAGGGCTGGAAAGGAGAACCAAGAATGAGTTGCCTTGGGCAGCTAGAGAGCCAAGGAGGACAGCTACCTGGATTGGGAGACCAGGGGTAGGGGGCAGCTCCTCAACTGAAGAATCCTCCCGGCTTTGGGCTTGGAGAGGGGAGCAAGGAGCATCCAGGCTTGTTCCATCCCTTGGCCCCATTGCTGAGTGTGAGAGCAAGGTGAGGAAAGCAGAGCCCAGAGCACTTCCAGCTTCTAGGGAATCAGCTTCTGGGCTGCTTTGCCTCCTGAGGGAGATGAGGATTCTTCATCTGCTCTGCATCTTGAAGGAGAACCTCTTCAGTCTGCACTTCTACCACACAGCCCAGCCCCAGCCCAAGCATCACGCAGATGAGACCTGGGGACACCAGGGTCAATGTCTTTGCCTCAGGAGGATTGTTTCTGCACCAGAACAAAAAGGTTTTGGAGTCCCTTTGTCTCTGCAGACCTCGCAGTGCTTGCACAGTGGGGGAGCCACCTCCTGAGAGCTACCTGCAAGTTAACATCACTGACCCCAGCAGCGACGCTGGCACGGCCTTGCCGGGCTCTCTGCTGGAGGTGACAGCACAGCTGGCTCAGGGAGCCTCTTACCTACAGACCTTTTCCTTCCTCTCACCCTCCTGGGCCTGCTCCTTCCACACCCAGGCATCTCTCCCCTCTCCTCATCCAGACTTGCAGAAATGTCTCTTTGGAAAGCAGCTCTGGGACGCTTCAAGCCAAAACTTGTTCCTCTTCTCAAACCCCTGCCCAGTGAGGGGCTGATCCAACCATGGCCTCCTACAGCTTGGTGGTTTGGCCTCTCTGCAGCTGAAGCTAAGCAAGTGTCTGGTCTGGCATCTCAAGCTGAAATCCCAGCCCCAAGGAAGCACAAGGGTGAACTGCAGAGCCCCAGGGGCCGCCTGGATGAACCTTACCCCGAGCCAGTTCACCTACTTATGAAATGATCTCTGCTGGGGAACTGCTTCTCATGGTAAATCCTGCCCTTGGAGTATGCTGAGCAACAGCATTGCAAAACCTCCAGCTCAGATCTTCTCCCATCTCTGGGTCACAAGGCAGCTCAGCAGAGGGATGCTCTGGGGTGACTGCTTGGAGGGGAAGCCACAGCGAAGCACCAGCTGGAGGGGACCCAGGGCTCAGCTGATTTCACTTCTGCAGCTCCAACACACCTGTGTAGGAAGAGGCTCTCTAGCATAACACATCTGGCCCTCTGACAGCAGGCCTCACAACAGCACTGCCCCTGCCATGCCAGACCTCTTGCAGTGCCTGAGCAGGACAGCTTGGAGTCAGGGAGATTCTGATCACCTCCACGCAGTTTCTTATCTTCTGTGGACGCCTCAGGCCTTACAGACAGCTACAGCCAACTGCTGCCCTTCCATCCACCCCCAGTGCAACAGGAGAGGGCTTCTGCTCTAAGGTGAGCTGCTCTGAAGCCAACGGGGAAGGGAGGCACAGGGCAGCATGTGGCTTTTAGGGCAGTTCTCTCAGCTCTCAGCAAGCCAAGCTCTGGTCTGGACAACAAATATTTGCTCTCCAAACCGGCCCTGCTACACTGTGGGAACACTCTCAGCTGTGAACACACAGCAGCAGGATCCCCAGGGCAGGAGAAGGGAACCTACCTCCTGCCCGGGTGCTCTTCCCCTGCGTGTTGAGTGAGGAAGACCTCTGCTGCTCCTGCGGAGGATTTCAGCATCACAGCTGCCACTGCCTCTGCTGTCACACATCACAGCTGCAGCTTCCCCCGGGCCAGCCACCAACCCCCCACCGCTGCTGGTCAGACCCCAGCCAGGACACACAGCCCAACACCCCGAGAAAGGGGCTGGAGGGTCTCTTTAGTCCCTGGGCAGCACAGCAAAGCAGGTTATTCCCTCAAGCCGCTCTGGAGGTGGGGTTGGTTGTCTCTCTCCCACCACTGAAATAATGCTCCTGGAAACCAAACAATAACAAAATCAAGTCTGCCTTTAGGTAAATCTCTGAAGGTCCTCCTGAGACTAATCTGAAAGTTTTCTGCATGAACAGATGGAGGCTTTCACGGTGAGAGCTTGCTTCTTGCTTTCAGGTTAAGAATCAGAGAGCACAGGAGCTCACAAATGCCTCCTGACTGTAACCAGAAGCACGAACCCAATGCAAAGCAGGGAGCGCCTCAGCCTGGGTTTAACACTGCTCTGAGCATGCAAAGCAAGTGGAACGTGGTGCAAACACCACCACTGCCTCCAGCCCCTCTGCAAACACTCACCCTGGAGCCCCTGCACAAGCCCTGAAATGCTGCTGAAACAGTTTATTGAGACCTAATCCTCCAGCCTTTCAAAGAAGTATAAAACCTAACAGCAGAGGATTTCCATGGCAGAAATGATTCCCGGCTTGGAGCTGGCAGCTCCGGCTCCGGAGGGATGGACATAAATCCAGTCCTGCCCCCTGCAACCCGAGCACTCCCATGAGCCCCGCAACATTCGCATCGGGGCAGCTCTTCCTTTCTGTCTGTTTCTGTGGACGGGGCAAGCACCAGGAGAGCCTCCAAGGATGATACAACACATCTGCCTGCCGCCCTCAGCCGCCTCCCTCCGTAATTACCCTGCCAGGGAGATGCTTGCGCTGATGCTTGCCAGGGCGCGAACCAAGGCTCAGGGACAGAAGTGGCTTCATTGAAGCGGACAAAGGTGGCTGATGGGTGGGGAGCGGAGCGGAAAAGGAGGAGACTGTTTGTAAACACCCAGAGAAATGTCTGCAAACAGTCTGGGGGTGGGAGGAGGTTGGGGAGGTGAAGCTGCCCCGGCTCCGGGGCGTGCAAAATGCTCCGTCCCCGGGCTGTGCCGCGGAGGCTGGCACCAGCCCCCCCCGGCCTGCCTCTGCTGTTGGAAGCAGAGAGAATAAATTGTGCTAGATGGAAGCTTTTGGCTCTTCCTCTCCCTCGAAATCAAGTTGCCAGAAAGCAGAGGTAGCAGCTTGACCTCCAGCTCCTCCCTTGGCGCAAGGCTCTCCTCCTTGAGGGACAACGCTCCCGAGGGAGGTGTTGCTTCAGAGCAGAGCTAGGCCAGAGATGTAGATCTTGCATTCTAATAAACACAAATAACTCTCTGACCTCCAGCACAAGACCCTTCTCTTGACACTCCTCATCAGTTTTTATACTTCAAGCTCAGTTTTTACTGGCCCAGGTCCAGCCATCCTATGGTAACGTAACAGCTTCTCCTTGACAGGAACAAAAGTCCTTTTCTAGTCCTGAGGGCCAGCAAGTTTATCCAAATACTCTCAGTTTACTACCAGCCTCTTTTTGGAACCGATATCTTCAGTACAAGAGCACTTTGTACCTCCAGCACCAGGACCTGGGGCTGTGTGGGGCAGCTTGGTGGGGCTGGGGCAGCTTGCTGGGGCCGAGGCCAAAGCCGTGGTGCTGGAAGGAGCCAAGCACATGCCCAGCAGAGCCATCTGCCCTCCCTGACAGGGAGCTGCTCACATCTGATAGCACCACAGAAAGAAAACACAGAGACAGAGCAGCTCCTCCTCCCCCTCCTGCCATCTCCCCAGGAAGAATGTTTGGAAATGCTAAATAGTCTTTTCCATGTTTCTACATCAGCTCTTATTTTGGCTAAGCTTGTCCAGTCTGTTAGCAGCTGCCAAGTGCATGAAGTAATGAGAAAGCATAGGGAGAGAAGGCTGACTTCAGCCCAGCAGCACTGCAGCTAACACACCCAGTATGTTCTGTGGCTGTCAGCACGTCCCTGGAGTGGACCTCATTAGCAAATCTGACTCTAACAGCCACGGGAGATGCATTCCTTGGTGCCACCTTCCCTCTGCTGCCAGCCAGGGCTGAGCTGCTCATCCCCCACGCGCCTTACCCAGCTAGGGAGCAGCTGGCGAGTGGGCATCAAAGTGTCGCTCTCCCCAGTGCCCCCCAGACACGGCCTGCAGCTGCTGCTCCCACCAGCCCCAGAGCCTGCCAGGGCTGTGAAAGAGGGGGAAAAAAGCAGGGCACAGCCAGCTCAGCCGGAGAGCCCTGGGCAGTGGTGGCCTGGTGCACAAAATGCTGTGCTGGGGCAGCTCTGTTGCAGCCCAGCCCCCCGGGGCAGGAGCACAATGCTCTGCCTGTGGGGCAGAGCTGATAGCCCCTGTGGAGCTACAACAAAGGGAAGAAAGTCTTTACTGTGAACAAGGTGAGGCACTGGAACAGGGTGCCCAGAGAAACTGTGGTCACTTCACCCCTGCAAGTGTTTAAGACAAGGTGTGATGAGGCCTTGAGCAACCTGGGCTGGGGGGGGAGGTATCCCTGCCCATGGCAGGGGGTTGGAAATGGATGAGCTTGAAGGTCTCCTCAACTCAAGCCATTCTGTGGTTGTAGACATCGTTTTGTTCCTTATTGCAATGACTGCTGGCTAAGGGAAATGAGCCCAGCTAAGGGAAGTGAGCCCAGCTAAGGAGAGTGAGCTCAGCTAAGGGAAAAGAGTGAGCCCAGCTAAGGAAAGGAGTCCAGCTAAGGGAATGAGCCAGCTAAGGAAAAGGAGCCCAGCTAAGGGAAAGGAGCCCAGCTAAGGGAAAGGAGTGAGCCCAGCTAAGGGAAAGGAGTGAGCCCAGCTAAGGGAAAGGAGTCCAGCTAAGGGAAATGAGCCCAGCTAAGGAAAAGGAGCCCAGCTAAGGAAAAGGAGCCCAGCTAAGGAAAAGGAGTGAGCCCAGCTAAGGAAAAGGAGTGAGCCCAGCTAAGGAAAAGGAGTGAGCCCAGCTAAGGAGAATAAGTCCAGCTAAGGAAAAGGAGTGAGCCCAGCTAAGGAAAAGGAGTGAGCCCAGCTAAGGAGAATAAGCCCAGCTAAGGAGAATAAGCCCAGCTAAGGCCACAGAGCGCAGCTAAGGAGAATAAGCCCAGCTAAGTCCACAGAGCCCAGATAAGGAGAATAAGCCCAGCTAAGTCCACAGAGCCCAGATAAGGAGAATAAGCCCAGCTAAGGAGAATAAGCCCAGCTAAGGCTACAGAGCCCAGCTAAGGAGAATAAGCCCAGCTAAGGAGAATAAGCCCAGCTAAGGAGAATAAGCCCATCTGAGGAGAATAAGCCCAGCTGAGGCCACAGAGCCCAGCTAAGGCCACAGAGCGCAGCTAAGGAGAATAAGCCCAGCTAAGGCCATGGAGCGCAGCTGAGGCCACAGAGCGCAGCTCCTCCCTGGCGCAGGCGCTGCAGCGTGGCCGGGGGTGCGCCGGGGGCTGGGCTGGGTGCAGGGCGCTCCGCGGGGCCGCAGGTGCACCGCTGCAGGCCCTCGGTGAATGATTTGGCCTCCTAAAAAGCATAAAAAAGATCTCTCTGACTGCTGTTTCTTTCAGAAGCCGTAAAAGTTTATGGAGGGCAGAACGCCTGCGCGGGGCTGCGGGGCCGCTGCTGCGGCTGCCCGCCCCTCCGACAGCACCACCGTAATTAAAACTGCGGCCGGGGTCTGGTTTCCATAAAGTCCATCTGGCCTTGCCTGGTGGAGACTTTGGGAAGGAGGTAATTGCCTGGGCAGCAAATAACTCTTTAGCCCTCCGCCGCGGTTTAATTTGGTCCCTGCAGCAGGGGAGCGAAGTCGGAGGGGCAAAAGATCATTAAAGGTCTCGGAGCTGGCAGCAGAGGCTCCCGGGGCGGGCGGCCGGCCTGCGCCGAGGTGCCTGACACCGCCGGGCCCCATTAAGGCCTGGGTTAGATACAATCTGTGGAAAGGGGTCCATTATAAAGGGATTATTTGGAAGTGCTCTGCAGTTGGGGGGGGGCAGGGGTGTGATTGAAGGACTTAAAACTGTTACATTAACCCTTAGGGCACGCCGGGCAGCCACGGCCCTGGCACTAAAGCGCTGGCGTTTGTCACCGGTTCTTCACTTCCCTCTCGCTCTGCCACGAGGTCAAAGAGATTAAAACCATCCATAATGCACTCTCCCGAGCTACAAAGCTGAGGCTTGTTTGCAGCCCTGGTTTATGGCCGCAGCCAGGCCCCCCTCCCCTCCCCGCTCTCACCCCCAAACGGGATCATTAAAGGGGAAAGCGGACGGCAGAGGACACAGCAGCAGCAATTACCTGGAATGCCTGCATCTACTTAGGTATCAAAAGAGAGCCAGCCCAGATGGGGTGGTGACAGAAGCAGCTCTAGAGCTCTGCTTAAGCATCCCAAATGTGGCTGCTCATGCTCTGCTTGACACATCTGAAGAGCTTTCCCCATCCCAGGTGCTGTGGGGTGACAATAGGATTGCCCACAAGCAAACCTTTGAGTCTGGAGCAAGTGCTGTTGAGGACATGGTTATCCCCCCTCCCCCCATGGCTCTCAGTGTCCCTCAGGACTGTCCCAGACTGGGATACAGGGATGTCAGTCACCAGCTTTGCTTCACTGGGCAGCTCTGGAGGCTCCGAGAGCAGCCTCATGCTCATTAACTGTTCCCTAGACCCCACTTGAAACAACAGCAGCAGATAGCAGAGTGGCAAAGACACTTCAGAGAGAATTACCAAGCCTCCAGCTCTTCCAGAGCAGCAGAATGGTTGCTTTCTGTGGCACACCCAGCCCTGCTCACCACAACCACCTGACAGCAGCAGCTCCAGTCAGGAATCAGCAGCGTTGCAGAATGGAAGACCAAGGAGGAGGATTAGAACCCATCAGCTGGGGGGGAGGGTTTAAAACCTTTCCCAGCAAGCCAGTTTGTATATACCAAGCAGCCAGGAAACCAGAGCCCCTAATTAACTCAGGTTTACAGCAGCTAATGCTGGCTGCTTTGTCTGCTTGGTGTTCTGGTGCCCTGCCCTGTTTGATGTGGTGAACCCCGTGGCAGGCTGCGAGGAGCAGGCAGCCTGCAGAGCTGGGCAGGGCAAAGGAAGCCACCAGCAGCTCCCTCTTCTCAAGCAAGGCACTAACCCTGAAGCACCAAGCCACTGCTCACCGGGGAGCAAAGTGCCTTTGGTGTTTGCCAGGAAGCCAACCCCTCTGAGGTCAGCGCCTCAGGGGAAGCACAGCCAGGGTCTATCTTCTCTGCCAGGATCTTACCCCAAAGCATCCCCAGCTCAGCCCAGCTGAGAGCACCACAACAGCACAGCCAGGTTCAATCTTCTCTGCCAGGATCTTACCCCAAAGCATCCCCAGCTCAGCCCAGCTGAGAGCACCACAACCAGCACAGCCTGGTTCAATCTTCTCTGCCAGGATCTTACCCCAAAGCATCCCCAGCTCAGCCCAGCTGAGAGCACCACAACCAGCACAGCCAGGATCTATCTTCTCTGCCAGGATCTTACCCCAGACCAATCCCAGCTCAGCCCAGCTGAGAGCACCACAACCAGCCAGGACTTCTGAGACAGCAACAAATGGAGCTGCAAATGCCTTCAGCCCAGCCCACAGCCCTTCAGAGCAGAGCTTGAGCAGAACCATCGCCCCACATCAAAACCAGAGCAGGGTTGTGCTCCAGGTCTGCAGACAGCTTCCCCCCAGGCTTCATTTTCCTAGGCCACAGGAACCAAAACGAGCAGCAGGGCTTATTTACTTTTTTCCCTGGAAATCACATGAGAAAATATTCTGTGCTCCTAAGGCTATTTGAGCTGGGTTGAACCTGCACCTTCTCTAGACCAGGGAGTGCAGATTTGCTGGGCAAAGCGAGCACAGGGCTGCCAAAAGTCCTGAAAAGCTCCCTCAGAAAGGGGGGGAAAAGGGAAAAAAAAACACCAAAAAACCCCCAGCCCCAGCCCCAACCCAACCAAGCCCAAAGCTGAAAGAGAAGAAAAGAAGCTGTGAAAGTTTATGAGGATAAACACTGATGACAGGTGGAGCAGAAGCTGAAATTTGAACTCCAAAGTAACTGCAAATAAAGATTTGTTACAGATGGTTTTGATATGACCTAGCCCTGGGATGCCAGCTACAGTATCACTTCCTGCAGGCTGCCCCAGGCTCAGACCTGCAGCCCTGGCAGCAGGCAGCACTCGTGCCATGGACGGCCCCCAGCACACCTCAGTGAGCCTCCAGGGAGAGCCCCACGGCGGCCAGGATGTGCTGGTGGAGAGACAGCGCCGGACCCAGCAGTGATGTCTGTGTTAAACAGCCTGAGTTACCTCAGTCCTTCGTCCCCAGCCCCAACCAGAGAGTGCCAGAACCTCATTTCCACCACCCAGCGACTCTTTGGGCAGCTGCAGCCTGGCAGGGCAGTAAACCAACCAGATCTCAGGGAGGCTTGGGAAGCTCTCCTTGGTGAGCACTGACCCCCAGCCCCATTTCTGGGATCTCCATTTCAAAAGCAGGACCCAGGCTGACACTTCCTTGCTTGCTGCATCCTCCTCTCCACTGCCAGCATGCAGCACAGCTGCCAGGTCTGAGCCTTCTTGCTGAGGTCAGTGGCAGCTCAGCTCCTGCACCACTGTTCTGGGAGGCCTTTTGGTCCAATGTAAAGCACAAGTCAGGGTAGGAAACTGCTCTGTGGCTGTGCCAGGATCAGCTTGGGTTACTTCATAGAATGGCTTTGGTTGGAAGGGACCTCAGAGAGCATCTACTGCCATGGGCAGGGACACCTCTCAGCTGGATTTGGTTGCCCAAAGCCACATCCAGCCTGGCCTTGAACACCCCCAGCAAGGAGGCAGCCACAGCCTCCCTGGGCAGCCTGGGGCCAGAGTCTCAGCAGCCTCCTGCTGAACAACTTCTTCCTCAGCTCCACTCTGACCCTGCTCTGCCTCAGCTCCAACCCATTCCCCCTTGGCCTGGCTCCAGACCCCCTCAGCAGAAGTCTCTCTGCAGCCTTCCTGCAGGATCCCTTCAGGTGCTGGCAGCAGCTCTGAGGTGCCCCTGGAGCCTTCTCCAGGCTGCACAGCCCCAGCTCCCTCAGCCTGTGCTCCCAGCAGAGCTGCTGCAGCCCTTGGCTCATCCTCGTGGCCTTCCTCTGTTTATATCAATTAATCAATCAATTAATTGGCTTTTAGAAGAACAAATGCAAAAGCTATTAATGAAAGAAAAGGTTTTGCACAGCTCCCACCCCCCTGGCTAAAGCCACCAGTAAATGGGAAGAGAAAGCCTTAAAATCCATGGCAAAGTGAACTAAATGTACAGCCCACTAATGACTGCACTGTCTCATTAGCCTCTCAAACCAATTAATACAGCTAATGACAGAGAGCAAAGGAGGGTTTCTCTTTGCACTCAGCAGCAGAGCCAGATGGGTTAGTTCATTTTCACTAGGTTTCTGTATTCTTCTGGTAGGCACAGAGGGAGAGAAGGGAAGGATTGGGGAAGCCTCCCTGCAGGCACTGTGCAAACCTGCACACAGGGCTGGGCACACAGGGCTGGGCACACAGGGCTGGGCACCTAGGGCTGGGCACCTTGGGCTGGGCACTGGTGCTCAGTGCTCTCAGCCCTCCCTCTCAGCCTCTGCAAAAGGATTCTGGATCAGCACACCAGGGGCTGGCTGTTGCTGGAGCCTGGCTTGGAAGAAGTCTATGAGGAAGGGAAAGAAACTGCTGGCTGGTTGAGGCTGGAGCTGAGGAAGAAATTCTTGGCAGGGAGCGTGGGGAGGCACTGGCCCAGGCTGCCCAGGGAGGCTGCGGCTGCCCCCTCCCTGGAGGTGTTCAAGGCCAGGTTGGATGAGGCTCTGAGCAGCCTGGGCTGGTGGGAGGGGTCCCTGCCCATGGATGGATGATCTTCAAGGTCCCTTCCAACTGAACTCACTCCATGAATCCATGGCCTTGCTCTGGGCTGTGGGGATAAAGCCAGCAGCTGGTGGCTGCAGCTTCTCTGCCTGCTGCTGTCGGCCATGGAGCCCTGGCACGGCCGAGGCAAAGAGCAGCTCCTCCCCACTGCCAGCCCAGGTTCCTGCATTTCCCTAAGAGCATGGCCCTGCTGGTCAGGGAGCTGCCCTGGCAACTCCTGCAGCCAGCCCAGGCACCCCAGAGAGCTCCCCTGCGGGGTGGCAGCCTCCTCAGCCCCAGGGAGCGGGGCTGGCGGTGCCTGCAGAGCGCTGCCCCCGGGGGGCTGGGGGTGGTTGTGTGCCATAGCTCACACCACCAAATGGAGGCTTCAATAAATCCAGCATCAGGAATCATAAAGTTTTACCACTCACCTTATGTAACTTTTATTTTACACTCGATTAACTTTTACTGCCAGGCCCAGAGAATAAAGGCATTCTTCCTGCAGGGAATTGGAACCAGGCCGTGGGGGCAGGGAAGAAAGACAGGGAGGGGAGGCAGGAAAAGGCCCATTCTGCTCCGAGGGGCTGTGGCAGCCCAGGAGGAGAGGAACAAGAGTTTGATTCACAGGGGACCAGCCTCACCTTCCTTGAGCTGTGCCAGGTGAGCCTCTGCCCCACTGCCACGTTCCCCAGCCCCAAACTCCGGTTCAGGAAGAAGTCCCCGAGCCCAGGATGCACAGCCAGCAGCCCAGCGTGGCAGCAACTGCCCTGGCACGGGCTGCGGGCTGCTGGCAGCAGGAGGAGAGCTCTGTGCTCAAGAGGGGCTGGGATGTGGCACTTGGAGCCGTGGCTCAGTAGTCAGGAGGTGGTGGGTGACAGGATGGACTTGGTGCTCTCTGAGGGCTTTTCCAACCCTAAGAGCTCTGGGAAGAGCCAGCTGCACCACAGCAGAACCCAGAATTAACCAGGTGGGAAAAGACCTTCAGGATCATCAACCTCTCACCCAACACCTTCCAAGCAACTAAGCCATGGCACCAAGTGCCTCATCCAGAGTTATTTTGAACACCTCCAGGGATGGGACTCCACCTCCTCCCCAAGCAGCACAGCCCAAGGGCCAATCTCTCTTGCTGGGAAGGATTTCTTCCTCACCTCCAGCCCAAACCTCCCCTGGCACAGCTGGAGCCTGGGTCCTCTCCTTCTGTCACTGCTTGCCTGGGAGAAGAGACCAACCCCCACCTGGCTGCAGCCTCCCTTCAGGAAGCTGAAGACAGCAGCAAGGTCTCCCCTGAGCCTCCTCTCCTCATGAGGATCACCAAGTGCCTCCAATCTACCAACACAGCACACCCACCCCCCAGGACTCCGTGCCAGGACAGGCAGGGGGAAGCCACCACAGCCTCCTTTAACTCTCTGTGCTCATTTTCTGACACCTTTGCAGCTGGGCACCCCAGAGAGACCATCCTGAGGCAGCCACCGTGTGCCAGCCTGGACAGTGCCCTGGGCCATCGTGCCTGGGGCCTCAGGGGACTGCCTAATGTCTGCTTCTAATATGGGCCAAGTCCTCTTCTTTCCCCCTCCTGTTTAGTATAATTTTATACTGGGTGGACACATTTAGGGCCTGAATGGCTTGACAGTAATGATTAATACCCTGCATTAGGAGATTCCAGTGAAAGTATTCAGGAGCACGCTGTGCAGTTTGGTTCTCATCAGATGGTCAGGTCTCCAGGCCTATTAAAAACAGCAGGAGAGCTGCAGACTTAATCACAGAGGCTGGGCCCATGGAGGGAGGAAGAGTGAGAGACAAAAAGAGAGGAGAGAGTGAATAGAAGTGCAGCCCGGAGGGACCCCGAGCCTGGCTCAGCTCATGCTCCAGCCAGCAGGGACAGCAGGTGAGCTGTTCTTGCCCCAGAATGACTCCAGCACAACCCCCTGCCCAAAGCCAGAGCAGGGCAGGGTAGGTGACTGCAGGAGGACCCAAGGGCTGCAGGTAGAGGATGACTTCCAGCCTGAAAGCCAGAGACTGAGGACAAAAGGAGAGCAAAAGCAGAAGAGGCGGCGCTGAGGCGAGACGCGTCGGGAGAGGCTCTCAGGGGAGAAGCCAGGGCAAAGCAGGCACCAGAGAGAGGCACCGAGGGGCTCTGCTGGGGGCTGGGACCTTGCCATTAGTTCATAGAGGCAGAGTCACCTCTGGCTGCTTGGAAACCTCATTACAAAGCACAGGCCCAAGAGAGGTCCCCAGAAACTCAGCAGGAGCGGCGAGAGCTCCAAGCTGAGCCCTGCCTGGCCTCCTGACCCCTGCCCCAGCAGGACAGCATCTTGCTTATATCTCCAACCAATGGCTCACAGGCAAGAGCTGGAGATGATCTGCCAGGCCAGGCTGGTGTCATAAGCTGTGTGATTAAACATTCAGCATCCTCCATTTGAACTAATCCTGGGGGGGGGAAACACAAGGCTGTGGAGCTTGGAAGCCCCCAGTGGGCTGAGGACAACGTGCTCAGGCACTTGGAGCACTGAGGGGAGCACAGAGGGAGCACAGAGCCAGCAAGGGGAGCACAGAGGGGAGCACAGAGTCTCACTGGCAGGAAGAAGTTCAGTGCTGCACGCAGTGGGCAAGGGGAAGGAGAAGCTGCCACAGAAGCTACCTGGCTTGACTCGAGGGCACAGAGCTCCAGCCTGGCTTTCATAGAATCAGGGAATCGTTTTGGTTGGAAAGGACCTCTGAGGTCCTTGAGTGCAACCACCATGGCTCAGACAATGCTCTCCAGGAGGTGAGGCAGCACTGGAGGCTGCTCAGTGAAGTTTCACACTGTGCTGGAGTCTCTCTGGCTCCTGGTGTTCCACTTTTTTCCTCACCAGTGTTCAGAGGTTCCAAACACCAACTGCCACTGAGACCTGCCCCCAGCCACCACCTTCCCAGCTCTCCTCACGACCCATGCAGGGCTGGGGCCTCCAGAAGAGGGGTCCAGGACAAGGGCTAAGGGGCACAAATGAACCCAGGAGGTTCCCTCTGAGCAGGAGGAAAAAGTTGTTTGGTGTGAGGCTGCTGGAGCCCTGGAGCAGGCTGCCCAGAGAGGTTGTGGAGTCTCCTGCTCTGGAGAGCTTCCAACCCCCCCTGGGCACTGTGCCCCTGGGCAAGCTGCTGGGGCTGCCCTGCTGGAGCAGGGGCTTGGACTGGATGATCCCCAGAGCTCCCTTCCAACCCCACCATGCTGGGATGCCACCAGGGACTCACCAACTGCTGCTTATTATCAAGTGAGGGAGGTTCAGCTGCTCCTGCAGCCTGTGGTGCAGCTGGGCCCTCACACAGAGCAGCAAGGACCATCCTCCTCCTCTGCTCGGAGCTGCTCTTCATGCCCAGCCCTCCAGCTGATCGCTGAGGCCTGCTGGGGAGGGCCACTCTGCTGCTGAGGTTGAAACTGCTGTGTGGGTACCCGAGGAGCTGCCTTGCTTGGGCTGTCACCTCTCAGCAGCCCTGAACCTCCCCTCCAACCCAAATCTCCATTAAACCCCAACAGCAGCACACACACAAGGCACAAAGCCCCTGAGGTGTTCAAAGTCTGCAAATCCCCTTCTTTTGGCCAACCTCTGGGTACCAACAAACCCAAAACAATCATTAATTCTTCTCCAGTGCACAGCCCCAGCTCGGTCCCAGGCACTAAAAATACCTCTGGACCTCAGGGACAAAAGGGGAGGTGCAGAGTGGCTTTGAAAGGTTGCTCCCCTGATTAAAGAAATTAGACCTGAGCCGCTAAGAAGGGAAGGACACAAAGTTCACCACCAGCACCACAAGAGGCTGCCAGCTCTTGACTTGTTTACCAGGAGGAAAAGGGGAGGCAATCAGCACATCTGAAGAGGTTTCCCAATCCCAGGTGCTGTGGGGTGACAAAAGCATTGTCCAGCAGCAAAGCAAATCCAAAGCCCTCTCACAGCCACCTGCCCCTGCAGGGGGGAACCGAACCAGCCAGGTGTGCTCCACGCAGAGCAGAGACAAGCAGCTCCTGGTGGAGCTCTCAGTTGGATGTGGCCTAAAAACCTGCTTCTGCCTCTCCCCTGTCCAGCCCTTGGGGATCTCCTAAGCCTGCTGAAGGCTCCCCTGCTATGGAACATCTCAGGTGGTGCTGCTCCCACACCATCCATTGCTCCTTCAGCACTCTGGGGCTCACCTGAAGCCCACCAAAGGCTCTCCTGCTATGGGACATCTCAGGTGGTGCTGCTCCCACAGCATCCATTGCTCCTTCAGCACTCTGGGGAGCACCTGAAGCCCACCAAAGGCTCTCCTGCTATGGGACATCTCAGGTGGTGCTGCTCCCACAGCATCCATCACTCCTGGCCCAGGAGTAGGCTGCCTGTGCAGAGGGACAGAGGAGCTCTGCAGCCCCATGGGGCTGCAGGCAGACTCCATCTGCTCTGGGCTAAGAACATTGTTGCTGCACTCCAGCTCTTCCTTGTGAGGCCCAAGGGATGTTCCCTGCCCAGTTTTAGGATCATCAGTGAGGAGGATCATTGTCTGAGGACAGCAGCTCTTTGGGGATGTGTCAGAAAGGCTTTCCCCAAGCCAGACCAAGCCCTCCAGGACCTGCACGCAGAGCCAGCTGCAGCTCTGTGCTCTCAACCACCCTCAGACCTGCAGGTCCGCTCCGGCAGCTCTCCCCTCAGCCAGCAGAGGAGCTCAGGGCTCTCGGCAGCAGCACTCTCCAGATCCCGGGCAGGCATCTCTCAGCCCACTGCTTCCCCACAGCTTGGAGCAGCTCTGGGAGCTGCCAGACCCTTTTGGCTGGCTTTCCTTTTCCATTGGGTGCCTGAGGGCGATGGGCAGGGAGAGAGCACAGGGCAGGCCTGGTGCACACCCCCTGCTATCTGCACATGATTGGGATGTGCAGGTTATCAGCGGGGCAGCAACTTCAGCTATGACCTCATTAACTAATGTGGCCGCATCAGCACCTCCCCGGGGCCTTTGTCACTCATCGTGTGTCAGGGAGCTGCCCGCTGACACCTCCTGCCGAATGCCTGCTCTATCTAATCGCCTGCAGCGCTGGGACCCTCGCCGGGAGCCTCGGAGCACGCCGAGGAATGCAGCCAGGAGACAAGTGCAGCCGCGGCAGCTGCCAGGGGATGAGCTCTCAGAAGAACACCGAGGGGGACAGGGACATTCAAGGGCTCGGCTCTGCCGCTGGCAGCAGGCAGCAGAGAGGCAGCAACTGCTGCCAGCGGTCCCTGCAGAGCCAGGGCTGCAGTGCCGGAGCACAGCCGCTGGGCACCTCCGTGGCTGCAGCCCGGGCACAGCCGCTGGGCACCTCCGTGGCTGCAGCCCGGGCACAGCCGCTGGGCACCTCCGTGGCTGCAGCCCGGCACAGCCGCTGGCACCTCCGTGCTGTGCGGCCCGGCACAGCCGCTGGGCACCTCCGTGGCTGCGGCCCGGGCACAGCCGCTGGGCACCTCCGTGGCTGCGGCCCGGGCACAGCCGCTGGGCACCTCCGTGGCTGCAGCCCGGGCACAGCCGCTGGGCACCTCCGTGGCTGCAGCCCGGGCACGGCCGCTGGGAGCAGCCCGGGCACAGCCGCTGGGCACCTCCGTGGCTGCAGCCCGGGCACAGCCGCTGGGAGCAGCCCGGGCACAGCTGCTTCAGGCTCCGGCACGGCCGCGGCAGGGCTCGGGCATCTTCCCTTGACAAAGGCACAGATTTGTCCTGGGGGCTGGCTGCTGCAATCCTCTTCCCACCTCTGAACATCCCAGCAGTGCTTTCCCTTCCTCACAGACGCAAAAAGCAGAGAAAATCACGGAATGCTTTGGGTTGGGGAAGGTCTCTGAGGTCATCAGCTTCAACCATCAGCTCAGCACCACCATGGCCACCAAGCCGTGCCCCCAGGTGTGTTGCTGCAGCACCTCCAGGGTGGGGACTCCACCACCCCCCTGGGCAGCCTCTTCGCCACAGAGTGGCTGTGGCTCTTCCATGGGCTCTCAACTGAAACCCCAACAGAGCCTGAGGGCATGGAAAAATCCCTTGGGCTTCAATGCCAGGAAACACTGGGAGCAGGAGGGGCACCAGGGCCTAAACTGGGAGGGCTCAGCAGACCAAAATAGGCATCAGCCACAGAGGAGATCCCACACCCTGCCCAGGGTAGCCAGGGACAATGCTCTGCCTTCTTCCCTGCCTGCCTGGGCTGGCAGTGGGCAAGGCCACTCTCTTTAGGGCCATCAGTGGGAGAGAAGAGCAGCTGCTGCCCAAGGCACTGGCCTGGGCTGGCAGAGAGCTGGGCTGTGTGCCCTGGGTGACTCCCAGAGAGTTCTGCCACCCTTTCCTTAGTGCTCTCTCTATAGAAGGCTGCTAATGAGCTCTGCTCTGCCTTGGTTTGGGCCCCTGGCTGCCCTGCTGGAATAGCAAAGCCTGAAGCTGCCATTCAGATTGCCAGCTGGTGCCAGGCTCCGTTCACTGGCATCCTGTGGTAGGGCAAGGGGCAAAGGGCACAAACTGGAACCCAGGAGGTTCCACCTCAACATGAGGACAAACTTCTTTGCTGTGAGGGTGGCAGAGCCCTGGAGCAGGCTGCCCAGAGAGGTTGTGGACCTTCAAGGGACACCTGGATGTGTTCTGTGTGACCTGCCCTGGGTGACCCTGCTCTGGTGGGAGGGTTGGGCTGGATGATCTCCAGAGGTCCCTTCCAACCCCTGACACTCTGTGAGCTGAAGGTACAGAGCCTGACTGCACCACCTCCTCACCTACCACACACCAGGGCAGCTCGACACAAGCTCCAAA
>JAAWVA010000038.1:5088880-5243972 GCA_015227895.2 Colaptes auratus | reverse complement strand
CACCAAGCCCTGCTGAACTGAAAACCCTCCTCAGGCGTGAGACCGACGGCAGAGCCACAGCCAGCTCCAGACGGAGCTTCTCCTTCCTCCTGTTGCTTTTAACCTTGAAACGCAAACAGAGAGGCCATAAATTGTGCCCTAATCAGAGGGCTCCACTTCTGAGCAGAGGCTCCTCTGCCAGCCCGGGAGGGCTTTGATCGGGAAGGTTCTGGAGGAGGAGGAGAGAGCCGAAGGCGTGAATTAACGACCCCGAGCGGCGCGGCCGAGGCAGGAAGGCTGCAGCTGAGCTGGAGCCCTGCGCTCTGCCTTATCTAAACCTCGAGGATGACTATAAAATATCTTAACAGCTTCTGCTGCTTAGCTGGGAGCAGGGCTCCCCAGCATCCAAGGTGAAGCAAGCGGGGCAGGCTGTGAAGGGCAGCTGCGTGCGCGGGGCCCGCGGCGGCTGGGAGCTAGGAGGTCGGCTCAGAAGCTCTCAATTGTTTTTAAACTCTGTTTTTACAAGGAGCGTGAGATTTATAGGCTCTTGAGGGGAAGAAAATGATGTAACTTGAGTAAATCAACAGGCCATTTATTCCTGGCCCTGTTTCCTCTCTGTCACTGAGCTCTGGAACTAGCCCCCAAGCGCTCCCTCTTCAAAACGAGAGGCAGCCCGGGCTGCAGGCACGGTGCAGGGACAGTTAAAGGCACAGCTCCTTTTGGCCGCGCTGCGGGGGCTGGAGGTGCGGCACAGCCCTCCGCTCACCGCCTGAGAGCAGCCCCACACAGCCCGGGCGGCCCCCAGCCGGGCACCAGGGGTTCCAGCTCCCTGTTGCACTCGCCAGCCGAGGCTCTGCCTGCGCGGGGCTGGGGACCCCGGCGCTCAGCTCTGCGTCTGCTGCGGGGCCGCGCCCCCACCCTGTGGGGCTGGTCTGGCATCCCTTCGGCTTGGCTGCTGAGGAGGTTTCCCACAGCAGAGTGCTGCAGCCAAGAATGAGCCCAGGAACAGAGACGTGGTCGGCGGGTAGTGGGGGGAGGAGTGAGAGGGGAGGTGGATTTCCACCCCCCCTCTGTTTTCCATCTCTCACAATTTGGCTCTCTAATGATCATGGATTAGTTCATTAGGAGCAATTCCCAAACTGCTCCCAAACCTTCAGCTTAGTTTAAGTGCTGCCCATGAAGTGATGTCTGCCGAGCAGCAGGAGGGCAAGCAGGGCACAGAGGGGTGGCTGCTTCCAAGGCACCTCCATGTGGGTAAAGCTTCTTTCTGCCTAGAGAGTCAGTGAGTCCCAGAGCCCCAGAGTGGGAGGCTTGGGAGGGACCTCTGGAGGTGATCCAGGGCAGGGGCACCTAGAGAAGGTCAAAACTCAGGTGGGTTTTGAGTGTCCCCAGGTGGAGACTCCTCTCTGGGCAGCCTGCTCCAGGGCTCTGTCACCCTTGACTTAAAGGAGCTCCTCCTTGGGTGGAAGTTCTGATGACCCTGAGGCACGGGGAGCAGCTCAGCACAGGCCCCACGGTGGGGCAGTTCAGTTCATTCTCCCATGAGCTGTGTGTCCCCTGGACCTGGCTGCAGCCCCTGCCCCCTGCCTGCCCCCCGGGACAGGCTTCCCTCCAAGGAGCAACAGCACGATGCAGAGGGGAGAGTCCCACCCCAGGGCCTGCTGTGGCCTCCTCAGGATGCTGCTCAGCTTCAAGGGCCGTGCGAAGCGAGCGGCGCGGGCGGGAGGCAGGGCCCCGCGGCAGGCACGGCCCCACGGCAGGCACGGCCCCACGGCAGGCACGGCCCACGCCAGGCACGGCCCACGGCAGGCACGGCCCACGGCAGGGGCACTGCTGCGCTGCTGCTCGCTCAGCTGCGTCCCTGCAGCCCCAGGGTGTCTGAGCCTGCTCACTGCCACAAAGCCCCGGGGGAGGCTTCCCCGGGGCAGCTCTTTGGTAAGGAGCTGTTCCCCAGCAGCTGCACAGCCTGCTCCAAGCCCACGGGCTCCAAACCAGAGAACATTTCCACCTTTGCACTGCAGATTCCAGCCCTGGGCACCCCCCCCCGAGCTGCTCCTTCACCTTGACCAGAGGAGGACACTTCCAGAAGCAGCATTTGATGGACACAGACCATAAAGAGACCTCCTCTCCCCCAGCTCTCCTTTCCCAGTGCTCTGCCTGTGTTCAACAGAGCAAAAAACCCCTTAGTATCCTGCTGACACACAGCTGCCTTCAAGTTGCTGCCGTGGCCAGCAGGGCAATTTTACCTCTCAGGTCAGGCAGGCAGGTTGACCTCTCACCTTTGACAGTGATCTTTATCTAGACTCCATCTTAATTATTTATCTCAGGAAGGTCAGGAAGAAAATGCCTCTCTCAGGACCCCTGCTGCTGCAGCCTGTGTCCGTGGTTAGAAGATCTTAGAGGAGGGGAATTCAACCAGGCCAGCTAAGAGCCTGGTGCATGGAGGGGGAAATGCTGATGGGGAGAGAAAATTGCTTTCAGCTCCCAGTTGTCATCCTCAGACCTGGCAGCTGAGAAACTTCTCCCACAGAACTCTACCAGGCTCTGCAGGGCCAGCAGATGCCTGCTAACTGGGGTGAGAAGATTGCACATTTGGACTTGAGTCATGCCTTTTCTCCTCTCCCCTCCTCCTCTCCTCTCCTCTCCTCTCCTCCTCCCTTCCTCTCCTCCCTCCTCCCCCTCTCCTCTCCTCTCCTCTCCTCTCCTCTCCTCTCCTCTCCTCTCCTCTCCCTCCCTCTCCTCTCCTCTTCCTCTCCTCTCTCCTCTCCCTCTCCCTCTCCCTCTCCCTCTCCCCTCCCTCTCCTCCCTTCTCCCCCTCCCTCCCTCCTCCCTCTCCTCTCCTTCCCCTCCTCTCCTCTCCCTCCCTCTCCTCTTCTTTTCCTTCTCTTTCCCCACAAGCTCAGCACAGTCGAGGGCCTTGGGGAGCGGGAGCAAGCCGTGCCGAGCCCGTTTGGAGCAGGCAGGTCACCTTTGTGGAAGGAATTCTTCAGCTGAGCGAGAGTTGGGAGCCAAGTTTTAATGAAGTTACTCAAAGGGCACTGCTTGGTCTTCCCTGCACTGCTATTTCACAGCATAATTCAAGACAAGCCACACACACAATGAAAGGAAGGGGGGGGGGGGAAGAAAGAGGGGGAAGAAAAGAAAGGAAAGGGGGGAAAAGGCTTGTAGTAAAAACCTGAGGTATAATTTTCCTCAATCAACTCCAGCTCATGACTGCAATTACCCCAAACCTCTCCGAACCTTGCTGTGATACACCAGGGACAGGTCTTGGAGCCTCTGTGGGTGGCAACCTTTCATCTGCCTCTCAAACTGTTCTTTATTGTAAGGTTTCAAATTAGTGCTAGCAGCAATGAGCAAATTTGATAATTCCATCCCAAATTAGTTAATGCAATGTGCCAGGAACCACTAACTAAGGCCCTGCAAAGACCAGAAAGGATCTCTGCAGCCCTGGGATCAAGCTTAACCAGCCTGGCCCTGCAAAGATCAGAATGTGGCCCTGCAGCCCAGGGATCAAGCTTACCCACCAGGATCAGGCTTAACCAGCCTGGCCCTGCAAAGATCAGAATGTGGCCCTGCAGCCCAGGGATCAAGCTTACCCACCAGGATCAAGCTTAACCAGCCTGGCCCTGCAGCCTTGGAGAGTGGCTTTTTGTTTCCATTAACATGAAAACTTGCTTCCAAAGTCCAGCTCCTCTCCCCTTTCTCCTCTCCCCTCTCCCCTCTTTTTTACTCTACTCTCCCCTTTCCTCTCTCCTCTTTCCATCCCCTTCCTTCCCCTCCCCTCTCCTCCCCTTCCTCCTCCTCTTCTCTCTCTCCTTCCTCTCTCCTCTCTTCTCTCCTTCTTCCCTCTCCTCTCCTCTCCTCTCTCCTCTCTCTCTTCCTCTCCTCTCTGCTCTCTCCTTTACTCTCTCCTCTTTCCTCTCTCCTCTCCTCTTTCCCTCTCTCCTCTCTCCTTCCCTCTCTCCCTCTCCTCTCTCCTTTCCTCTCTCCTCTCTCCTTTCCCTCTCTCCTCTCTCCTCTCCTCTCCTCCTCTCTCCTCTCTCCTTTCTCTCCTCTCTCCTCTCTTCTCTTCCTCTCTCCTCTCTCTCCTTTCCCTCCTCTCCTCTCTCTCTCTCTCCTCTCTCCTCTCTCCTTTCCTCTCTCCCTCTCCCTCTCTCCCCTCTCTCCTCTTCCTCTCCTCTCTCCTTTCCTCTCTCCTCTCTCCTTTCCTCTCTCCTCTCCTCTCTCCTCTCCTCTCTCCTCTCCTCTCTCCTCTCTCCTTTCCTCTCTCCTTTCTTCTCTCCTTTCTTTTCCTTTCTCCTTTCCATGTGTTTGTTCTCATTCTGGTTGGGAAAGCACCCTGGGAGTCCAGCAGGCAGACATTCCTCTGAGCTCCCACAGCAGCAGGGTCTCCTCCAGAGGGCTGGGAATTGGGTGGGAATCGTTAGGGTCCTGTGTGCTGACAGAGGTGAGCAGGGGCTGTGTTTCCATGGCAGCTGTCCATGCAATGTGCCACTGCTTCGGGCTGCAGATCCTTATCTCCACTTTACCCAAACTCATTTGTCCTGCAGACCAGGATGAAGTATTTCATCCAAACCCAGTGAGCCTTGGGTGTGACAAGCTGGGACTGTGAGGCCCTTTCATCACACCTGTGAGGCTTTGCTTCTCTTTAAAGATGAAGGCAGAGAGCCCAGGGTTGATCTCTCTGCACTTCTCTCTGTCACAGATCCACAGGAAGGTTTGGGTTGAAAGGGACCTTAAAGATCATCCAGTTCCAACCCCTCCATGGGCAGGGACACCTCCCACTGCACCTTGGAAGAACTTCTTCCCTGCCAGCTCAGACCTTTGGAGGTCCCTTCCGACCCAGACCATTCTCTGATCCTCTTTCAGGACAAGCCCAAGCTCACCCCAAACATTTCCTGCCTCCTGCAACAGCCAGGGCAGGCTCAGACAGCCCCAGGTGGGACTCTTAAAGCCACTGGGAAGGAAAAGATCAGGAGAGAGTCAGGTTCAAGACCCTTCCTGAAGCCAGCTGTGGGGTTCTGACATTTGAATCCCAGAGCCCAGCTGAGGACCCACCAAGAGAAACTAACTCCTCACACACCAACTCCCCCAGCTACAGTTTGCTTGACTGATTAATTTGTTGTCTGCTTCCATAACTTGTTGCTCCCTCCCTCCCTCCATTCATTGTTTCCTCTGTGTATTTGTTGTTTGGTTTGGTTGCTGCTTGCCCTGTTTACTCATTTGTGGCTTGCTTTACTTCTTTGTTGTTTGCTTGCCTTCCTCTTTCACTGACTCACAGAACTGTTTGGGTCGGAAAAGGCTTCTGAGGTCACTGAGTCCAACCAGCAACCCACCCCCACCACAGCCACCAAGCCATGGCCCCAAGTGCCATGGCCACAGGTTTTGTGTGGCTTGGGCCAGGCTGGAAGGATGCTCACTGGAGGGCAAAGAAGTGAGTGGCCACAACCCCCCCCAAGCAGCAGCTGGGGGGAGCAGAGGCTGCCAGGCAGACCCCAGCCCCCCCTGCCCCAGCGGGCACGAGGTGGAATTCCCTGCAACATCCCAAGCTGGGCACTGTGTTTGCAGCTCTGAGAAGCTGTGAAGCAAGCCCTGGAAGTTCAGATGGAGTGAGGGACTGGAATGAGCCTGAAAAGAGTCCCTGTTGCACCTCCGTTGGAGCTGAAAAGCCTCCAGGCCGGAGCCGAGTGACAGATGATTCTCCCCTGAAACGCCTGGGAGGGAACAGAAGACCTCCTTTATCTGTGTGGTCTGAGCTCACTTACTGCAGCAGCAATCTCCAGCTCCCCCCTGACTGAAAGCCAGGTCTTGTTCTCCCATCTGATGGATGAATGGAATTCAGAAGCCTGATCCTGTCCCCTGAGATGTCATTTAAAGCCACAGATACACTCAGCGGGCAGGTAAGGCTCTAATGTCATTCCTCAGGCTCATCTCTGGGGCTCCCCGGCCCCTGCCCCTGGCAGAGGAGCCTGGCTTGGCTTTCCCATGCTGTTAGGAGCCACAGCCCCTCTGAAGGAAGGAGCAGATTGCCCTTCCCTGGCTGGGTCTGCAGGCTGGGCTGAGAGATGCTGACGCAGAGAAGCCAAAGCTGTCTGACACGGAGCTGCTGCAGCACCTCCCCACCACGGCTGCTCGCGTGGTGACTTGGGACCCATGCAGCCACAGAGGCTTGGAGAAGACCTCTAAGACTGTCAAGTCCAACCTTCTACCCAGCCCCTCCATGTCCCCAGGTGCCACATCTGCTCATTTCTTGAACACCTCCAGGGCTGGGGACTCTGCCACCTCCCTGGGCAGCCTGTGCCAGTCTCTCACCACCTTCGCTGCCAAGAACTTCTTCCTAATGCCTCACCTAGGTCCAGCTCCTTCCAGGCTGAAGCCATTGCCCTCTGTCCTGCCCCAGCTGGAAACCAGAGTGAGCCACAACAACAGGGAGCAGCCCAAGCTGGAGAAGAGCACAAAGCCAAAGACCACCCCCAAAACACAGAAGAAAAAAGGGAGAGGGAGACCAAGTCCTGAGCACTTTACACAACACAATACAGAATTAGCCAGGTTGGAAGAGACCTTTGAGATCATCAAGTCCAACCCAGCACCCAGCACCAGCTAACATCCAGCCTAAACCTCCCCTGCAGCACTGCCCCCAGGCTGCTTCTCCTGCCCCCTCTGGCTCACCACAGATGATTTGGTCGATCTCCACCTGATTGCCCCCCAAAGATGTGCTCCCTGTCAGCCCACCCCACAGCAGAGCCCTGCCCTGCACATTCCCCTGTGTCCAGGAGGTTTCCTCCACTTCATCACTGCAGGGGCTCCAGGACAGTTGGAGCTGCTACTGTTGTAATCCATCCAGGATGAATGGTGGAAAAGGCTGAAATAAACCCCCAGCTTCCTGTCCCATGTGTCTGCCAGACTGCTGCCAGGGGTCAGGGCCATCCTCACTGCAGACTGGTAATTGCCAGAAATGAAGGAGGTGAACCCTAACCAGCAGATCAAAGGAGGAGAGGGAAGGAGAGGATTTTACAGGGACCAGGTTGGCTGCAGGGGCAGGACACCAGGGGGTGAGGGGGGAGAGCTCTTGTAATGGAAAAAAGGCAGAGCAATTAGCATGGCCTGGGAGAGGCAGGCAGGCACCAGGCACAGCACAGCAGCTGACTAAACCCAGGGCTGAGTGGCCACAGGGTTTGCTCCTGCTGGAGGTTTATTGCAGCCAGCCAGGGATGGCTGCTGCCAAGCTGCTGCTCCTGGACTGGGGAAAGCAGGGCAAGGCTGCAGCAAGAGCAGGATCCTCCCCACCCTCAGAATCTTTGCTGCAGGGGTGCCCAGGGACCGGCACAGCCTGCCCGGGGGGGTGGTGGAGTCCTCCTCCCTGGAGGGGCTGGAGGAAGCTGTGGCCATGGCTCCCGGGGCCATGGCCTGGTGGCCATGGTGGGGTTGGGCTGTTGGTTGGACTCAGTGACCTCAGAGGCCTTTTCCAGCCCAAACAATTCCATGATTCTGGGAACTGCCTCTCTTTCCAGCCTGGGTGCCTCCTAAAGGAATCCCTCGAGGGTTCTCCCTCTTTGAATGAAGAGATGATGCAAGCAAACGCTGCTCTGCACCCAGCCTGGCTCCTGAGTCCTGCCCTTGGAGCGCCAATGGGGCTCACACTGATTCCTCTTCATGCTCCCTGGCCTTGGAAGCTGGGCCAGCTCCAGAGCTTGTGTGCTAGAAACCTTCCTGCTGAAGGATCTGGGTTCCTCCAGGCTCCTTTCCAGCTCCAACTGGCAGCTAATGCTTTCACACATTCACAAATCCCTAACTCCTCCCCGAGAGCAGAGGAGCGGAGAGGTTTTGGCTTGGGGCAGCAGGTTTGGGAGCGCTGCAGAAAGGAATGGGAGGTGCTGCAGCCCTCTTCAAACCTCAGCCCCCAGCAGGCAGAGCTCTTCAGCAGTGCCTGAGGGCCCAGGCTCAGCCCCGCGGCTGCACACAGCCGCAGAGCCGTGCAGTGCCCTGCAAACACCACTGCACCTCAGGCGAGGAGGGCAGCAGTGCAGCTTCGCTTCCAGGCGCAGCGGCGCCGCTGGGAGCGCTCTGAGGAGCAGCCTCCTGCGCAGCCGACGCCGGCCCCTCGCAGGGAGCGCAGCTGCAGCCTCGCACCGGACACCAGGGCGAATTCCACACGGGCACACACTGGCACTTCATCTCCCCAGAGCCCAGACTACCTGGTCCCAGCCAAGCCCGCCTAGGGAAGCACCAGATGCTGGGTGACTGGGGAGGGGAGAAAGGGGAAAGGAGTCCTTTGGGAGCCAAGACCAAAAGGAGAAGGTTCAGCTTCTGTTCTTAGAGCAGAGTTAGAGTCTGGAGCTGGGTGAAGTCAGTGCTGGGTTTCCCCATTGCAACAGATGCCAGACCACACAGGAAGGACCCAGGAGAAACCAAGGTGCCCTGAGGGAATGGCTGGAAGCTCTTGGAGCTTGCTCTGTGCTCTCTGCAACTGCTGAAGGCCATCCCCCAGTAGCTCTGCCCAGGAGAGGTGAGCACCAGAGACCATCATGAGACAGTCAGTGACCACCAGGTGCAGCAAGGGAACACTCAAACAGTGAAAGCATGGAGCAACAGGGAAAGGATTTGGATGGTTGTTCAGCCTGGAGAGGAGAAGGCTCCTGGGAGACTTCAGAGCAACCTTCCAGTGCCTGAAGGGAGCTACAAGAAGGCTGCAGAGGGACTGTTCCTGCAGGGACAGGACCAGGGGCAATGGTTTGAAATGAGAGCAGAGCAGACTGAGATTGGATGTAGGAACAAGCTCTGCCCCAGGAGGCTGCTGGAACACAGCAAGAGGTTGCCCAGGGAGGTGGTCGAGGCTCCAGCCCTGGAGATATCCAAGGTCAGGCTCTGAGCAGCCTGATCTGGTGGAGGATGTCCCTGCTGAGTGCAGGGCAGTTGGTCTGGGTGAGCTCTGGAGGTCCCTTCCAACCCATTCCATGGTTCCATGGGTCCTCATTTCTGGACAGAGCTGTTCCACACAATCACAGAGTGGGAGGGGTCAGAAGGGAGCAGTCCAAGCCCCCTGCCAGGGCAGGGTCACCTAAAGCAGGTCACCCAGGCCCCAAGTGTGCATCTCCCCAGCTCCAAACCCGCCTCAGGGGACACTGTGCTCTGTAAACCACTTCTGCCCTGGCTCTGACAACTCCTTTGCCCCAGAGCCCCCAGCACCTCTCAGAAGTTAGTGCTGGGAATGCTGAATCTCCTGACAGCAGTAAGAGGCAAACACTGCTGTAGCCAGAGCAGATGCCTCTTGGGAAGGGCTTCTGGAGCATTTGTGTGGGCTTGCAGTCCTGGCCTGAGCAGGACAGCCTGGCTGTGCTCAGAGACACCATGGGGCAGGGCAAACCTAGAGGGAGCTCAGAGCTGAGTTGGCTCTTTAGAGGAGCTGCTCAGCAGGAGTCGAGTCTCAGCTCTGATTCTCCTGCACTCAGCTCCACAATCCTGCTCTGCCCTCTCCCAGCTCAGCTACCCACCACGAAAGCTAAACCAACAGCCAAAGCCTCCACACTTGGAGCAGGTTGCTGGAGAGCAGCTTCCTTGGTGCTCACCAGCTCAGCCAGCTGGAGGCACACAGCAGCCTTCAGGCGGCACAGGAGCGGTGAGCTCTGACCTGGGACGTGCACAGCTGCTCCCCATCCCTGCAGGGCTGGGGGAGAAGGCTGCAGGCTCAAGGCTCCCCTGCAGCTGGGCTGGGTTCAAAGCTGAGGTTTGGTTGGTTGGTATTTTTTTTTCTCACTAAGGGTAAAAAACCCCAAATGAAGAATCTCTGTGCCAGCTGTGGTCACTTTGGAGCTGCTTCATGAGCTCAGCAGCAAGTGGTGTGGGCTGGGAGATCCAGCCCGGAGCTCTGATCCCTCAGCCCAGCTAGAGGGTCAACATCTCTTGGGTCAGGGCTCCCCTGGTGCACAGTCAGAGTGCAAGAGAGGGGAGGGGGCAGAGAGCAGCTCCCTTAGTGACCTGAACCCCATCCCCTCTGCAATCCATCCCCCTGTGTGCTCCCTCTCCCCAGGGAAAGGCTTCAAGACAAACATTTAAGACCCTGTCTGGTGTGGCTGAGGTTATTCTCTCTGCACTCATTTGCTGTGAATTTACACCAGGATCTGGCCCAAGGACGCTGCAGACTCTCTCCTCCTCGGTTTTGAGTCCCAGCACCCAGAGCTGGCAAACCTTTGGCTTTCATTTCTTTGTTTGTTTGTTTTCCTTCTCCAGAAGGAAGCCTCAGGAGGAGAAACAGAGCAGAGCAGAGCAGCTCCAGAAGCAGAGAGCAAGGGGGGGGGGGTTTGTATTTTAGTAGGAACAACAATGCTGCTGCTCTGGAGCTGGGAAGGGCATCTAGGAACAGTGGAAGGATTGTTGCAGGAGTGAGTCTGGTTTCCATTAAGGGAAGTGATGGGTCCTGTTGCTGCTGGGGACTGTTTGCTTGCATCTCTTGCTTGTGTCCGGGGCTGGCAGTTAACCCTTGCAGCGGCGGGCAGCAGGGCCTGCCAGCCCCAGCCCTGGCACCACAGCTGGTGGGCTCAGAGGGCTCTGCAGAGCCAGGCTGCCCCAGGGGGTGCTGGCAGGGCTGAGGGCACAGGGAAGCCTTTGTCCTGGGCCTCAGGTTGGAAGGAATTTAGAAATTGATGACAGAGTGCCAGGATCCAGCGGGGTGGGGGGCGGAGGGCAGCTCTGGAGGGCACTGCTGGGTCCAGACATGCAGCTCATGGCTCCATCTCCTTCTCAGCCCGGGTGCAGAAGGGCTGCAAAGTTTGGAGCTGCAGCAGGACACCAGCCAGAGCTGCCCTGGGGGTCTCAGAGGCAATGCTTAGGGCTCATCCTCTGGCTGGAAAGCTGGGGGCCAGAGCAAGCTCCGTTGTTCTGGGTGCTCCTCACAGACACCAGCACAGCCTCTGCCCTGAGGAATTCCCAGTCAAAGGCCTTTCTTGTGTGGGGAATTCACTGCACACCCACACAGCATCCCACTGCAGTGCTGCAGAGGGAAGACGTGGGTGAGAGCCAGGGGGGGAGGAAGAGAGAGGGCAAGGTCCTGAGGGGCAGCACAGAGCTCAGCTGCACAGCCTGAGAGGCCCACAAGAGACCTGCAGTGCCTGGCTGGCCCTGAGCAGCAGGGGCAGGACCACACCTGCACAATGGCCAAGCTCTGCTGAAGAGGTTGGATCCAGGGGTGGAAATGCAAGGCAGGATAAACCAGAGTGAGATTTCCTGCCCTGTCCCCTTCCCTCAGCCAGCCAGCTGCTCCACCGGCCCCACCAGCCCGGGCACCACCCAGGAAACCACTCCAGAGCAGCTTCTAGACCTCAAATGCCAACATCACCCAGCTCAAGGACCACCTCCACTCACCCTGAACAGGTCTGTCCCTGCAGAACAGAGAGCCCTGGGCTCTCTGCTGCCCACGACAGAGGAGCGCTCCCAGCCCTCCAGCCTCACCACCACCACCTCCCCACAGCACAAATCCTCACAGCTACATGAGAAGGAAAAATTACTCTGTCCAGAGGCTCCTTGGCTAGATGGATCCACAGATACTGTGAGGCAGCCACTACACCACTACATGCAGAGCATGGAGAAGGTTAAAAGAAGCTGTCAGCACCTCCTGCTCAAACCCTCTGCTGCTCTCCTGCTGCAGCCAGCTTGCGTTTCACTGCTGCTCCAGAGCGAAGTCACCGTGGAAGGAAAATCCTCTTCCTCCTTGTATTGGAGTCTCCCTCCCTGGAGGTGTCCAGGGCCAGGTGGGGACAGGACCCAGAGCAGCCTGGGCTGGTGGGAGGTGTCCCTGCCCATGGCAGGGGCTTGCAGCAGGAGGGTCTTTAAGGTCCCTTCCAACCCAACCCATTCTGGGATTCTCGGATGAAACTTCCCAGATTCCCCTCTGGGTACTGAGCTCTCCTGCAGGCCTTGGCTACACAAGAGCACCAGGACTACCTAGAGCTGCCTTTCAACATGGGAAGGAGACCTACAGGAAGGCTGGGGAGGGGCTGTGGGGAGAGGAGGAGAGACAATGGTTTGAAAGGGGAGCGGGGGAGAGTGAGGTTGGACATCAGGAGGAAGTGCTGCACAGGGAGACACCGCACCAGGCTGAGGGGCAGGTGGTCGAGGCTCCATCCCTGGGGGCATTCAGGATCAGCCTGGCTGTGGCCCCGTGCAGCCTGCTCTAGGTGGAGGTACTGATGAGCACAACTGAATACAATACAATACAACACACCAGGTTGGAAGAGACCTTCAAGATCACCGTGTCCAAGCCAACAACCAATCCAGCCCACCTGAACAACTAAGCCATGGCACCAAGCACCCCATCGAGTCTCCTCCTGAACACCTCCAATGAAGGTGACTCCACCACCTCCATGGGCAGCCCACCCTGCTGCCTGCAGGGGGCTTGGACAAGAAGACTTCTGAGGGTCCCTTCCAGCCCAGAGCAAGCTGTGGCTCTGTGACTGCAGCAGCCAGGAGGCTTTCACAGGGAACCACAGGACGTTAGGGGCTGGAAGGGGCCTCAGCAGCTCATCCAGTCCAAGCCCCTGCCAGAGCAGGGTCACACAGGAGCACATCCCTGGTGTCCCTGCCCTCAGCCCTCTCCCAGCTGATGCTCAGCATAGCCACAGCACACCAGGCTGTGGAGCATTCATTTGTGGCAGCACAACTGAAGTGCCTCTGCCCCCTCCCTGCCCTGTGCCAGCCCCTGTCAGGCCCCTCACAGCAGCACTGGATGCCTTTATTTTTCTGTTCAGATAATTCCTTGAAATTGCTTCAAAGACCTTTTGCTGCACTCCATACATTTATTATAAACTAGGTGTCCTGAGCCAAAACCATTAATTGCATCTTCCAGGGAGGGGAGGGGAGGGGAAGGGAAAAACAGCCACCCAACAACCCCCAAAACAAAACCCCAACCCCAGCTTGCCATGCATTCATCGAGTGACTGACTGACACAGCCAGGGGCAGGGCTTTGAATTCCGGCTGGAGAGGAGGACAGAGTGCTGGGAGGTTCCAGCTTTCAGCTCCAGCAGCCTCACCTCTCTGTGGTTTATCTCTGCAAGTAGGATAATTTATCCTCCTCGTGGCAAGGCAGAAAGGGGACTTGGCAGAGGGGGCAAGACAAAAGCAGACGTTTTGTGGCTGCTAAGTGCTAAGGTTCCTGAGAGATAATTTTTTCCCCTTGTTGCTGCAAAAGGTTTCTAAACAGCCCCTGTCAGCCAAGTTGTGTTTTGTGATTTCAAAGTGACTGTGGGAGTCTAATCCAGTTCAAACCCTTTGTGAAACGGTAATGGGAATGTTCATACACAAAGGCCAGGAAAATGTTGAGCTGCTGGTAGATGCTTTGGGGAAATCTAAATCTAATTTGCACTCCCAATCAGTGCCACAATCACAGCACTGCCTGCAGCTCCCCTCTTTGCTCACTGCACTCCCGGCTGTGCTATCTAGCTTACATCAAAGTGCAGCTCCGCGCAGCCACGCTGCCGCCTGCAGCCGCGGCCCCCACCCCGGGCAGGGGCAAGAGGACTCTCCTGCAGGACAAAGCCTGCAGTGCCCAGAGTGGGGGGGAGGAGGGAGCAGCTGCAGAGCTGAGGCCACCAGAGCTGCAGGGGGATTTGCTTGGCACGCCCAGGGAAGGTGATGAGCAGCCTCACACCTGAGACTGCCTCCAGGTCTGCTGTCCCCAGCAGGAGGAGGACGCAGAGCCGGAGGAGTGAGGCCAGAGGAGGCCACAAAGATGAGCTCAGGGCTGCTGTGAGCACAGGCTGAGGGAGCTGGGGCTGTGCAGCCCAGAGCTGGGGGGACCTCAGAGCTGCCTGCCAGCACCTGAAGGGATCCTGCAGGAAGGCTGCAGAGAGACTTTTCCTGAGGGAGTCTGGAGACAGGACAAGGGGGAATGAATGGAATGGAATGGAATGGAATGGAATAGGCTAGGCTAGGCTAGGCTAGGATAGGATAGGATAGGATAGGATAGAATTAACCAGGTTGGAAAAGACCTTCAAGACCATCCAGTCCAACCTCTCACCCAACACCATCTGATCAACTAAACCATGGCACCAAGTGCCTCATCCAGGCTCCTCTTAAACACCTCCAGGGATGGTGACTCCACCACCTCCCCAGGCAGCCCATTCCAATGGGCAATCTCTCTCTGTGTAGAATTTCTTCCTAGCATCCAGCCTGAGCCTCCCCTGGCAGTTCAGACTGGGTGTTAGGAAGAAACCCTTGCAGGGTTTTGCAGGTCTCTAAACAGCATCCTCCAAAAAGACCCTTAAATCAATCAATCAATCAATCACACAGAGAATCCCCAAAGCCCAGCAGGGTGGGGTTGGAAGGGACCCATGGAGCTCACCCACTCCAACCCCTCCAGCCCCAGCAGGGGCAGCCACAGCAGCCTGCCCAGGATCTCAACAGCCAGGGGGGGCTGGAAGCTCTGCAGAGGAGGAGACTCTCTGGGCAGCCTGCTGCAGGGGCTCTGAGCCCTCACAGCAGAGAAGTTAAAATCTGAAGTAAAACCTTAAAAATGTCTTTCTGCAGATGTGAAGGAGTCCCTGCCAGGCTGTGCCAGAGGAACAGGCAGAGAGCAACCAGCCTCAGCCTGCTCCCAGCCTGAGCACCACCAGGGGCTGTGGATGGCTGCAGGGTAAACAGAAACGTTTGGAGCACTGAGGAAGCCTGAGGAGGCTGTTCTGGAATTGTCCCTAAAAGGATCATGAAATTGTTCCTAAACAGGTAACTGACAAGTGGAACCCTGAGGACGCTGTGGAACCTCCAGGCCAACCATCCTGGGGCTGCAACAACCCCCCCCAGGGCTCAGCTGCTGCTCCACAGCACCCTGCCAGCAGAGCTCAGCCATGGCCTCACAGATCCGCTGGGGGGCTTGGAAGGGACCTTCAAAATCAGCCTGCTCCAAGCCCCTGCCATGGGCAGGGACACTTCCCAGCAGCCCAGGCTGCTCAAGGCCTCATCCAGCCTGGTTCTGAACACCTCCAGGGAGGAGGCAGCCACAGCCCCCCTGGGCAGCCTGTGCCAGTGTCTCCCCAGCCTCACTGCCAAGAATTTCTTCCTCATCTCCAGCCTCAATGTGCCCTCCTCCAGCTTCAATCCATTCCTTTCCTGAGATGCTCCATGACAGAGCAGGGACACCCAGCACCCTCTCTGGAGGAGCATCAGCTGTGGGCAGCTCAGCACAGGGCTGGGGGGGCTCAGGGCCAGGCTGTGCTCCTGCCTGGCAGGCAGCCGCAGGCACCTCGCCGCGGGACAGCAGCAGCCCGGGCTGTGAAGCCAGCCGTGTGAGCAGAGAGCCTGGGGACAAGCGTGGTGGCAATGCTCCCTGCCCCCCCTGCCCCCTCTTATCATCAGAGAATGTCCTGTGAAGTAACTCTTGTTCCTGGCCCTTCTCCTCGCGTTCAGCCCCAGCTCAGGCAGTGCAGTCAAGGGTGAAGGTTATTTGTGTCATCCTTGCCAAGACAGTGCCCCTTTCAACGCTTAAGGCTCACAGTCACACTGCTGATAAAGCAGCAGACAAAAAGGATCCTGTCCTTCTCCAGCGTTGTTTATCTCCCCTCTGCTCTTTGTTTCCCTCGTGGCAGAGATACTGCCTGCGGGAAGATTCACAGCCTGAGTCCTTCCCCCCAGGGCTGACATCTTTCACTTGAAGCCAGCAGGAGATGGGGATACCAAGGCTCAGACACGAAATTCACCCTTCTGGGGGCATTCTGCTTCCTAAGAAATGGCTTCTGAGCACCTGAAGGGGCTCCAGGAGAGCTGGGGAGGGACTTCTGACAAGGGCTGGCAGTGATAGGATGAGAGGCAGCAGCTTTGAGCTGGGAGATTGAGCCTGGAGGTGAGGAAGAAGTTCTTGAGGTTGAGGGTGGGAAGACACAGGAACAGGCTGCCCAGGGAGGCTGTGGCTGCCTCCTCCCTGGACATGTTCAAGGCCAAGCTGGATGAGGCCACCTGGGCCGGTGGGAGGTGTCCCTGCCCGTGGCAGGGGGTTGGAACTGGATGCCCTTTACGGTCCCTTCCAGCCCAAACCCTTCCAGGTTTCTATGCTGCTGTTCTATGCTGCCGAGATGAGATCATTTCCCCCTCACCTCCAGAGCGATTCCCACCGCGAGGAGGCGGCTGCGGAGCGCAGGGGCTGCGGCTGCGGCTGCGGCTGCGGCGGCTCCCTGCCCCGCTGCCCCGCTCGGGGGCCGGGCCCTCTCCTAATCGCAGTGGTAAGACAGTTAATAAGGCTGCTGATGACTGATCAGCGTGGGTTTCTGCGCTGCTAATTTCCGTAACTATCACTCTCTGAAAGACAGCTCCAGGGATTTGGGGTCCGGGGTGCCTCTGTCTCGGCAGACACAGAGCCGCATTATGCGCCGCGGCCCGGCCCGCGGTGTCCCCTTTCACTCGGCTCGCGAGGGCTGCGCCTTAAAATGATACAATATTTTGAAACATGCAACTCCTTGCTGATACTGTCTGTGCCTAAAAGCCTGCCTGCAGCTCCAACAATGGCTCCTATCTTCCTCTTCTGGAAGGAGCACAAAGTCCTGGCAGGCGCTGGAAGGCTTTTGCATCCCTGGCTTTGAGACTGGCTGAGGAGATCTCCTTCCACCAGGAGAGCAGCCCTTCCTTCTTCCCAGCCCTGAGCAGCCCTTCCTCCCAGCCCTGAGCAGCCCTTCCTTCCTCCCAGCCCTGAGCAGCCCTTCCTTCTTCCCAGCCCTGAGCAGCCCTTCCTTCCTCCCAGCCCTGAGCAGCCCTTCCTTCCTCCCAGCCCTGAGCAGCCCTTCCTTCCTCCCAGCCCTGAGCAGCCCTTCCTTCTTCCCAGCCCTGAGCAGCCCTTCCTTCTTCCCAGCCCTGAGCAGCCCTTCCTTCTTCCCAGCCCTGAGCAGCCCTTCCTTCCCCCCAGCCCTGAGCAGCCCTTCCTCCCAGCCCTGAGCAGCCCTTCCTTCTTCCCAGCCCTGAGCAGCCCTTCCTTCTTCCCAGCCCTTCCTTCCTCCCAGCCCTGAGCAGCCCTTCCTTCTTCCCAGCCCTGAGCAGCCATTCCTTCTTCCCAGCCCTTCCTTCCTCCCAGCCCTGAGCAGCCCTTCCTTCCTCCCAGCCCTGAGCAGCCACTCCTGCAGCCCCAGGGGCAGCTCTCTGGGTCCCCACTGCAGGGCTGCTGTGGCAGGGTCGCGTTCAGCACGCTGCTCAAGTCACCAGACTGCTCCCACCTGCCCCTTGCAAGGGGGGAGGGTGGCCCCTTGATTCTGAGACGGGCACCAAGAGCTCGATGAGGGGCTTTGAGGTGTCCTCAGAGCCATCCTCCACCATATGAAGGATGTGGGACTGCTGGAGTGGGTCCAGAGGAGGCCATGAAGATGATCAGAGGCTGGAGAACCTCCCCTGTGGGGACAGGCTGGGAGGGTTGGGGCTGTTCAGCCTGGAGAAGAGAAGGTTCCAGGGAGACCTCAGAGCAGCCTTCCAGTACCTGAAGGGCTCCAGGAGAGCTGGGGAGGGACTTCTGACAAGGACTGGGAGTGCCAGGATGAGGGACCATGGCTTGGAGCTGGGAGAAGGGAGACTGAGGCTGGAGATGGGGAAGAAATTCTTTAGAATGATGGTGAGGAGACACTGAACAAGTTGCCCAGGGAGGTGCTGGATGCCTCCTCCCTGGAGGTGTTTTCCTTTCTGCAGACCTTTCCTACACCACTGACCTCTTGGAATTAGAAGTTTCTGTAGTGGGCATCAACCTCAGACCTCTTCTGAGGCACTGAGCTTGGGATTCTGGAGGCAAACCAAAGGAAAACCACCCCAAGAACCAGCAAATCTGTTAATTCTTGAGATCTACCCCTGCTGGGTTTCACCAGCCCTCCTGAATCCTACCGAGAGCTCAAGAGTCAAGCCCCAGAGGCAAGCTCCAGGAGTGTTGCTAGCTGCAGGTTTCACCACCTGCACACTACTCCTGTATGACACTACACAAAGTCTACTTCCATGCATGACTTCAGTGCCATCTCCATACCCAGCCTCCAGAGCCCTCTGCATTGGAGCAGGGCAGTGGAAGTACCTGGGAGCTGGAGACAATGTCCAAGTTCCTGTCAGAATGGAATGTAATTAGTGCAAATTAAGCAGCATCCTGGGAAGGAGGAGGTCAGAGAGAACTGGCAGGGTCGAACTGGGTCATTACCAAGCATTTTTATAGAGAGGGAAGCAGGAGGGACACCGAGTTACCTACTGCCACTGCAGGGGGGACACCAAGTTACCTACTGCCACTGCAGGGGGGACACCGAGTTACCTACTGCCACTGCAGGGGGGACACTGAGTTACCTACTGCCACTGCAGGAGGGACACTGAGTTACCTACTGCCACTGCAGGGGGGACACCAAGTTACCTACTGCCACTGCAGGGGGACACTGAGTTACCTACTGCCACTGCAGACTGAACTCTGTCTGTGTGTCCCAGACCCGCCCTTCCCCACGGAATGGGTCTGGGATCCATCAGTTTTATCACTAGCAGCCAAAGAGCTTAGCAGAAACCATTGCAGTTGCCCTTTTCTCCTCTTTTTAGGCCTTGCTTCTTAAAATTGGAGACAGCAAAGTGGACTCATCAAAGCCCTGTGGATACATTTCCATGCTCTGTTTGGATGGCTGAGGAGAAGATTTAGAGCCTCCAGTTGAACCACAGAGGGAGAGCAGATTGAGACTGGAGATGAGGAAGAAATTCTTGGCAGTGAGGGTGGGGAGGCTCTGGCACAGGTTGCCCTGGGAGGCTGTGGCTGCCTCCTCCCTGGAGGTGTTGAAGGCCAGGCTGGATGAGACCTTGAGCACCCTGGGCTGGTGGGAGGTGTCCCTGCCCGTGGCAGGGGGTTGGAACTGGCTGAGCTTTAGGGTCCCTTCCAACCCAACCCCTTCTATGAAGGAACAGTTTCTTCCCCAAAGGGGCTGTCCAGACCCAGCCCAGGCTGCCCAGGGCAGTGCTGGAGTCTCCATCCCTGGAAGGGTTTCGAAGCTGTGTGGGTGTGGGACATGGCTTAGCAGCAGCCTCGGTGTTGCTGGGTTAATGGTTGGCCTGGATGATCTCAAGGGGCTTTTCCAGCCCAAAGAATTCCATGGTTCTGCCAAGCCAGTGTGAGCTGCCTGGCACCGCTGTGGCAGCTGGCGGGGGAGCCGGCCGTGACACGGCTTTGAGGTGCAAGGCTGGCAGCAGCCTTCACGGCGGATAATCGCCGCCCCGGCTGCTGGCTGTGCAAGGAGCACCAACACCAAGGCTCCCCGGGCGCAGCAGAGACAGCTCCTGCGAATTATTCCCTTCTGCCACACCCCAGAGGAAGCTGCAGGGCGCGGGGGATGGAGGTGAGGAAGAGAACCGCGGGCAGGTCCCGCGCTGGTGAGGGGAGCTCCGCGTGCACCCCCCCTGCAGCTGCACACTCCCCAAGGCCTCCGTGCCAGAGACTTTTCCTGGTGTCTGACACACAGGAGTGGAAAGAAAGGGGGGGGGGGGGAAGCATAAAGCCTCCAGCATGACAACAGCAAAAAATAAATATCAAAAGAACATTTGAAGAGCTCAATAAATTGATCATATTCTGCTGAACCCTCACCCTGGTAACGATAGCACCATTTAAATGCTAATGCCATTTAAAGAAAAAGGGGGAAAAAGTCAATTACAGGAGTTTTCAAAGTAATGGAGTCAGCAGTCTGGATGTAAATCTGTTCTATTAATCTGCTCCCTACACTGTATCCATGGGCACTGATGCATTCACCCCCTTTTCCCTGGAGGGAATGTTCCCTTGCAGTGGTACCAGTAATTGAATCAAGTTGATACAGACACCAAAAAATATTGTTAAGGCTTGTAGGTAATGAAAAGCAGATGTTGATAGAGGCAGTTGGTGTCGTTTGGGAGAGGAGAGCACTGACATTTGGGAAGTTCAACGGTGGAATTAACCCTTTGATGATGAAGTGACCTGAAGCCCTCTTGACTAACTCTGCTAATTTCACTGAGGAAAATCTGCTTGGAGTCACAGAATCACAGCGTGGCTCAGGCTGGAAGGGACCTCAGAGATCATCCGCTCCAACCAGGGATATCTTCCACCAGCACAGGTTGCTCAAGGCCCTGAACACCTCCAGGGAGGAGACATCCAGTATCTCACCACCCTCACTGTGGATGGTGCCCAGACTCCTGCACAGAAGGCTGCAGTGGGCTTCAAAGGAAGGGTCTGGAGAGCAGGTCTGGTGAGGAGCAGCTGAAGGAGGTGAAAGAAGGATGGGGTGAGGTGGGGGTTGGTCTCTTCTCCCTAGTCTCAGGTGACAGGATGAGAGGAACGAGCCTGAAGTTGGTCCAGGGGAGGGTTAAGTTGGAGATGAGGAACAATTCCTCTGCTGCAAGAGTGGTCAGGGAGTGGCACAGGCTGCCCAGGGAGGTGGTGGAGTCCCCATCCCTGGGGGTGTCCAAGCAACTTGTGGCCATGGTTTGATGGCCATGGTGGGGTTGGGCTGAAGGATGATCTTGTAGGTCTGTCCTAACCCAAACTCTCCTACGATTCAAGTGGGTCCACAGGAGTGGAGCTTTCCCTGCCAAGAGCTGCCATGTCTCTGGTGTTAAGCAAGATCAGGTGGGGCTGATGAAAAGAGGAGATCACGGCTGCTGGGACAGGTGCTGGGAAGCACTCTCAGCCCCTTGCTCAGGCTGCTGGACAAGGAAGAGTCCTCACTTGTGACACGGCAAGAGAGCCTCCTGAGCCCTCCCAGGCAGCGAGAGCTGCTCCAGCCTAAACAAACAGTTTAGCAAGCAGTCAGTGAGTGAATTGCCTTCACCCTGCCTCTGAAACAGGGAGAGCCCTTCCCAGCAGAGAAAGTTGTCACTGAACACACTCCACTTGTTATATAAACAGGGGGCTGGGGTTGCTGTTGGGAAGGGGCTGATTAACGACTCATCAACATTTTCCCACCTCTGCCCTTTGTGAATTAATTTTCAAGTGGAGGCCCTAGTAAAACTTGAGCAAACGTCACAGGCAGATGCCAGAGAAATCTTCCCAGTGCCATGAGGAAGCTGAACAGTTTGGAAGGAGGTGCTCACAGTTATTCTGTTAGCTTAGGGCCTTATTCTGCTCTGGTTCAGGGGTTAAAGGGATCCACACGGCATTAAAACAAGGTTCAGGCAGCTCCAAGCTAACCACAAATTCAGAACATGTCTAACAACATTTCAACATTCTCAAAACCTTGGAACTCTTCCCAAAATCCTGCAGGCTCTCATATCTCAAGAAATCAATCTAGAAGTTGAGAGTTCTGTTGCTACCCAAGCCACTCCACAGCTCTCCTCCCAGCCCCTCCCTCCTCATCCTCGCCCCCATCCCGGTGGGGTGGAGCAGGGGATGCGCTCCCAGGCCAGCAGCACAGCTCCTGAGCCTCCCTTCTTGGGAGCCATCCCCAAGAGCACACCGAGGAATATGGAACCACACAACGAGGCCAAAAATTCCAGGCCAGCCAGGCTGCCAAACTCTGCACTTTGCTATGCAAAAAGTGGGATTTTTCCCCCCTTTTTTGCCAGCATTTGGAATAATTTAATGAACTCTCTTAGAGGGCAACGTCTGGGGAAACCTTCTGCTTCAATCCTGCTGCTCTCTGGGCAGCTCTGCAGAGCACCACGCTGGCATTTCGGTGCTGCAAGCATCCCAGGGCTTTGGGGGGGGTGGGGGCCGTTTGTTTGTTGCTGAAACGTGGATTAATGAACTCCTGGCTGGGACAAATCTCCCCCTCCCCAGCTCCACTCTGGATGCCCTGGGAGTCCTGCATCCAGGAGCAGTTTGGCTTATTGGAATAATAGCATCCAGAAAAGTGCTGTCGGTTTTGATGTAGCCCTCACAGATCCAATATTAGGAACAGAACCACAACCCTTAAGGACTTGATAGAGACATAAACTACTACATGGCTCCCCTGAAACCAAACCCTCCCAGGAGCTGACACTTCGAAACAAAGAGAGGGCATTTGGTGAAGCAAATTCTTCTCCCTCTTAGACCAACGTGAAAGGGAGAAAATCCCTCCCCTCCCCCCTGAAAAAAGAGGAATACCTGCAGAATCAGGAGCAGAATTTAGTCACATCCCCCTTCAATAACAGACTCGCTGACCAGGCTTGCAAAAGCAAGTGAAAAGCAGCAGACTTTCCCTTCTCCAAAGGACAGCTCTGACCATAACCCTGGGAACTTTAACATTTGTGCTTGCCAGGAGGCATCTGCTACCTTTCACTTCGCTTCTGCTTGAAGCCAGAGGCTGGCAGTTAGAAAAAACCAAGTCACCTCAAAGTTCACATCTGGAGCAAAGCCTCTTTGGCTTGACAGGAGCCTGGCTCTGAAGCAACTGCTTCTCCTTCCGTGTTGTCTCCTTGAGGGACACTTGTTGGGCTGCTCCCAGTGAGCCCCGTGCCTTCAGGCAGTGCCAAGGACCTGCCTCAGTTTCCCTGGCACTGGGCACCACCAGCAAAACCAAACTGGGAGAGGTCTCAGCACTTTGGATGCCCGTGGGCATCCCTGTGCCAAATTCACTCAAGCTGGGACGGGACCAAGAGGGTGAACTTCTCACCTGGAGTGAACCTCAGAGCCAGCAAGCCTGGCTGGGGCACGACAGAAGGGTGACACCGTGCTCTAGAGGCACCCAGCACGGTGGGGTGGTCCCAGTCACCAGGGCAGTGCTTTATGGGGAGGGCGAGCGCCGGAGCTGGGAGCCCCAGGCCGCTGCATCCGAACCGGAGCAGAGCGCGAGTAACGCCGCTGGGCTGGGAGCGGAGGAGGCACAGACCGGGGGCGTCCGCAGCTCGAACCCCGACGCCCCCCCGCAGCCCCCGGCTCCGCTCGGGCAGGGCACGGCAGCGCCCCGCTCCGGCCGACAGGGGGCGCCCTCACACAGGCCGTGCGGCGGCACGCGGCGGGACGCGGCGGGGCCGAGGGGAAGCGGGGCCGAGGAGGGAGCTCGGCGGCGGGGCTGGGGAGGGTGGCGTCCTCTCAGCCCTCCCCGGCCGCAGCCTTCCCCTCCAGGCCAGAGAACGCTTCCTCTTGCCCGCGGCGAGGGATGGGGAAGGTGACAGCCGGCGAGGCGACCCCTCCGGAGCGGTGCCCATGCGCCTGGGACACCCCGGGCTGCTCCGCCGCCTGCCGGCTTAGAGAGGGGCACAGGCTCAGGAGGGGCTTAGCTACATCGGTACAGTTAGAGCTGTAAATGTGCTCCGTGTCTCTGTTTCCATTGCCACCGCACCACAATCCCGCTCTGTGCTAAGAGAGTGCAGCTGAAGGAGGTTCCCCTTGCTTTAAGAGTAGTTCGGCTCTCTTTAAAGAACAGCTGAGCCCAATCCGAGATGCACCCTGCTGCATCCTGAGGCACTCCCCCTGCATCAAGCCCAGACTGTGCTAAGAAACCTGTGGCCATGGCACTTTGGGACATGGTTTGATGGCCCTGGGGATCGATGGTTGGACTGGATGACCTTCGAGGGCTTTTCCAACCCAAGCAGTTCTGTGGTCCATGATCCTAGCTGACCCCACGCCCAGCCAAAGGGAGTTTTCCCTGCCCAGGATCTGTACAGGTGGGAAAATCCCAGCACTGGGTGACCCCAACCCTCTCTGTGCCCATCCAGGTCTCCTCCACCCTGCTCTGCCACTTACTGCCCACAACTGGTTTTAAATGGATTGCAAAAAAGGCATCAGGTACAGACCGAACCAAACCCTTTAAAGCAGTGCTGAGAGACAATGAAATCGAAACTGCTTCAGGAGGACAGGAGAGGGGAAATGGCCTGGAGGGTTTGCAGACACTGGGAGTCTCCTCCAGCTCACTTCAGGGTGTACAAAACCACTTCCCTGGATACACACAAACAACAGCCAAGTGATGAACCAGCTGGGAAAGAGTGAGGGTAACTGCCTGGAACTGGGACACGACAAACAAACAGGGGAAAGACAAACAAACAGGGGAAAGACAAACAAACAGGGGAAAGACAAACAAACAAACTGGGAGTAAAGACCTTTGGTTTGTTTTCTTTTTCCCCCCTTCCCCTTTCCTTTTAAATTGCTTTACAGAGTAGGAAGCCAAACCAAAGCAGTCTGCCCCCTCCTGCAACCTGTCACTGCTCCTCCCTCAGCCCTGCACCGGCAGGGAATGGGGTTTTGGGCCATTCCAAGTGTTTTGCCTGGCACAGCGATGTTCATCTTTCCTCAGCAGAAACCACTTTCAAACTGGGGTTTAAGAAATTATGGAATTGGACCTGAGGAAAAGAGGCAACTGCTTAAATCTGACTGGGAGCGAAACAGCTCGGAGAAGGAGTCAGCCTGGATGTCTGTCACAACCCAGACCAACCTCTTAACATTCAAGAGGAGTTTACTGCCTTCTGTTTTGATGTTTTTGGCACCTTTTGTTCTCCTGTTCTGGCATGGAAGCCCGAAGCTACTCCTAAAATATCTGTGTGGGTCCAAGCAGAGGAGAGGTGTGAAGCAGGATGGACCTCTCCGTGCCAGCAGAGCTCCCTACACAGACACAGCCCTCCTAGCTCTCACCTTCCTGGCGTGTTGGACTCGCCTGGGCTTGGCTTTCTTCCACCAGCACAATGCTTTGCTGATAGAGCTGCAACCTCACTGCAGCCCTTTGCTGTGAATTAGGATTTCTGGGGTTCTCCAGAGCATCCACAGCCAGGGAAGTGTGGTGAGAAGGCTCAAACTCGAGGAGTCTCTGTCAGCATCACGCTGGGTACGATAACCACCACTGGAGGTGTTCAGGAGGAGACTTGCTGGGGGCTTGGTGCCATGGTTCAGTTGTTTAGCTGGGTTGGACTGGTTGATGGGTTGGACACGGTGATCTTGAAGGTCTCTTCCAACCTGGTTTATTGTATTGTACTCTATTGTATAACCTGGGTGAAATCACAGTCATGGAATGGCTCAGCTTGGAAGGGACCTCAGAGATCATCCAGTCCCAACCCCCTGCCCCGGGCAGGGACACCTCTCAACTAGCCCAGGTTGCCTCATCCAACCTGGCCTTGAACACCCCCAGGGAGGAGGCAGCCACAAGCACTCTGGGCAGCCTATTCCAGGGTCATACTGAAGGAATGCTCCTCCCCAGGCTGATCTCCAAGGCCTTCCAGACACACTGGATTAGCTGAAGGGCACCAAAACCCCAACCCCACTGAACCCCACGTGAAAACTCCTCCTTGCATGGCCTGGGCCCAAATTCTGCACCTGACTTTTTCGGTTCAGATCCAGCTCCCTCTTGAGCCCTTTGTGTCCCTGATGCAGGAGTGGGGCAGGGGGGGATGAGTTCAGATGGAATCCTTTGTTAGCTCCCTTCTGCTGGACCAATTCCCCCAGGTGTCTTTGCAGACCTGAGGGTTGGTTTTTGCTTGAACTCCTCCCCTCTCCTCCAGCTGAAACTTGGACAAACCTGCTCCTGGGAGCACATTTTACAGTCAGAAAAATTTGAGGAAACAAATGGCTCAGACATTTTTATAGGGCCTGCAGAAGAAAAGCCAAGTGGGTTAGTGGTTTCAGATGCTTTTTATTTGCAAATCAAGAAGGGCTTCATTTATAAATTGAAATTGAACTGGCTGCTAATCCTGGAGGCAGACTGAAACCTTTGGCTCTGGCTTGGAGAAGTAAATGGTGGGGGGGGAGGGATAAAAAATTAATAATAGCATTTTAAAGACAAATTATTTCATTTGGAGGAATGAGTGCTGTGCTTGGACAGGGCAGCTCCTTTCTCACAAAACCCACAGAAAGGCTTTCAGATTGCAGCTCCATGGCTTTGGCTGCCTGGCTGTGCAGGGGCACCCAGCACTTAGCAGTGGTGGTGCCTACAAGCAGGCACTAAGGCAGGTGGGAGCTCTGCAGCCTGCTCCAACCTCTCTACCATCATCTTGCTCACAACTCCTGCCTCAGGATCTTCAGGGGAGCTTTACTGCTTTTGTGTCGCAGCAGAGCTCTTGGAGCACCACCAGGCTCTGGGCACAGGGTGCTGAGGACTCTGCCAGTCCCCCCCCTGCTGAGGCAAAGTCTGATGGGAACTGATGGACTGAAGCCATGAACCCAGCTGCTCAAGCAGCCACAGCTCATCTGTGCTCAGGTAGGAAATGGACCCAAACCCCTTAGCCTGCAGCCTCTGCCTGTCTCACATGCTTTAGCTACCCAAAGCAAGGCAGCTCTCCCCTTTCTGGAGCACCCTCAGTCACCCATGGCGATTCCTGCCATCCAGCAACACACTGAAGTACCTTGCTGGAGACTGGGGGTTTCTAACTGTTAGTCTCCACTGGAATTATCACTGAACCATAGAAGAGTTTGTGTTGGAAAAGCCCTCTGAGATCATCCAGTCCAACCACTGACCCAACACCACCATGGCCATCAAACCGTGGCCCCAGTGCCACAGCCACGGTTGCCTGAACACCTCCAGGGGTGGTGACTCCAGCACCTCCCTGGGCAGCCTGTGCCTATCCCTGACCACTCTTGCAGCTAAGAAGTTGTCTCTAATCGCTAACTTAACCCTCCCCTGGCACAGTTTCAGGCCATTGCCTCTCCTTCTGTCACCTGGGACTAGGAAGAAGAGCCCAAGCCCTACCTCACTGCAGCCTCCTTTCAGGGAGCTGTAGAGAGCAGCTGACCTGACTCCTGGGACTCTGCACTGGTGCCTGTTTTGCTCCAGTCAGGATTAGGTTTTCAGACAAGATGTACACACAAAAAGAGCTGAATTGCTCTAAAAGGGAGTGCAGAAGGCAGGGATCAATGAAAGAGGACTGAGTTCTCGTTCTGCACCTGAGGGAGGCTGCAGAGCAGCCTCTCCATTTCTTCCTGACTCAATTCCCCTCGTCCTGACGTGCAGGGCAGGATCAGCCTGCTTCCTGCTACCTGCTGAGTTGGGTTCACTCATTTCTCACCCTGCAGAGGGTAAGAAAAGCAGCAGAGCCCAGGCCAGCCCGAGCCAGCTGGGCACACCACTGGGAATGCTCAGACAATGAGCAGTGTAAGCACTCAACAGACCCAGGACATCTTGTTTCTGTCTTCAGCACTTCATGCTGGCCTCACCAAAAATAACTGCAGCACCAGGGAGAAGTTCCTTCAGCATTCCTCAGAACACTCTCCCAGCCCCTAGGAAACCCAGCCAGGGGCTGGCACCTTGGGGGAAACGCCAAGCGGGCAAGCGACAAAGCCAAGAGGTCCCAGTGCAAGGAGCGAGGAAGTCATGAGTGGAGCAAGGCAGAAAAGTTGGACACAGGGAAGAAAGCAAGGAGGGGAGAGGTGAAGCTGCTGTTCCATGTCACTGTGGGCCTGCTGGTGAGCCCCTCGTGGATGGGGCATCACCCCTGGTGACTCCTGGGGACCAGGGCAAACTCCCAGGCCAGACAGAAATGCCAAGGGCCAAATGTGGCGCAAAACTTAACCCTGGATACTGGGATGCATGGGAGATGGACACAAAGCCTGCCCCTGTTATCTGGGGGGCTCCCAACACAGCTCTGCAAGTTCTCATCTGAGGACCAGTCCCAGGATTCGAACTCACAGATGGAAGAGACCCTCAAAGGTCCTCCTCGTCCTGCAGTGAACAGGGCCAGTGGCTCTCCCTGGCTGATGGCTTCTAGCATCCAACCTCCTCCTCCCTCTTTGCCTTCTGTTTAAAGTTTGCTCTGCCTCAGAGGGAAAAGAAAATCTGTGGTGGTGGTGGAGTGTCTGCCCCTCAGCTTCCTCGCCGAGCCCAGGGCTGCTTATCGCAGCGGGGCAGCGCTGGGAGCTGTCTCCTGCCATTGTTCTTGCCCGAGGTTTTGCGATGGTTTTTTCCTTCGGGGGGTGGTGTTTTGTAATTTATAGCAAAATGGGAACGATTTCTGCTAACAGAAACCATTCTGCTGTTCCACAGAGTCCTCCTTCAGCTGCACTTGAGAAGCTGCTCCCTCACTGCACTGCCCACACAGCTTTTTTGTTTCCTTAGCACCTTCCATGTGCCACCTGCCACTCCTTCACTTCCTATAGGTGATAGGAAACCCTCATTCTGATCACTTCACCTGTGGCAGGCTTCTCTCACCTCCTCCCCTGGGCTGTCTGTGGCTGCTCTGTCCCATCTCTGGGAGCAGGACCCAGTGCAGATGGTGCCTGTGCACAGAGTATCTTTGTTTGGAACAGACCTTCAGGGTCAGCCAGGGAGGCCTGCACCCAGCCCGGCGAGGTCACCACTACCCCATGTCCCTAAGCACCATCTCCACACAGCTCCGGGGATGGTGACTGCCTCACCGCCCTGAGCAGACCATTCCAGTGTTTGAGAACCATTTCAGTGGAGAAATGTGTCCTCATACCCATCCTACACCCCCTCAGAGCACCCAGGCAAGGCTGCTGTGTTCCAGGGGCTCCCTGCAGTCAGGTATCACTCACGGCTGGCTGCCCGGCTCCTCACCGGGTGCCGTGTCTGCAAGTGACAGCTACAACAGGAGGCCACCAGGCAGCTCTGAGCCTCCTCCATGCCAGCTGGAAGCACCAGGGAGGCTAGCTGGGGTTTACAATGCCAAAAAAACACCAGAGAGAAAGAGAAAGGTTCTGCAGCTTCATTTCCCTGCTTGCAAAGGAGGCTTCTCGCTCCTGCAGCCCCTCGCAGGGAGAGAGGAGACTGCGGCCAGGCTGCCGAAGCATCAGGTGCCCTGTCGCTGCTCTGGGGTTGCTTTCCCCTCCTCTGTGCTGGGGAAAAAAATCCCCCTTAGGGCCTCACTTCTCTGGGACAATTCAGCCCAGGAACAGCATCCTGGGAGCAGGCATCCTGCAGAAGGGGACGAGCTGAAAGCACAGAGCTGCGCAATGTTCCTGCCCTCGCCCCCGGCCGCAGCTACCTTCAGAGCTAACCGCAGCTGCGGGCTGAACACTGTCGCTCCTTATTCTCCAGCGTGGCCATGACCTCCCGTCAGCTGAATGTCTTGTTCTTCTCCAGCCCTTTCATCTGACCACATTCACCCAAAAAAACAACTGCTTCTTGGGGGCCCCGACCTCAGACTGCGTCAGTATCACCGAGCGAGGTTTGATTCGCTTCCATACCCTGTAAACGCAGGGGAGATCGGCAGCTGTCTGCACAGGGCAAGGGGAAGAGCTTTGTGCACCTACAGAAGATCACCACGGGCCCAGGCCAACCAGCCCTGGCCCATGGGTCTCTGCAGAAAGCTTCCCTGTAGAAAGCTTCCCTGTCGCCCTCGATCCCTTAATACAGGAGCCAGGCACAAAACTCCCGGGGTGGGTTAGTTGCTTTTAAACCACTTCAGAGTCTAGCCCACAAGTAGCAGCTTTGCTCACCCTGAGCGGCATTGCCAGGGGGCAATGGGCATTTTGTTAAGGTTTTGGGCTTAAGTGAATCGAGTTAGGATGGAATTTAAAAGAGAAAGATGAAACTCACAACACTGATCTGCTGAGAAGGGGCAGAAGCAGCAACTGCTCTCCAGCACCTCCTGCCTCGGGAGCTGGGGCAGTGAAATGGAGACCCTGAGCCCTGCTGTAGGGTTGTTGTACAAGACCAAACCTACCGAGTGAGCAGGAGCAAACCAGGATTTAAAACCCACCCTAGAGACTGAGCAGAAGCAGACCAGGGTTTAAAATCAAACCTAAAGGCTGAGCAGAAGCAAACCAGGGTTTAAGACCGACCCTAAAGACTGAGCAGAAGTAAACCAGGGTTTAAAGTCAAACCTGAAGGCTGAGCAGAAGCAGACCAGGGTTTAAAATCAAACCTAAAGGCTGAGCAGAAGCAAACCAGGGATTAAAATCAAACCTAAAGGCTGAGCAGAAGCAAACCAGGGTTTAAAGTCAAACCTGAAGGCTGAGCAGAAGCAAACCAGGGTTTAAAATCAAACCTAAAGGCTGCAGCCATCTCCAAGGATGTCTTAAAGCTTCCAGTAAAACAAAGGGCCAAGGAAGAAAGAGAAGATAAAAGAGACCTTTAACTTCTCAAACCCCTGAGGATTTTGAAGCCCCCAGAAGTGCATTGCTGTGGCCTTAGTGGTCTGTTGATGGCTTTGCTTTCTCTCTCTTGTCCTAGAACCCTACACCGATGCTCTCTACAGAGAGACAAGTGCCAAGCAAACCTAACCCCCACTCCTGAGGTCCTCCCTGTGCGCTCCTAGCTAGGATGGCTTCGTAAGCGAAGGAGTTTGGAGAGCTTGCAGCCTCCTTGGTGTCACCACCTCAGAGTCCTCAGCACCTTGCAGGAGGTCTGGGGTTAAGAGCTGATAAACCCAGCTGTTAAAATCAGTTCAAACCAGGCTGATATTGTTTTCTCCTGAGTTTTGAGGCCATTTCAGCTGTAGCTGAGCTGTCAGCACTGCCCTCTTGGAAGGCTCTACTGCCTGTCCCGTTTAACCGAGGAGCTGAGGGTATTTTGGGGGCTAAAACACCAAGCCATTGCTATCTGGGCCAGGATTGCTTCTGGGGCTCCTCATGGCTATCCACAGGGTGCTGGCACTCACAGCTGAGCATCCAAAGCCCCACAACAAGCCATGGATCTCCCAGGATTCCAGCAGTGCCTTTCAGACCTTGCACTGCAGGCTCCTCGTGGCAGGGCTGAGTCTGCTCTAGGGATTTGTTTCAGTGCTGTTGGTGTTATTTAGACATTAAATGCAAACAGCTTTCTGGTTGCTAATAAACATCCACGAGCACTGCAGAGGTGCTGAGCTGAAAGCCTCACCCAGGTGCTTTCTCTGAGCTATGCAGATGTGATTGATTAGGCCACAGTAGTTTGTTTTACACTTCAGTGGTCACTAAATCTATCATTAAGATTAAAAAATTGCAGCTTGTGCAGCGTGGGAATAACTTGGCACTCAGGCTGGGAAACAGAAGTCACTTCACCAAAACTCCGGGAGGGGAGCGTGGGGGGGATCACAAAACACAGCCAGCAGTCAAGAGAAGAGAAGCTTTGTTAACACCTGCCTCAGTTCTGCTCAGAGGACTCCTTCCTCTCCTGCCCCTCATGCCCAGAGGTGTCCAGAGAAGCAAGATACGTGGAAGGGTTTTCCACAGAGCACAGAATGGGCTGGGGTGGAGGGGACCTTAAAGATCATCCAGTTCCATGGGCAGGGACACCTTGCACCAAACCAGGCTGCTCAAGGATCCGTCCAGCCTGGCCTTGAACAGCTCCAGGGAGGAGGCATCCACAGCCCCCCTGGGCAACCTGTGCCAGTGCCTCCCTCCCCACCCTCGCTGGAAAGAATTTCTTCCTCATCTCCAATCTAAGTCTCTTCCTGAGGAGGTTTTCCCACTACAGGAGGCTGTGGATTTCCTCTTAGATTTCATTCTGAATTTCTAACTAAAGGGCTTCTTAACTCCTGCATCAAATTTAATCAAGTCCTGATTACAACAGAGGTGATGCAGGCCTTGAGCAGCTGAGTCTGCTCGAGAGGTGTCCCTGCCCGTGGAGGGGAGGTTGGAGCAGATGATCTCTGGGGTCCCTTCCACCCTGAGCCATTCTGTGATTATTCCCTCCCTGGATTTTAAGTAAATGTAAGTGGAGGACGTCTGCAAAGCAGTCTCAGGGTGGTCTGTGCATTTTTTCCCCTTCCTTTTCTACCCACACTCCCCCAAGCCTGTGACAGCCAGGGGCACACAAAGCGGAGCTGGAGCAAGCTGAGCTCCGAGGTCCCTTCCGAGCGGAGCCACTCTAGGACCGTAGTCAGCGTTCCGGACAGCAGGGAGGGCAGCAGCACCAGGCTGTGCTGCAGCACAGCCACCCCATCACCGCCTGGGAAGCAGGTCTTTCCTTCTGCTGATGGCTTTGCAGATGGGATCAGGACCCAGCCGGCAGCAGGGCCGTTCAGCCGAGGAAAGAGCAGGGTCTGACACGCAGCCGAAGCAGCGGCTCCCGGGGCAGGGAGCTGCTGGACTCCGAGCGCGGCATTTGCACTAACAATTTGGATTCCACCGCGGTGCCATTTGTTACTGTCTGCTGCATTAGCTGCACGGCAGTGCCCACCGGCTCCCAGCCCGGCCCCCAGCCCGCCTGCCTGCCTAGCAGTGCTCAGACAGTGACCACCAGGGAGAAGGTTGATAAATGGCCAGTTTATCAGGCTGTCATGCCAATTTCGTCCTGTGGGAAATGTGTGTCTCTCTCAAAACAGCTTATTACCAACCTGTGGCTGCGGCGATGATCAATCAAGCTGATCGGAGATGGCAAACATGGGAACTGATAGAAAGAAGATTTCTTACTACACAGTTTGAGGTTAACGTGACAAATGATAGAGTGAGAAAGAATAACTCAGGAGGGGAGGGGGAACCACCCAGCCCATTAAACACTGAACTTGGAAGGAGCTTTGGGAGGCAGAGTTAACAACAATTCCTCTTAACGTGCACTCCTGCTCCCTGCTCATTAAGGCAAGGCTGACTGCACTCCCCTGCAAACTCCCCGCGGTAGGCAGAGGGGCTGCTCGTGGGGAGAGATTTAAACCTCCTCTGCACACCTCCAGTGCTCAGGGGCAACGCACCCCAATCCAGGCTCACCGAATGGTAGGGGTGGGAAGGGACCTCTGGAGACCACCCAGTGGACCCCCCCTGCCAGAGCAGGGTCACCTACAGCCGATCAGCCAGGGCCAGGTTCGGGTGTTCCCTCCGGTGATCTGCACTCCCGGTGTGAGGGGTTTGGCTGCCACAGCTGAAGCACACCCGGGAAGGTCATCAGCCTGGGTCAGTGCTCCTCTGCAGCTTGAATGAGAAAGGTCAACGTGCAAGTGGCTTGTCCAAAGCAGCTGCTCTGCCACTGCTGACAGCACTGAGGAACTGTCAGAACAAACCCTAGAGCAGAGAACCTCACCTCGCGTCAAACCTCCAAGTACCCTGAGCTGTCCTCCTGGGGGTCAGAGCAGAGCTACCTGAGCACAGCAGCCAGCCCAGCACCTCGTCTCTCTGCCTTCAAAACGATGAGGGAAGGCAGGGGGAATGCTCTGTGCTGTGCACAGCCCGGGCACTGGCTCTTGTGAAACGAGCCCAGGGAGGCAGGCTCTGTAAAACCAGCTCCAGCCATGGCTCAGGCTTGTCCTGGGGGTCAGGCTTGCTCTGGGGGTCAGATGATTAAATGCCCTTTTAGCCTCACTGCTCACACAGTTCTGAGACCCAGTCTGGCAGAACTGGGTGCAGAGTTTGCCCCCTTTTCTCTTTGGGTCTGGAAGGGGGGGGAGCATCCCTAACTGCACACATCTCTCCAGTGTTAGGGGGCTGTTGAGCCTCTGGCAAACATTATTCACTTGGCTGAGCCTGTGAAAATGAAGCTTATTTGCTGGTAAAATGAATGAGAAAAGAGTCTTCAATGAGACAATAATTTATGGCTGCTGCAGCAGCCAGCGTGGACAGTGAAACTCATCCGTGCTCTACAGCAGGAAAGGCAAACAGTAGGGAAAGAACCATGGATTTATGCTCAGAAACACTGCCTGCAGGTTCCAAATCAGGTTCATAGCTGGGGATTCGGTGAAACCCTTCCAAATTTGATGAAGGTCGGAATAAATGAGCCTTTGTGCCCCTCACCAGACCACTGCATTTAATGACAGTGAAACAAAATTCTGCTCTGTGGCTCCAGGCCAGAGATGAGCTGATACCAACAACTCACAACAGATATTAAATGTTATGCTGCACTGAAACCCAACCAAGTGCATTTAGCTTTAGCAGTCCACATGTCCCAGCAAAGCCAGGGCTGCAAAAGTCTTTCCTTTGCCTTCAGGCTTGGGGCTCTCAGCTGGCCCCAAAGCCTTTCCTTTGCCTTCAGGCTTGGGGCTCTGAGCTGGCCCCAAAGCCTTTCCTTTGCCTTCAGGCTTGGGGCTCTCAGCTGGCCCCAAAGCCTTTCCTTTGCCTTCAGGCTCAGAGCTCTGAGCTGGCCCCAGAACCTTTCCTTTGCCTTCAGGCTTGGGGCTCTCAGCTGGCCCCAAAGCCTTTCCTTTGCCTTCAGGCTTGGGGCGCTCAGCTGGCCCCAAAGCCTTTCCTTTGCCTTCAGACTTGGGGCTCTCAGCTGGCCCCAAAGCCTTTCTTTGCCTTCAGGTCTGGGGCTCTGAGCTGGCCCCAGAGCCTTTCCTTTGCCTTCAGGCTCAGAGCTCTGAGCTGGCCCCAGAACCTTTCCTTTGCCTTCAGGCTTGGGGCTCTCAGCTGGCCCCAAAGCCTTCCCTTTGCCTCCAGGCTTGGGGCTCTCAGCTGGCCCCAAAGCCTTCCCTTTGCCTTCAGGCTCAGAGCTCTGAGCTGGCCCCAGAACCTTTCCTTTGCCTTCAGATTTGGGGCTCTGAGCTGGCCCCAAAGCCCTCCCTTCGCCTTCAGGCTCAGGGCTCTGAGCTGGCCCCAAACACCAACTCTTCGCCTTTCAAAGGCAAAGAGCTGCACACAGCAGAGCCAGCAAGCAGCAGACAATGGCAAGGAGGTATAATGGCTACCAAAGTCAGTTCTTCTCCCCCCCTTCCTCTCTTTTTCTTGAGCAGATAGGTTTTAGAGTCTATAATAATCACGCAGCTAAGATACAAGGTCTCTCGTTGGCAATAACCTACATGACATGACTTAGAAGGCAGGTGTTACTGTAATTAGCTATTGTTTGACTATCAAAAGTCAGAGCTGATTAAAGCCACTAAGTACAAGTGCACTATTTTATTTCAAAGAATATTATGAACTGCATGCTGGGACTCTTTCACTGCGGCCCTACCTTCCGGAGTCTGCTAAGAGCCCATGCCAGCAGTAATCAAAACTCAAATCTGCATAAACCTTCAGGGTTTTAATTCAAGCAGAGCCCTTTCATTAGAAATATGTTACTTTATGAAATCTGGTCGCCAGCAAGGGGAGAAAAATGTGACTTCTTAAGAAAAGTGAATGGCATCTCTTTAGTGATTAACCCAAGATTAATGGAGGCTCCCACTGCTAGGCCTAAGTCCATTTTATTGCTAATTCATTTAGGTACTATTTCAGATGTACTTGATGAAAGTCACCTGCTAAGAAGTCATGTTTTGGCAAGCAAGGATAGCCATTATGGTCAAATCCCAAATAGAATTTTCATTAAAGAAGCTTTGAAAAGTGTCTTGCATGAGTCTTTCACAGACATACCATTTAATGTACTCAATTAGTTAAAAATTTGGGGGCCCAAGTCGCTAATCAAACATTCAGAAAGCTTTGTGGTGTTGCTTGGGGCTTTTTTTTTTTCCCCTTTCTCTTTCTCTTTCTTTCTTTCTTTCTTTTTTTTTTCCCCTTTTCTTTTCGGTAATTTTTCTGTCTCCTTGCATCTGTAATGTTCCAGGTAGGATGAACGCTGTACTGGAGGGGGGACATTTATATGCAGACAAAAGAAGCAATACTAAGACTTCCCAAGAAGTGGGTGGGACCTGGGATAAGTGCTCGGCTGGAGGCTGGAAGCGTTGGCTTGGCAGAGCATCTCTTTGTTCCCCCCGAGGCTGCCAGGAGTGGGGACTTATGCAAATCGCACCACCTCGAGCGGCACCTAATCACCCAGCTCTGCCCTTTGTGCACCGCCGGGACGCGAGCGCCGAGCCCCGGCGCCGAAGCCGCTCGGGCTTAGGCTTTGCTGCAGTGGGGTCTCTTTGTCAGCTGGAGCGTCACAGCTTCCCAGGTGGCACCGGCTTGGAAGGGACCCTCAAAGGGCATCTTGTCCAACCCCCGCTGCGCTCTGACCTGGAGTGTCTCCAAGGATGAGGCTTCAACCCCATCCCTGGGCAGCCTGTTCCGGTGTCTCACCAACCTCCCTGTGCTGAACTTCCTGCTGATGTCCAACCTCAGTCTCCCCTGCTCCAGTTTCAAACCACTGTCCCTCATCCTATCCCCACAGCCCCTTCGGAGCAGTCCCTCCCCAGCCTGCCTGCAGGTCCCCTTCAGGTGTTGAAGTGCAGCTCTGAGGTCTCCCTGGAGCCTTCTCCAGCCCACACAGCCCCAACTCTCCCAGCCTGTCCCCACAGGGGAGGTTCTCCAACCCTCTGATCACCTTTGTGGCCTCCTCTGGACCCCCTCCAGCAGGTCCAAGTCTCTTTTGTGTTGGGGACCTGAGGAGATTTAGTGCCCAGAGAGCAGAGCACACTGCTGTGTCACAGACACCATGGTGCTGAGAGACCCTGCACAAAGCACCTCCACAACCACTGCTCAGACCTCCCCTGCAGGCTGGCCAAGCTTTGCCCCGGCTGGTGGACAGCCCTGTGTGCTGCCAGCAGCCCTGGCTCTGGCTTTACGCTTCTCCTGAGACCCTGGCACTGTGCAGCACAGGGTGCTCCAGCAGACCTCAGCTCTTACACCCATCACACATCTCAGCTGTTCCCATTCTGGCTGCATCTCATTGCTGATGTCAGAGTCAGAGGCCTGGGAAGCCCCCCAGGACAGCCCCCCCAGCCCTGCTCTGTGCCTGTGAACCATCAGGCTGCTTGGTGACAGGGAGTGGCAGATCAGTCCCGCAGTGTCTGCCTGGGGGGGTGCAGCCTGTTTGGGCTCAGCCAGCTCCACGCTGGGGTGATGACTGACTTTGTAATCAGCTGCTGGGTCCCAGCAGCTCACCCATGACCCAGACTCTACAAATCAGCCCTTGCTGCTTCACACCAAGCCTGCAAGCCCCCGAGCCTTGGTGGCAGCCCCTGTGCGAGCAGGGAAATGCTGCACTGCTCTCCCCAGGCCTCCCAGAGCCACAGGAGGGAAGGGGATTGTTTACTGCCCAGCTGGCTTTCCAGGGGTCAGCTTCAAGTGCCGATGATGGAGGGATCCCAGCGATCCCAGCGGGTGACAGCTATAGAGCAGCCCCTGCTCTGTTCACTACTCTCCTGGATTCTCAGGGGGATGGCAAAGGAGACGAATTCCCTCTCCAGTGGGCTCAGCCAGACCACCACAGAGGGAGGGCCCCACTTGGGGAAGTCCAGCAGAGATAAGAGGTGATCAGAGCCACTGACTGTCCTGATAGGGTGGGACCTTGCTCAGCCTGGGGCATCTGACAAAGGCAGCTTCTTGTTTCTTTCAGCAGGGTTGGTTCAGCAGAACCCAGCAAGCAGGAGGCAGTCTCAGAAGGGACTGATTTTACCTGGGGCAGGGAAATGATCTCAAGCTTCCCTTCAGTACAAGGCTCTCATTTCAAGGAAGATCTCCCAAGATCCCTCTCCTACCAGACTGCTTCACAAGACTCTGACCAAGTTCATTAGTAACAAACTTCTACCCTCCCCATCTTCCACACTTCCCCAAGTACTTCACCACCTCCTTCCTCTCAGTGACCAGCTGTAGGACACTTGGGTGTACCCAAACCCTGCGGAATTCCCCCACGGTGGCTGCCCGGTGGGGTCCCTCCTCCTCCTCCCACGCCTCAGGGGCGGCACCAAGGAGCTGGGTGGCACCCCGGGTCCTGGGGCCGGACAAACGCTTGGCTGCAGGGAACGCCCCACGAAAAGAGCCTCCCAGATGTGATGGCAAAGCTAACCTAATCTGCTGGGCACTCCAGCATGCAAACGGTGCCTGGTTCAGCTGTGTGTGTTCACCTCCACGGTCCTGCCCCGCTTCAAACCGGTGTCTTACCCTCCTCTAACACCCTTGCCGAGCAGTTCTTTTTAAATGCATGTGTTAATTATCTTGCCACTGCTGTAATTTCTCCCTGTAGTCCATTAATTAAGAGGTCACAATCTAAGAGCATGTTTACCCAATAAGCTTTCTTTTTTAATTATCCTAATTGCTTGGATACTGACAAAGACTCTCTCCCTCCCCCTTCCTCCGAGTGGATTAGGAAACGACATCTGAAAGCCCCACACAATGATGGGCCTGGAAAACACAACACCCAGACAGGCATCGAGGTGTCTTTGTGCCTCCCCAGTGTTCAAACATCAAAGGTCAACAGGACACAAGAGATTGTGTTTGTGTAGCCCTGTAAAACGAAGACACAAATTGCTCTTCATTAATTTATCTCTTAGTCCACAAGGTTAAGATTGGCCAGGAAAAACCATGAGCAGAACTTTGAAACCTCCAGGGGAAGGAACAGAAGAGCTGGATGTAGGCAGCTTGTTCTGGTGACCATCAGGAGGCTCTTGCTTGAGAGCATCTCTTCCTGCAGCTATGGGGGTGTCTGGGTAAAGGCAAGCAGGGAGAGGGGAGAGGGAGAGGGGAGAGGGAGAGGGAAGAGGGAGAGGAGAGGGAGAGGGGAAAGGGAGAGGGAAAGGGAGAGGGGAAAGGAGAGGGGAAAGGGAGAGGGGAAAGGGAGAGGGGAAAGGGAGAGGGGAAAGGGAGAGGGGAAAGGGAGAGGGGAAAGGGAGACAGAAGAGAGACAGAAGACAGAAAAGGAAGGCAGAAGACAGTAGGAACAGACAAACAGGAAAGACAGGCAGAAAAGAGAGAAAGGTGAAAAAGACAGAAGGAGAGAAGGCAAAAAGATACAAAGGAGAGAAAAGGCAGAAAGACCAAAAAGACAAAAGTAAGAAAAGACAGAAGAGGCCAAGCCAGCCAGGCCCTACTTCTACTGCAGCAGAGACCAATCCTTGCTCCCCAAACCCCAGCTGCTGCCTTCCCCCAGGGCACACATCCTGGCAAGCTGATCCAGAAGTCCTTTTTGTCCTCCCAACTTAGCAAACCCCACCAGATCCAAAGCTCAGCCACTTGCAGAGGCTTCAGCCCTTCCCTCTGCCAAGCAGTTCAAAGGCAAAAACAGCTGCTGGAATTCCAGGTAGGATTTTAACACAACAATTAGGAGCAAAGCTCCTGCTTCACCAGACCCCGAGCCACCATCTGATGTGCCAAGGAGACCGGGTGGGTTGGGTTTTTTCCCTGCTGTTGATGTTTTACTGAAGCCAATGTCTCTTTCAGAGCAGTCACCTCAGAAACTGTAGAGCAGAAGGATAATTACTCAGAAATTGCTTAGGTAAGCGTGATTGATGCATGGTAAATAGATGTTTCCAGCACTTATTGTTTCTTCCTGATGGATTAGGAAGAGTTGTTTAACAGTTCATTTGACCAGTCTCTCCTGGTGTTTCCTCGAGCCTGGCTGTGCCAGTCAGCACCAGCAGCTCCTGGTAGTTTAAGTCTCTTTAATAAAGATTAAGATGTCAGAGGTCCTGCACTGCACAAAATCCCAATTTTATTAACTTCTCGCTATCAGCTGAACTATGAAGTGCATTTCTTTCATCTGACCTGAGGCACTTTCTCAAGGGAACAAACAGATACAGGAGATACACTTGGGAGCCATGGAGTCATGGGATGGGTTGGGGTGGAAGGGACCTTAGAGATCATCCATAGGCAGGGACACCCTCCCACCAGAGCAGGCTGCTCAAAGCCTCATCCAGCCTGGCCTTGAACACTGCCAGGGAGGGAAAAGTTCCTTACTATGAGGGTGGTGAAACACTGGAACAGGTTGCCCAGGGAGGTAGTTGAGGCTCTGAGCAACCTCAAAGGTCACCTTGTCCAACCCCACTGCAGTCAGCAGGGACACCTCTAACAAGAGCAAGCTGTTCCCCTCACACCCTGCAGGTCTAAGAAGACAACACCGACAGAGCAGAGACTACAAGACACTCATTAAAGCAGCTCACAGAAGCATTCAAAGTCCACCCTCTGCCCAGAAGCACAGATAAAGTCCTCACATCATCTCTGTGACCTTAGGCAGCAGCTGATAAAGGAGCACTGCTGAAGGCAACAGCAGCAGGCAGCACCCCAGCACTGTCACCTTGGGACATCTCTTTTCAACCCTCTGTGTGTCACAGTCAGAGGCTCCCACACCACCCAGCTGCAGGTCAGTGACACAAGTGGCTCCTTTCCCTCTGTGCTCCTCAGGGCTGAACTTCCCAAGGGTTTTTGAGAGCTGAGCACTTTGTGCATTGAGCACATTCAGCAGCAAGCCTCTGACGTCCTCCTCCTTGTCAGCCCAGTCTATGGCAGGAAGGAAAGCCCTGGCACTGCCTGTACTTTCCCACAACAGGATGACTCCTGCTGGAAATTCCTCCACAGAAAGAGTTAAGAGGTGGGAAAGGCTCAGTGCAGAGGGTGCTGGAGGGAGCAGAGCTGCACAGCTTTGCAGAGCAGCTCGGGAGGGTTAAGCTCTATTACTTCTGCTCCCTGACACTGCTAATGGCACTCTCCAACTAATTGCATTTCTATACCCACACCTCCGTCCGGGCAGCAATAAGCCCTTTAATCAAACAGCTTCATCTACTTCTAATTAATTCCATTTCTGTGCCTCTTTAAGAGCACAGGAACATACAAAGATACAGATGATGGAGTGCGTCCCGTTGCCAGCTGACAGCTCCTGCTCCGCTCCAGCCTCCCTCTGTGTGTCACTGCCTCACCCCTTCGGCAGCTCTGCCGCTTCAGACTGGGCAGAGTCACAGACTGCATCGGGTTGGAAGGGACCCTCCGAGGGCGTCCTGTCCAACCCCCCTGCACTCAGCAGGACAGCTCCAGCTAGAGCAGGCTGCACCGAGCCACAGCAATCTGATCTCGAACTTCTCCAGGGAGGGAGCCTCAAGCACATCCCTGGGCAGCCTGTTGCAGAACTTCCTGCTGATGTCCAACCTCAATCTCCCCCTGCTCCACTTTCAAACCATTGCCCCTGATCCTATCCTCACAGACCCTTCTCAACAGCCCCTCCCCAGCCTTCCTGTAGGGCCCCTTCAGATACTGAAATGCAGCTCTGAGGTCTCCCTGGAGCCTTCTCTTCTCCAGCCTGAAGAGCCCCAACTCTCTCAGCCGGCCCCCTAGCAAAGGTTCTCCAGCCCTCTGATCATCTTTGTAGCCTCCTCTGGCCCCTCTCCAGCAGCTCCATGTCTCTCTTGTGTTGGGGACACAGCCCCCCAGAGACCACGAGGAAGGTCTCTTTTTGTGCCCATCAGAGACCAAATCCATCTTGCATAGAACAATGCAACAAGGGCAAACTATGGCATCAGCTGAGCAAACAGAGGGGGCTGTTTGCCTGCCCAGACCCAAGGCCTACACTTTGAGGGCCACCAGCTTTGAAGGAAATGCTGAGTCCTCTCCTGCACTGATAAACCAGGTCGATGGAGCAAGGGGGATGGGAGAAATCAAGCTTCCCCCCACCCCCCTGGTATTTAGGGAAGAGAAATCCCTGAGGCATGGCTGTCTCTTTCAAAGGTATGTTATGTACAAAAGGCATGATAAGTGGGTGCTGAATGGTGAGGAGTGGCAATTATCAGTTCCACATATCATTATGGTCTCTCAAGTTTTCAATAGCACAGAGCTCCTAATACCATGTTTACTGGAGCAGGTAAAAGGGGACTCTCAGCACTGTGCAAATATGACTTAGCAAAGGACTTTGCTTTCTCACCTATTCTTGGGCTTTTCAAATCAACATTATTAATTGGCTGGCTTATCACTGAGTGCTGTCTGGCAGTTAAAGGATGTTTCCACCCATGGCCACGATACATAGAAACTGAGCAATGTCAGCCACAAGGACAAACAGCTTCCATGTTGAAGCACAGAAACGTTCTGACACCTCCAATCCTCCTCAGAGGAGCAGCAAAGCGCTGCCAGCGTTCACCTGCTGCCCCTGGCTGCATCTCCTGGGCTGCCATCCTGGGCTTGCTCTCTTAATTCACCACTCAGCCTGAGCTTTTTAATCTGGATCAGCAAGTTTCCACAAGAGGAAATTCAACTCTGTAAGGAGCTTAGGAGGTAACTTTCAGCCCTTCAGATCAATGTTCTCTTCACCTGCCAGCTCTCCTGAGCACCAAATCCACTTGAAAATGGGGGGGGGGGGGAGGGAATATTTGGCTGATAAGGAAACCTGAAAGCAGAGAGCACAAAACTTAGCAGCACTGCTGAAGAAAGAGCAAAAGAAGTGTAAAAGAAGAAGAAAATCACTGACTGCTGCCACCCCACACATCCAGCCTGCTCAGCCTGCACCTGCAGCCCTTGAGGCAATGCAGGGGCTGCTCCAGCTCCTCATCACCCTGCCTGCTGCCTCCACACTGATCAGCAGCAGAAACTTCTAATGCCATAAACCTTGTAAGGCTGGGGAGGATCCCAGGGAGCTTCCACAGCCAGGGTGGTGTCAGCCTGGAGCAGCCTGGCAGCTCTGCCTCCAAGCCTCTCCAGAGCTGTCAGTGCAGATATTTTACCTCCTCACACAGAACCACAGAACCACCAAGGTTGGAAGAGACCTCAAAGATCACTGAGTCCAACCTGGCACCACAGGCCTCATGACTAGACCATGGCCCCCAAGTGCCACGTCCAGGCCCCTCTAGAACACCTCCAGGGATGGTGACTCAACCACCTCCCTGGGCAGCACATCCCAATGGTGAATGACTCTCTCTGGGAAGAACTTTCTCCTCACCTCCAGCCTAAACCTCCCCTGGCACAGCTTGAGACTGTGTCCTCTTGTTCTGGTGCTGCTTGCCTGGGAGAAGAGACCAACCCCCACCTGGCTACAACCTCCCTTCAGGGAGCTGTAGAGAGCAAGAAGGTCTCCCCTGAGCCTCCTCTTCTCCAGGCTAAGCAACCCCAGCTCCCTCAGCCTCTCCTCACAGGGCTGTGCTCCAGACCTCTCCCCAGCCTCCTTGCCCTTCTCTGGACACCTTCAAGTGTCTCAAAGTCCTTCTTAAACAGAGGGGCCCAGAACTGGACACAGGACTCAAGGTGTGGTGTCCTGCCCTGTGAGCCTGCTCCAAACACTAAGCAGCATCAAACCCCTCCTGTATTTGGCTTTTTTTTTTGGCCTTAAGCATCTAACCCAAATCCTTCTTGCCACGAGGCTGCCCACCTTCTCACCTGGTTCTGATGGAACCTTTAGGTTAATGCAGAGCAGGCATTTGAGCCTCAGCTGTTTGCTCTGCTCAGTCACATCTGCTTGCCTTAGCAACGTTTGCCAGCAGGAGCACGACCAGCAGTTGTTTATTTAGAGTGTTTCTGCTCCTTTTGCAGGAGGTTTCCCTCTGCCACCACACTGCCTTGCAGTTGTGAGCCCTGAACTAAGCTGCTCAGCAGGGGGGTGGGTTGGTTCTCTCCCCCTCCCCCCCCCTTTTTTTGATGTAAAGGCAATGGTGATTCATGCAGGTAGATACTCAAAGGAAAATCAACCAAATATTTGCTGTGCTGTGTCAGCATGGGAAGGGGGAGCAGGGCAGGGGCAGGTGAGCAGTGTGGCTGAGGGAAAGCACGCTGGGGGAAGAAGGGCTGCTCACAAAGGGGGATGGTGGCTGTGCCAATGCAAAGAGAGGGGCATGGCTGGTCACAGGTGGGCAAGGCAGTGCCCAAAGAGCCAGCTGCTGTAAGGCAGCGTGGGACACATTCACACCTCACAGGCAAAGAGAGGACAGCAAGCACAAGAGCCAGCAGAGCTACAGGATGGCCTGGGGAAGGAGAGCAACAGAATTTGTTTCCTACCCAAAGAGAGTGCAGCAGAGTTTCTGACTGGCACTGAGTATCAGCTGAGCCACAGAGCTGCAAAACATCCCTCAGAGAATCGTGGGGTTGTTGGGTTGGGAAAGCTCTCCAAGGTCATCCACTCCAGCCAGCAGCCCAACACCCCCATGGCCCAAGTGCCATGGCCACACCTCTCTGGAACACCTCCAGGGATGGGGACTCCACCACCCCCCTGGGCAGCCTGTGCCAGTCCCTCACCACTCTAGCAGCAAAGGAATTGTTCCTCCTGTCCAACCTAACCCTCCCCTGGCACAATTTCAGGCCATTGCCTCTCCTTCTATCACCTGAGACTAGGGAGAAGAGACCAGCCCCCAGCTCACTGCAACCTCCTTTCAGTTTGGTGTAGAGAGCAAGGAGGTCTCCCCTCAGCCTCCTCTGCTCAGCCTTCCCCCTGGCTCTCCCTAAAACCATGGAGGTTTTCCCTGGCACAGGAAAGTCCAACCTGCACTCAGCCCAGGAGGCTGTGTCCATCTGAGGGCACTCTGGGGCAGAGCCCAGACCCAGCAGTGTTGCAGGTCAGGGATTTTGGGGGTGAGGTGTCCCTTTGTACAACAAATCAGTGGCACAGGGAGCTGTTATCCAGAACATTTACCACTCCCTATCCAGTCCTCTTCTGGAACCTGCTCCTTGTGCCAACCCTCTCAACGCTTGGGGTTCTGCCGTGGTGTGGGACAAGCCAGCTAAGAGATACTGAAAGCAAAAGGCCTTGCTCTTTAATTCTGCTAACCCTCTGCAAGAAGCAAAACAGCCAGGGGCAGCCTGGCCCAGCTCCTGAAGCATTTCTGGACTTGCAGTGTAAGAGAAACCAAAAAATCCATTAGCTGCTTTGCTCAGTATTCAGCTACACAAACTTCTCACACTTGGAGGCTTTGGCTGCTGTTACAAACAGAACAGAGAAAACACAGCAAAGGGAACCTACTTCTGGGCTATTTCCAGCCCAGGTAATGTGAGCAATTGGAAGAAATTAATGTAAAAAAAATACCCCCAAAAGGAGTTGTTTGCAGTTTTTTCAGCCCAAAGGGGTTCTGATGAATTTCAGAGATGCATCCAAACTGGGGAGTGAGTCTCCAAACCAAACAAGCCTGCAAACTCTGATGCTCAGCAGAGATTCCCTTGCCAACCTTCCTGTCCTGCAGGGGGAGAAGGAGAAGGGGAAGGAGAAGGGGAAGGAGAAGGAGAAGGAGAAGGAGAAGGAGAAGGAGAAGGAGAAGGAGAAGGAGAAGGAGAAGGAGAAGGAGAAGGAGAAGGAAGGGAAGGGGAAGGGGAAGGGGAAGGGGAAGGAAAAAAGAAGAAGGAGGAGAAGGAAAAAGAGAAGGAGGAGAAAGGAAAAAAGAAGAAGAGGAGAAGGAAAAAAGAAGAAGGAGGAGAAGGAAAAAAGAAGGAGAGAAGAAAAAAGAAAAAAGAAGAAGAAAAAGAAAAAGAAGAAGGAAAAGAAAAAAGAAAAGAAAAGAAAGAAAGAAAAGAGAAGAAAGAAGAAAGAAAGAAAAGAAAAGAAAAGAAAAGAAAAGAAAAGAAAAGAAAAGAAAAGAAAAGAAAAGAAAAGAAAAGAAAAGAAAAGAAAAGAAAAGAAAAGAAAAGAAAAGAAAAGAGAAAAGAAAAAAGAAGAAAAAGATGGGGGGAAAAAGAAAAAAGAGGCAAAAAAGCGAAAAAGCGAGGCAGCAAGAGCCATTTAAATCCCATCCCAGGCTGATCTGCTCTCGTGGTCGTGGCCATTGTGCCAGCCTCCATCTGTGTCACACTTGGAAGTCACAAGAAGAGCAAACATCCACAGAGCAAGAGGCTCAGCTCTGGCCCAGGTTCAGGAGTACCAGAGCCATGCAGCAGCAGTAAGAAACTGATTCCTCTGCCCTGGCTGCCCTGAGGAAATGCTGCCTGGATACTGAGGGTGCAAATGTCTGCTCCTTGATATCAGGATTTCTTCTCCTGGACTTAAATCACTTTTAAAAGAGCAGAACTGATCCTACAGCAGCCTGGGCATGAAGCTGTGGAATGCTCTGCTGAAAGCAGCCCAGCTGCAGGAGGAGGAGGAGAGGGTTTTGCTGGGTACCACTGCTGCAGGCATCAGATACGTGCCCAAGCAGCACTGCCTTGGCCACCTCAGTAGGAGCAGCAGGGTGAGAGGGGATGGATTGAAGCTTGAAGAGGGCAGATTGAGCCTGGAGATGAGGAAGACATTCTTTCCAGTGAGGGTGGGGAGACATTGGCACAGGGTGCCCAGGGAGGTCATGGATGTCCCCTCCCTGGAGGTGTTCAAGGCCAGGCTGGATGAGCAGCCCGGGCTGGTGGGAGGTGTCCCTGCCCATGGCAAGGGTTTGGAACTGGATGAGCTTTGAGGCCCCTTCCAACCCCAAGCCATTCTATGACTCTTAAGGCCTCTCCAGCTCCTCCAGCAGGGTCAGCCAGGCCTTCCCTGGGCAGTGCAGACGAGGGGAGGTTTGCTGGGCAGGAGGTGTGCTGCTGCCTGCAGCAGCGCCATCGGAGCACCGCTGAGCATATGCTGAACATCAGAACTGGAATGGAAGATGGGACTCCATTCAAAGGAGGAGTTTTCATTGGCAACAACAACAACAAAAAAAGGCAGCAGATATAAACTGCCAGGAATACATTTGGGTTGGAGCTTGGAAGACATGCTCCAGTCATCAGAAGACAAAAAGCCTGAAAGAAATTGTTTTACTTAAAGGGGACCCCACAATCTACTGAGGGATGACTGCTGATCCTCTCTGCCTAGACACAATAGCCCAAGAGGATTGCTCCAGACCTCTCCTCCTAACAGGAATTCAGGTGAAAAGGGGGAAATTCACCCATATTAAGCATCTGAGCTGAAAGAGAATTCATGGTGGCAGAGTCCTGACCACTGCAAGTGCAGCCAGCCTGAAGCTGAGCGTCTCAGCAGCCTGACTGTGGTTTGTGTTTTACTGACCAGACCCACGCAGCAAGCAGGGCCTCAGCACAGCTGACCTCCTCCCCCAAGGCTTTCAGGATTCACCCTTCTGAAGATCCCCATGACAGGGGAAATGATTAATCTCCATTTGGAGGCAGCAGTAGCTGAGTGAGAGGCTGCTTCGATTTGCCAACAGGTAGCCCCAAGCTATTTCTGGGCATAACTACAGCAGGAGGAGGGGGGGGAAAGAAAGTTAAGGAGATATGAAGGGAAGTGAATGAACAAGGGAAGCCTGCACTTGTCTGGTTCTGTCTCTGTGTCGTTGCAGGGGGAAACAGGAGAAAGGAAAAGTCATCCTGAACAATGTGTGCATTACATTCCTAAGGAAAGGAGAATTCTACCACCGCAGCAACCTCGATGCAGCAGCACCTCTGTGACCTCCCAGAGTCTCCACAGGAGGAAGATCTCCTCTTCTGCTGAGCCTGAAGACTGAAATTCCAGGGGAAACAGAGAGAAGCAATTCCTTTAGGACTGGTGATTTATTCTCCTGCAACAGAAGGCATGGGTGCAGCAGGCAGGGTCTGAGATGCTCTGAGTGCAGATAGGTCCTGTCTCTACAGGTATGATTAATGAGCTGGAAAAGTGCTCAGCAGCAACTGAAACTCCCTCATCTCTGAGGCCAGGCCCCTACAATTACCAGGAAGATTAAGAGGTGCCTCACTATGGCAGCAGATTCCTTCACTGCACTTCACCTGCTCTGCTCTGGAAGAGGAAATGGATCACAACAAGGTCAGCCCAGTCTCTGCTCCTCTGTTTCCCTCCCAGAGCTCCACCAGAGGAGTGTGGATCAAGAGAGGGCATTCTGCCCCTTTGCCCTGCTCTGCTGAGACCCCACCTTGAACACTGTGTCCAGTTCCGGTGTCCCCAGCATCAGAAGGACACAGAGCTGTCGGAGTCAGTCCAGAGGAGGGCCACAAGGATGCTCCAAGGGCTGGAGCAGCTCTGCTGCGAGGAGAGGCTGAGCACATCCCTGATGTACCTTCCCAGGACGGTGAGAACAAGCCGGTGGCAGCATGCTGGCAGCTCCCTCCTCCACCTCAGTATCGCTTACAGCCTCCTGCTCCCAGCCCAGCCCAGCCCGGGGCCGGTTCCCAACCCAGAGTTCATTCCAGACCTCCTCCCAGCACGCCTGCCCTTGGCATCCCCAGAGGATCGGCAGAGCAGGCTGAGGTGGGGGTTACCTTCCAGGCTAACACACGGCTTTGAAACCCCAGAGGCTACCATTCCCAAATTTGTGATGTTTTGTCTACTCTGGTGATTTAAGGTTTGTCAGAAAATGTCAGAGAGGCCACGGGGCCAAGGGCTTCCTGATGACTGAGGATTTTCTTTCACATGACCTTCCTGAAGTTGATTTTGGGCTCCAGACAGTGCTGCCTTCAGCTCTGACAGGGGCCGGCTGGCAGCAGATTCATGAGGATCTCTGGGGCATTCTGGCATTTTTAAACTGAGCAGGGGCTGTAATGCCTCCTAATCATCCAGAATATTATTTCACTGGGATGTAAATGCCAGCCTTTGAGTGTGCAGCTCTGAGAGTTAGCACGGGGGGTTGGGGGGGAGAGAGAGAGAGAGAGAGGAGGTGCTCGGAGGTATGCAAACAATTAAACCCCAGGGGGAAGCCCTGGAGAAAGCCCTGTCTGGAGTGCTCTGAATTTCACACGTGGGGTTTGCACCAAGGAATCACTGCAGCACACACCGAGGGGAGCAGGACAGGAGGGGGAGTGTGCAACTGGCCCTGCTTGCTTTGTCCTCACCGAGCCGGGAGCTTGCTCGCCAGGACTCAGTGTGGCTCTCACACCGCCCAGGAAGCTCTCTGCTACCAAAAGGTTGCTAAATCTCAGTTTGCAGACAGCTTCAGCTCAGCTGAAGATTGCTCAGCCAAAATGTCTCAATAAGCCTCTTGTCTTCCCTCACACAGAATCCTAGAATGGGTTGGGTTGGAGGGGGCCTTGAAGCTCATCCAGTTCCAACCCCCCTGCCATGGGCAGGGACACCTCCCACCAGCCCAGGCTGCTCAGGGCCTCATCCAGCCTGGCCCTGAACGCCTCTAGTGGGAGGTGTCCCTGCCCATGGCTGGCTGATCTTGAAGGTCCCTTCCAACCCAAAGTGCTCTACGAATCTCTGCCTCTCTGGAGGTCTCTTCCAACCTCTCCACTCTCTGTTTCTAGGCCGAGACGCAGCACATCACCAACCCAAGCTGCCGTGAGGGGGGTGGGTTTGTCAGGGGAGCAGCCTCTTGCCTTCTCACTCCCAGCCACTTGTGGCATGGGTTTGTTAATAACTGGAGGCCACCAAAGAGCTGTGTGCTTCTGTCTGAGATGCCTTACACCATGACAAGGTGACCTCTCATAACTGTCTCTGCCTGGAGTTAAAGGGACACCTTTATCTGCAGAGATACTGCTCAGCAGATGCCTGTCCTCTGGAGCAGTCTATAAATAGCTCAGTGACACATTTTGGACACTTCCCTCTCAGAAAATAAGGCAGCAGGTTGTAAATTGAGGCTAAAAGAGCAAATGGTTTGCTCTGGTGGCTGCAGAGATTTCAGTGTGAACTCTCCTGGAGTGGGAGGGAAAGAGCCATCTGAGCTTACAAACAGGTCTGGTTCCAGCTTGGGTCTCAGAGTGCTCACACCAGAGCCACACTCTGCATTGCCTTGGCCACAGAGAGCACAGAGAGCTGCCATCAGCCACCCCAGCTGCTGCTGCTGGAACCACTACAAATGGAGCTGCTGTCTGCATCCTTTTGGGATGCACTTGGCTGTAGCTGGCTGGAATAGACTGGAGCAGGTCAAGGAAGGTTCTCCTTCCCCTCTGCTCTGCACTAGGGAGACCACATCCGGAGCACTGTGTCCAGGGCTGGGCCCCCAGTTCAAGAGGGACAGGGACAGACTGGAGACAGCCCAATGGATGCATTCCTGTGTGACCTGCCCTGGGTGATCCTGCCCTGGCAGGGGGGTTGGACCCAATGATCTCCAGAGGTCCCTTCCAACCCCTACCAGTGTAGATCCTCTATGGCAAGAGCAATCTTCACCACTGCTGCTCTTCTGATTTACAGGTCCAACCTCCCCTCTTTCTGGAGCCATTTGTCACACACACAGCCCAGACCTCTGCCCCACGGAAGACTAAGCACACAAGAGTTACTCCTGCAAAATAATTTAGCCATCACTTTCTCCACCAGCTTTGCCTTACACCTATTTTGGGAGGGGGGTTCTTTGTGTGTGTGTGTGTGTGTTAGTTTTTACTTCACAGGCTTCATCTCAGCAAAATCAAGGATGCAAACTTCTTAGGAGTACTTAGTTTCCATGGAAACCTAAGCTGACCGCAACATTATTGTTCTCAAGAGGGAACTGACTTTACTATATGTTCATTCACTGAATTAATGGACTCCTGGCCCTTTTATGAGCAGCTCTCCGACAATGGAAAGAGAGAAATGTTCTAAAGAAGCCTCTCAGACGACTGTCCAGGCCTTTGTCCGGGGCTTACGGCAGCGACGCGAGGCCATTCACCGGAAGATTATAAAAATCAACTCCGAGCTGCCGCTGTTTGTGGCAGCTAAACATACCTTTAGCTCACAAAGATACAGCCCACCACGCAGGCAAACGAAGGCGCTTTCCCCAGCCGGCCGCTGGAAGGCAAGGCTGGTGTGCGAACCGGGCTCCGAGGCGCTGCTGCTGCTCCGTCTCCCTGGGGCTGGGAGGCGTCGCTGCCCCTCAGCTTCGGTGCCTGCGCGGCGCAGCCTCCCAGCTCTCCGAGCCGCCTTGGCGAGCCCGAGCTGTGCCCTTGCTTGGCGCTAACTCTCAGCCCACTAAAGCAGCTGCCACCTAAAGCAGAATTCTGCCTGGCTTCGGGGATATTTCTTCGTCTTTAAGGTCCCCTTCAAACCCAACCCAACCCATTCTATGGGTCTAAGATCTTTGTGTGCCCCGAGGGACACCTCCCCCAGTCTCAGTGCTTTGAAATCGCTTTGCACACTTGCTGAGAACTTGCACTCCATGCCCAGGTTTCAGTTCCCAGCAAGGATGAGAGGTGATTGAGAAGCACTAAAACTGGAGGGGGGGGGGGGGGGGTCTGCAGTGTGCAGAAAGATGAAGAAATATCAGAGGTTACTGGGGGCTTAAATCTTTGCTAAGCCTTTTGGAACAGCTTTCATTAGATATAGATAAGAGATAGGGAGATAAGGAGCAGACCAGAAGGAGACAGATAAGAAACAGACAAGAAATAGACCAGAAAGAGATAGATAAGAAACAAACAAGAATTAGAGAGATAAATAAGAAATAGACCAAAAAAAAGATAGATAAGAAATAGACCAGAGATAGATAAGAAAGAGGCAAGAAATAGGCAGATAGAGAAATAGACAAGAAATAGACCAGAGATAGATAGGAAAGAGGCAAGAAATAGGCAGATAGAGAAATAGATAAAATGAGATATAGATAGGAAAGAAATAGATGACAGAAATAGAGAGATAGGAAGCAGAGAAGAAATACAGAAGAAATAGGAAATCAGTAGGTAGATAAGAAATAGACAAGAAAGAGATAAGAAATAGACAATAAATACATAGATAGATAAGAAACAGACAAGAAATAGATAAGAAATAGATGGATAGATAAGAAATAGACAATAAATAGGTAGATAGATAAGAGATAGATAAATAAGAAATAGATAAGAGAGAGATGCACAGATAAGAAATGGACAAGAAGGAGGCAGAAGCTAAGGAAACAGACTCCCAGCATGCATGCAGGGTGGAAATGCAAATGGATTTTGTGCCAAGGTGCTGCCACCCCCAGAAGTTTGCCCAGCTGAAGTTCAAACCTGAGCCACTCTCCCTCCTGCACGGGGAATATTCTGCCAGGGCTGTGCTGAGCCTGGGGCTGTATGGCCTGGCCAGTAATTGCTGCACAAAAGACAGTTAACAGTTCCCTTGCTCTTCTCTAACTACCTTCCTGACTGCTTATTGAAGTCTGATTTCTTACTCCTCTGGGTCATCATTCATCAGCCCTACAGGTCCCGCTGGGAGAGCCCGGCCAGACCTTTCCATATCCCTTGTTGCCAGAGGCCATTTCTGACGGCCCATGATATAGAAAATGTCTTCACAGGCAGCCGGGGGGACAGACCCTGCTTATAATACCCAAATAATCATTTTGCAAATTATCATAATTATCAATCAATCATCCTGGGTGAACAATGTGGTTCTGAAGTATCAGATGGTTCCTGTGACCTGTAGCGTTTGGGATATAATAATAAACCCAGGGAGATTTATGGCCCTATCTGGCTTTGCATCTGGGCTGCTCTGACTTCTGCTTTAGGACTAAGAGCTCTCCATCCACCCAGGTCTGTGGTGTAGCTGCCTGATGCCTTCTGAGAGGCCCAGATCTGGAATCTCACCCAGCAGCTCCACTTGGGAAAAGATCTTAGTGATCTGGGAGCAGAGAATGAATTACTGCAGAAATTGCTTGCAGCCTCTGGTGTCATCAGCGCTGTGCTAGCAGCTTGGGGGTCGCCTAAGGAAGCCAAAGCAGGGGGGTGGGTGTGTGGAAATGGGGGCTGCCTTCAGGTTTTGTTGCTGTGTTCTGCACAATGCCAGCCTGCATCCAGCTCCTTGGAAGCTGATAGCATCTCCCACCCCCTGTGTGGAACATTCCTGTTAATGGATGAATTCCAGCTCTCCAGAAAGTCAAAGAATAAATTTAAAGCCCTGTGCCCAATGCCTATCCTATTGGATTTTGATAAGACAGCTATTGAGCTTTAATAATGTCTCCTATCCTTTTTCAGCTGGCCCTTAACATGTCTCTTTATTTGTCCCTAAAGCCTCTTCAGCGATGCCTTTTTATTACAAGTCTCTCAGCTTGCTCTCGAGGGAGACAGGGTCGACAAGAGTGATAGATAGATAACTCTATAGATTATCTCCCACAGATGTTTTCTCTCCAGTAGCCCCTCAGGCTATTCCCTCTAAGTAAACAGAAACTAAATAGAGAGCCTACTGAAGAGAGAAGTCCCTGAGGTCTCTTGTCACCACAGCCAGAGAAACAGCCCAGCCAGAGGGCTGGGAGCTCTGCACACAGAGCCTCCTTCAATGTGATCCTCAAACCATCAGCCAAAGTGACTTTTAGAGGGGAGAGAATTGCACCCAGCACCGCTCCCTGGGAAGCAGAGAGAGATGGCTTGTAATGGGCACTGGCCCCTGCTTCCTGCCGGAGGAAGTGGAAATCCTTCATCTGCCTCTCAAAGGTAAATCAGACTGACAATGAAGATGATGATAACAAGCCCCCAACCCCCGCCCTTTCTTCCTCCCCCCCTCAGTGTAGTAAAGAAGCTGAGGAAATCCAGAGCAGGAGAGCATGGGAGCCGCTCTCTAAGCAAAACAAACAGCCTGGCACGGGGAGAAAAAAAGGACATCTGGGAATACAGGACAAGGTGCCCACAGGTACCACTGACACCCCGAGCACATCCCTGACTGCATGCAGGCAATCTCCCACTTCAGCACAGCTCTCACAACTGATTTTTGTTCTACCTGCACACAAAGGCTGAGGAGCTTTGCGCAAGTGAAACCAAGACGAGGAACAGAACTCCTTAGGGGTCTTGAGCCCAGGGCACAGCAGCTTTCCAGGTAAGGAGAAAGGATCCTGGATACAGATCCTGCAATAGCACTGCCAGAAATCTTCCTTCCTGTGAGACAGCCACTAGCAAACACATCAGCCTCCTGCTGCTCGTGATCCCAGCAGAAACAGCAGGGACACAAACCCCAAAGTACTGGGCAGAGGCGGGGGGGAAACGCTTCTTATTTTGCTCCCAGGCAAAGAAAGGCCTCTTCTGTGGCACAAGAATGTGTCTTACACAAGATCAGTCTCTGCCCTGCTGCACCTTCACACTTCCCACTCTCCCTGGCAGTGCAGGAAAAGTTGCCTGAGAGTTTTGGTTTGGTTTTTCCCTAGTAGGCTTGAGCAGAAATAATCCTGGGCTCAGTTTTTAAGCAGAGAGGCTCCTAGGCATCAGGTAAGGCACTGGCACAGGCTGCCCAGGGATGTGGTTGAGGCTCCATCCCTAGAGACATCCAAGATCAGACTGGATGTGGCCCTGGGCAGCCTGATTTAGTTGGAGATGTCCTTGCTGAGTGCAGGGGGTTTGGACAAGATGCCCTTGAGGCTCCCTTCCAACCCGATGCAATCTGTGAATCTTCCTCTGCCTCTCACACTTCCCTTCCCTGCTCTATTTTTTCCCTCTTTTACTCTTTTTTTTCACCCTCTTTTCCTTTTTTTTGGCTTTTACTCTTTTTTTTCTCTTTTCCTCTTCCCCCCCTCTTTCCTTCCTTTCCCCCCTCTTTCCTTTCTTTTCCCCCTCTTTTTTCCCCTCTCTCCCTCTTTTTTCCCTCTTTCCTCTTTTTCCCCTCTCTCCCTCTTTTCCCCCTCTCTCCTCTTTTTTCCCTCTTTCCTCTTTTTCCTTCTTTCCCTCTTTTTTCCCTAGTTCCCTCTTTTTCCCCTTCTTTCCCTCTTTCCCCCCTCTTTCCCTCTTTTTCCCCTCTTTCCTCTTTTTTCCTCCTTCCCTCTTTCACTCTTTGGGGTTTTTTTACCCTTTTACTCTGTTTTCCCCCCTCCTTTACTCCTTTTTCACTCTTTTTTTTTTAACCTCTCTACTCGAGATGTTTTTTCCTCTTTCTAGTCCTTGTTGCCACCCACTCCTCAGCCTGTGGTCCAGCCCTGCAAGAAGCCACTGAGGATGGTCTCTCGGCTTGGCTCTGCTTTCCTTTCCTCCCAGTTCAAACCAGCCCACCCACTACTGGTACATTTGTCTTCAGTCACCTTCTCACCACTGACTTATCTCTGAGGGAACAGGAATAAATTGAAGTCAAACCTCAACTATTGTGTCTGCAGGGATATGACAAGGGAATGATTTAGAGAGGTTGGCAGAGGAAACCTTCTCCCCGAGAGGGTTTTGCAGCACGGGAGCGAAGGGCTGGGGCGCTGCCTGCGAGCAGTTGCTCAGAGGCTGCAGAAAGGGTAGAGGATGATTTTTCATTCTTTATTTCCCCCTTTTCTCTGACTGAAAAGCTGTCCAGCAGTAGTCTTTTCACAAGCCATAAAGTTTAGACTTGAACTCTTTACCTTACTGCTTTGACCTTTTCTCCCCTAGCTGTAAAACCCTACTGCCCATCCTTCCATAAATTTATCACCTCATAAACTCCCACCAGCGCTTCTCTACAATGCATTTCGAAGACAGCAGTGGAAGGCCAGGCCTCCCCCCGTGTCAGAGATCGTAATTGTCCAGTTTTATACCTGCTGGGCAGGAAGAGGCTGCATGGGCACAGTGGTTTTCTCAGAGCCCTGTCGGGTTTGTGCCTTGAAATGCCAGCAGGGGAGTTTAAATGCCAACCCCTGAAGGTGCAAAGCTGCCGGCCTAACGTTCCTCCTAGCCCTGCCTCATCCCATGCCTGCTCTCTTTAGGCTGAGTGAGGGTCTGTGGAATTTATTTGTGATATTGGTAACCAAAGGCTGCAAGGAAATAGCTGAGCAGTGGTGAGCTGTGGAGAATTGGCTCCATCCCTCTGCGAAGTGCAGGGTGATAATAAGAAGCTGCCACCTTGTCACCAGCTCTGCTCAGACAAAAGGATCCCACAGAGGCACAGACAAACACCGAATGAGTTATGGAGATGAACAAGGTAAAAAGTTCAGCAGGACTGGGACAGGTCCTCTGCAAGGTCACTGGGTGGTCAGAGGAGGTTTCGGGTTTGGGAGCCTGGCTCTTGAAAGAAAAGCTGATTTCCCCCCCATGGCAAGGGCAGAAGGGCCCACACTGGACATCTGGCTCAATACCTTTCCCCAAACTGACTTTGGAGCCTGGCAAGGATTGTATTTCACTTTGTTTGGCAGAGAGAAACAAGAGTTTCCTTTTAGCTTCCAGAGCTAAGGAAGGGTACAGAAGCTGGCCTGGATGGATGAGGAAAACCAGGAGCTGCTGCAAGCCCCACCGTGCCCCACTCCCAGCCACTCCGAGCTTACCGACAGGGCTGTGAGGATCCATTGTGAGACAACTGCCCAGGAAAAGAGTTGCAGCCTGCTCATTACGGCAGCACAGAAGCACCTCCTCGAGGCACCCAGAGAGCCGTCAAAGGGGACCGGGAACACTTTGCTTAGGTGAGGCTGCTAGCAAAAGGATAGCCCGGGAAAAAGGAAGGAAGAGAGAGAGGAAGGAAGAGAAAGGAAGGAAGGGAGAGAGGAAGGAAGGGAGAAAGGAAGGAAGAAAGGAGGAAGGGAGAAAGGAAGGAAGGGAGAAAGGAAGGGAGGGAGAAAGGAAGGGAGGGAGAAAGGAAGGAAGGGAGGGAGAGAGAACAAGGGAGGAAGAAAGAGAAAATAAGGGAGAGGAGGAGAGGAGAAGGAGGAGGAGGAAGAGAAGAGGAGGAGGAGGAGGAGAGGAAGAGAGGAGGAGGGAGAGGAAGAGAGGAGGAGGGAGAGGAAGAGAGGAGGAGGGAGAGGAAGAGAGGAGGAGGGAGAGGAAGAGAGGAGGAGGGAGAGGAAGAGAGGAGGAGAGGAGGAGAGGAGGGAAAAAAGAGAAGGAAAAGAAAAAGAAAAGGGTGTGGAGGGGGAAGAAGGAAAGACAAGCAAGCAAGAAAAGCAGAAGTCACTTCGGGGCTGCTGAGCCCAGAGTAGGAGCCTGGCTACTGAAACCTGCAGTGCTGAGGCTGCCTCCCAGCCCCTCTGCAGACATCTCTCCAGCTGGGCTGTATTTGGAACACATTTTCCTCTGGTCACTATTAGGCTTTAAGCATCACAACGTGACGAAAAGCAGCAGCAATTCATCATCTGAGGCAGATTTTATCCTTCCAGAGGTTTCTGCCTTTCCCCTTGGCCTTCCCAGAAGCCACTTTTTTACAGGCTGGAGTGGCCTCTAGAAATGTAGCACCTTGAACAAAGGAGCAACGCTTTCTTTTACTGGAAAGGAGGTAAATGAGGTTTTGCAGTTTGGACTGGGAGCTGTTTGTGCTGCAGCTGGCTCCAGGAACACTTCAGGCTATTATTTCCCTTTTCCAGAAGCACTGGGATCACAAAAGGAGCAGAAACATGCCCAGAGAACCACAAACCCCTGCATTTGAAAACCAGCAGCATGTGCTGCAAGCCCTCTGACAGCTCCACTGCCATCCACACCTTTGTTCCCACGTCAGGAGAGGGGAAGGAAAAGGTGTCCAGGTGGATTTGAAAGCCAGGGAGCAACACAACTTGCACAAGCTCGAGCCACCTCCTACCTTTTTTATGCTGCCCTCTTGGGAGGTCACCTCAGGATCAGTCAGAATTTGCTGGGGGGGGAAAGAAAAGAGAGAAAAAAAATGTTAAGTTGAATTGCAACTCAGAATGTTCTAAAACAGTACAGAGGATGAAGATGATGATGAAGATGATGATTTTTCACAGGCCAAAACCCTCAACTGCCAGAGAGCCACAGGTGTGGGTTTAAAGGCCACGGTGGTCTTAGGTTGATGGTTGGACCCCATGATCTCAGAAGGCTTTTCCAGCCCAAGTGCTTCTCTGGTTCTAGGTGTTCTGGAAGGTTGGTGGAATTCTCCCACACACTTTAAGGTTTTCTGTAGCTTCCTTTCCAGCTGGCTGAGGGCACATGTGTGGCTGTCCCAGGTGGCAGGCAGTGTGGGCACTAAGGTGATGGAGCCCTGTGGCCTCTCCCAATGCAGGTCCCATCTGGAGCAGGTGACCAAAGCCAGCCATAGGGACTCCACCACCTCCCTGGGCAGCCTGTCTCAATGCCTGAGGAGCAGTATCTTGGCTGCAAGAGTGGTCAGGGATTGGCAGAGGCTGCCCAGGGAGGTGGTGGAGTCCCCATCCCTGGAGATGGTCAAGAAATGCGTGGCCATGGCACCTGGGGACAGGGCTTGGTGGCTGTGGGTTGTTTGGACTCACTCAGAGGGCTTTTCCAACTGCTCTATGATTCCACCAGCACCATGGTTCATGAGGAATGGTGCCAGGGGCAGGTCTGATGGCAGCTGCACTCCTGGCATCCCCCTGTGATGCTGGAGGCATCTTTCCCCTCGCAAACACTTCTGCCCTCCCCTCCTGTGCTCAGCCAAGGACTTCACAGCCCAGCAGCAGCTGCAGCCCAGTGGCAGGGACTGCCCATGGGGTCAGGGCCGTGGGATGCTTCATGGGAAGCTCTTTAATTCCTCCTCCAGCAGAGGTGTGGTGGTACAAGCCATTAAAACGCTGCTGGGCTCTACCTCAGATTAGATCTAGGTCAGCAGGCATTCAGGGAGGTCAAGTACCTCAACTTTCTATCCCACTGGATAGCCCCCACCAGGATAAACATGTCCCACCAGGACTGGAGGGAGCAGCCAGGCTCCAAGTGGTTCACTCATTTCCCTGACCTCAGTTAGGATCTCAGGTGTCTAAGGCTAAACACAAGACTCAAGGGTGAGGGTGGGGTCAAGGTTCTCAGGCAGGATGGGCCTGGAAAGCTACCAGAGAAGAGCAAAGAAGGCTCCAAAGAAAAACTAAATGAAAGGAGGAAGAGAGGAGGATGAAAGGGGAAAAGGAAAGGGGGGGCAAGGAAAGGGGAAAGGAAAGGGGAAAGGAAGATGTAAAGGAAGGAGGAAAGGAAGGGGAAAGGAAAGGGGAAAGAAAGGGAAGGGGAAAGGGAAAGGGAAAGGGAAGGGAAAGGGAAATGGGAAAGGGAAAGAGAAAGGGAAAGGGAAGAGAAAGGGAAAAGGGAAAGAAAAGGGAAAGTGGAAAGGGAAAGGGCCAAGGAGGCTCCGTGGTGTTTCAGAAGCTGAGGCTTTGGCACCGAGTTCCTGGACCCCTCTGACCATGCCCAGGTGAGATCAACCAATTTACACATCTCAGGACTGCTGGCAAACCTCTCCCAGCTCAGCTGCAATAACAAGGGAGGCGTGGGGGGAGGCTGTTTTAACTAGCAGGAGCCCCAAACCATTCTGTGTTTTACAACAGCTCTAATAGACACTGAAGCTGCGGTTTAGAAGGCAGCTGAGAGCAAACAGGACCAGGAGGCAAATAGCAGAGCAATAAAATCGCTGAGCTCCTGCTCTGCTGCGTGCACAGAGCCAGGCTGAAACCTCACCCTGGGCTACTGCAAGTTAGAGATCTCTCAGGCACAGCTAGAGGCACGTGTCCCTGAGCTGCCTGCTGGGGACCTGCTGCCTGTTCCCAAGCTCACTCTCAGCTCCTGTTACCTTCACCGGGAGCCAGTGACCCTCAAAAGCCCCTGGAGAATTAGGCCATGAAACACTCAGAGCTGGCAGTTACATGTGGTGATGCTAAAGGAGTGAAAAGCCTTCTCAGAAAGGCTTGGGTGGGAAGGGACCTTCAAGAGCATCTGAGCTCCAGCTCCCCTGCCAAGGGACACCTCCCACTAGAGCAGGTTGCTCAAGGCCTCGTCCAGCCTGCCCTTGACCGAGGGCTTTACAAGGGCTTGTAGTGAAAGGATGAGAGGGAATGGGTTGAAGCTGGAGGAGGGCAGGGTGAGACTGGAGATGAGGAAGAAATTCTGGCCAGTGAGGCTGGGGAGACACTGGCACAGGCTGCCCAGGGAGGCTGTGGCTGCCTCCTCCCTGGAGGTGTTCAAGGCCAGGCTGGATGAGTCCTTGAGCAGCCAAGCCTAGTGGAGAGCTGTCCCTGCCCATGGCCAGGAGGTTGGAGTAGATGATCTCTGAGGTCCTTTCCAACCTGAGCCATTCTGTGACTCTCAAACCTCCTGCTGCCAAAGGCTCTGAGCCTTCAGCAGCCTTCCTGGGCTCTGGGGGAGACATCACAATTCCTCCTCTGCATTCCCAGTCTGGGCTGAAGGCTGCCTGGCAACACCTTGCAGGACAGATGGAAGCTGCCAGTCAGGTCAGCTAGGCTGGCACCCTGCAAGCCCTGAGGGGCAAAGAGTGTCCCCCGAGGTCTCTGCAGCAGGAGACCTTGGTGAGTGCAGAGCTGTGATGTTCACAGCACCTCCTGATTACACGAGAAAGAGGGGAGGCAAGGCCCAGATGTGATGTTTATTGGTAAGAATAACAAAAGATGCTTTGAAAATCTCCTCATTGGGTAATTTTAGCTCAGGCTGGACTTCATCTGAGGCAAATGCCATAAGCCTAAATATAGTGCTTGATGTGTACAGTGCACTTAACACAGATGTTCTCAAACCTCCTCAAAATGTACACCAGATGCTTTCCCTATCAACTTGATCTCTTGATTTAGCCAAAAGAAAGACACCAAGTCAGCAGCAGCCACTGGAGGAACCCCTCTGCGGCAGGAATCTGCTGGGAGGCTTTCTCCTGCATTCCACCTCCCGGTTCCAACAGAACCTTGCCTGGGTTGCAGGAGTTAGGGATGTGCTAGGAGCTTAGCAGAGCCTCCTGAGTGTATACTAAACATGTCAAGTCACACCATGTGATTCCTTTTGGAAAACAGTTTACAAGCTGGCATTCTCCAGCTGCAGTTAGCCCTAATTTGATTACATTAGCCAGACAGATCACAATGAGCTTGTGTAAATAGTAACGTTATCCATTCATCCCCTCAGCTCAGATAAACTGTCATTAGCCAACAAGAAAAACCCAACCCCAAACTTCACCAGGCAGAGCCTGAAGCATTCAGCAAGCTCTAAGGGTGATGAATTAGAGAATCACAGAATGGGTTGGCTTGGAAGGGACCTTCAAGTTCATCCAGTCCCAAGCCACTGCCACGGGCAGGGACCCCTCCCACCAGCCCAGGCTGCTCAAGACCTCAACCAGCCTGGCCCTGAAGACCTCCAGGGAGGGGACATCCACAGCCTCCCTGGGAAACCTGTGCCAGTGTCACCCCAGCCTCACTGGAAAGGTTTCTTCCTAGCTCCATCCTCAATCTGCCCTCTTCCAGCTTTATAAACCACTGTACAACACAACACAATACAATACACCACACCAGGTTGAAAGAGACCTTCAAGACCATCGCATCCAGCCCATCACCCAGTCCAACCCAGCTAAACAACTGAAGCATGGCACCAAGCCCCCCAGCAAGTCTCCTCCTGACCACCTCCAATGAAGGTGGCTCCACCAGCTCCACGGGTAGCTGATTCCAATGGGCAATCACTAACCCACCCTTCTCATCCTACCACCACAAGCCCTTGTCAAAGGAAGATGTCAGAGCAGAACCTGCCCCAGCTCCATCACTCTGAGTCTTGACTTGAAAGAAACATTTCCACACCTGCTCCCTTCATGAGGACAGGGGAGCCACATGAGCACAGCAGGAAAGAGAACACAGATAAAATACCCAGAAACTCCACCTGGCACTGCCAGGCTTACTTTGGCCTTCTCCACTCTCATTGGGTTTGCCACTGGGAAGCTGTCCTGGCACAAGCTGCTAAGGCTTGAGCACAGCAAGCTCCTGAGACCTGCAGACAGCACAGCGGGGGCTCACCCCGGGGAGGACTGGAAGCTGCTTGTCCCACTTGGCATTCAGGAGCTGGAGCAGCCCTCTGAAACCCAGCAGCTAACAAGCTGACAATAGGCAAGTCGTGGAGATGATGTCCTTTCAGAGTCAAGCTGGAGGGCGAAGGAACCCCCAAGCAAACCAGCTCAGCACTGCAGGGCTTTTCCCATCAGCCCTGTGGGATTTTGCAGCACTGCCTGGCCAGCAATTCCCCCAAATTTTACATTTTCTATAGTCACAAAATGGTTGAAGCTCTACTCCTCTGGGGAAACTTTCAATATCCTGCCTTGGGAACTGGAAACAAAACTGTGCCTGGAACTGAGAGGAAAGGGAGGAAAGCTCTTGTCTGAGAGGAAGAATTTCCTCCCCTGGCCTGTGAGCAAAGGAGGATGAACAGCACCACTCTGACTGGCAAGAGACAAGCCAAGGGCTGCAAAGAGAATAAAGAATAAACCAAGCATTCACTGCTCAGGGCAGCCCCAGCACAATTGGGAACAGTGTGGAGCAGCCAGGCTGTGGTTTGTGGACCAGGAACAGTCTGCAGAGCTGTGGTATGCACTCCACAGACCATTTTATAACCATTTATTTTGCAGCTGAAAGTCTGCACAAAAGAAGTGGCAGAGTGCTGCATGGAAAATGTGCAGAATGAGGAAGGATCCACAGTCCAAAACCTTCTGCCCCAGGGAACAGCTTTGCACTTGCTGCTTCCTCCTGTCCTCTACTGATTTACAGAGGCATTTCCCCTGTTTGCCAGCTTCCAGCAGAACAAAACACATTTTACAGAGGTGAATCACTACAGGGGATTCCAAGGGGTGGTCAGAAAGAAAGGAACAACCTGAGGCATTTGTTTTTACAATAGGATGAGAAGGATGGGGTGAAGCTTGAGGAGGGCAGATTGAGACTGGAGATGGAGAATGCTTGACAGTGAAGGGGGTAAGGCACTGGAACAGGTTGCTCAGGGAGGCTGTGGCTGCCTCCTCCCTGGAGGTGTTCAAGGCTAGGTTGGATGAAGCCCTGAGCAACCTGGGCTGGTGGGAGGTGGGTTGGAACTGGCTGATCTTCAAGGTCCCTTCCAACCCAACCTACTCCTCCATGAATATCATTTCCTTATCACAGGTAGCAAACTCCTGTGTGCCCCAAGAGCTGCAGGTTGGTCAGGGGTGGTGAAGGGCAAGAAGAATGAGCATCAACCATCCCAAACCTGGTGAAGGGAGGCAGGCTGCAAGAGGAAGACCAAGAAGTGGCTTCCACCCCCGCCGCGGCAGCCGCTGCAGCGCTCTGCAAGGCCCTGGCTGCTCCGTGCCATCGCCTCCGAGCGGAGCTGCAAACACCAGGAAGTTCAACAGAGTCTAATGGAGAGCATTTGTAATAACTTCAATAAGCTGAGGACTTGAGACTTTCAGCCAAGACAAATAAGAGAGGGCACTGATTAGCAAATGTCACCGTTCCCCTTGCCAAGCGCTCGGGGCCTGGTGATAGGAGAGCATTAAACATAATCTCCTGGTCTTTAGGGGCTCTTTGATTTTATATTGCATTCTTATCGGGCTCTTAAAGTCCAGTGTTAATGAGATGAGAAATGCACTGAGTAGCCTGGCTGAAAGAGAAGGTATTTCATTCACTGCCCGTGCTGCTGGATCCCAGGGAGGGATCACAGCATCACGGAGTGGCAGGGCTTGGAAGGGACCTCTGGAGATCGTCGAGTCCAAGCCCCCTGCCAAGGCAGAGTCACTCAGGGAAGGTCACACGTGTCCAGGTGAGCTTTGGATGTCTCCAGAGATGGAGACTCCACCACCTCCCTGGGCAGCCTGCTCCAGTGTCTCACCACCCTCAAGGATTTCTTCCAGTCTAAATCTCCCCTCTTCCAGCTTAATTCCTTTAATCCTGGAGGCAATTCCCTTATGAAGCTGAACTCTGGGAAGACGGAAGGGACACTTCTCTCCATGCCTAGCACTGAGCAGCATGTAAGGATTAAAATGAGCTGCAAGCACTGAGCTGTGGCTGCATTCCCTCATTTGCTCCTCTCCAAACCTGGGAGTGTGCCTAGCAGTCTTTGTGCTGAATTAAACATGAGCTCCTCTGACACAACCTGCTCCCGAGCTGCCACAACCTGCTCCTGAGCTGCAAACCAGCGGCACCTTCACTCCAACCACAGAGAAAGTGGTAGAAGGGAAGCTCAGGGTCATCAGCCCTAAATCCTGGCTGCCACAGAGCTCCACCACGCAATCACTTAATGCAGCCAGAGCCATTTGTTATCTGAGCTAAAAATCATCTTGAAGAGTGAAGTGTCATGTTTTGGTTAACAGATAAAGCTCTGCTGCTTGCAGCCACGGCAATGGATTGGGTGGTGAGCTTCAGGCAGATATGATCCATCTGTCTTCTGTCCCCGACCCTTTTTAGTTATAAAAATGACCTTGATATTGACAGAATAATATAAATGAACTTCCCCTCTACTTCCTCTATTGATAACCTGTTTGTTAAGATGATCAGTAATAATCATAAGTAAATAAAGAGAGCTCATACATCTCCCTCTGATGGGGTGCTGACACGAGCTGCAGCTGGCGCCTGGGGACCTCTGGGCTGTGGCTCAGCAGCTCAGAGTTCACATTAAACTGCAGCCTTTGTCCCCAGGACACACACTGACACACTGCACTCAAACCTGTATCTAATCAGAGCTGTTCTGAGGAAGATGCCTTAGAAATCCTCTCCAAGGGCAGAAGTGCATGGAAATAGACTCAATGCGAGCATCCAGTGCCTGGAACAGTTCCTTATTCCGACACCAGGCACTGAGGCCTCCCTCTGGGCGAGGTTCCTCGACTGACTCACCTCATTTTTGGCATCACCGGGGTGCCAATCACTTTCAGTTCCACTGGCAAGACTGTCAGCAGCACCCTGCCCTTCTCCTTTCAGTGGCAGAGGTTTAAGCACCTCCAAACCCAGGGGCTGACATCAACACTCTTTCTTTTTTCTTACACAGTCCCCTTCAGGGCAGACAAAGTCTTGCTGCTGATGCTGAACCCACTGGCACCACGCTGCAGGAAGCAGCAGAGACTCAGCACTTCAACCTCTCTGTGCTTACTGCTGCCCAAGAGAGGGACAAGGATCAGAGTAACAGCTTGCATTGGGGTGGGAGGGACCCTCGAAGGGCATCTTGTCCAATCCTCCTGCAGGCAGCAGGGACCCCTCCAACTGGAACAGGCTGCCCAGGGCCACATCAGGTCTGAGCTCGAATTTCTCCAGGGACATCAACCACATCTCTGGGTGACCTGTTCCAGTGTTTCACCATTCTCATTGTGAAGACCTTCCTGCTGATGTCTTCACTATACCAAGGTTAAAGTTTTCCTTTTGAGGTCTCCAGATACAGAGCTGGGCCAGCTGGCTTTGGCTTCTCCCATCAGCCATGACACAGCCTCCCTCCTCCTCTAAAAGCACCAATTATACAGCTATGGATTTGAGAAAGAACAGAGGAAAATGAGCTCATTTAATTCTCTTCCTCACAGCCTAAGGAGCCACTGATAAGGACGAGGAATTGGTTTATCACATTGAAAGAGCACATAACAAACACATTTCTCAGAGGCATGCTTGGTTCAAAAGCCAAAGTCTCTCCCCTGCCCAAGCAACACACAGTTTGCTGAGCTCAGTGACACTCCTCTGGTTGCCCACACGCAGGCCTGGCAGGTCACAGAGACAAAAGCCAGCTTGCATTGCCCTGCAGAGAGAACCTGCCAACAGCCCAGCTCAGTAAACTGCAGCCACATCCCCGAGCTTATCCCCAGCTCCAGCCACATAATGGCCTTCAGGGTACCCAGAGAGTGCAGCACAGCTAAATAGCTGAGCTGTGACACGGAGAGTTTTGATCATTAATCACACTTGAAGGAAAATAAAGCCAGGATGCAACGTTCCCACCCCGTTCCCCAAGCCTCGAGTGGGGAAACGCAGTCTCTCCTTAGCAGCTCGCTTTTGCTGCTCCCCCTGTGAAAGGACCAAAGGGAAACAGAAGCCTCCCTAAGAGCTGGTACCCTCAGGGGGGTGTAGCCTGTCTGGGAATGTCTCCCTGCCTGGCACTCAGACAGAAGGGATGGGATATGTCAACTTGATACCCATCAGCAGGATAACCTGTCACTTTAACAGGACAAGGTCAGAGTCAGCCAGGGTGATGCAGTAAGAAAAATGGCCCCTTGCAGCCTGAGAAGAACTGGAAGAGAAACATAAGGCTGGTGAAGAGCTGGAGGAGTCCTGATTCCAGTTGCAGCTGCTTGCTGCTCTTACCAGGGGTGATCTCCTCTGAAAGACAAAGGAGGTGGTGACCAGCACAGCCACCAAGGCTGCGTGCCACAGAGAGCCTGGCGGGAGCTTACCTCCCTGAATTCCCCTCTAGTGGAGCTCAAGAAATCTTTGCCAAGCTATGCTGTGAAGAGCCTCGGAGGGGCTGGAGGAGGAAGGGAATTTTCTGCCCTAGGGTGTTTCCCTGCTGGCATGATCTGAGCTAACCACAAGGAGCAAAGTTTCGGCTCTTGCATGCGCCACTCTTGTGCCACTTGTCCTCAAGACGCTCTCAGACGCGCAGTGAGTGCTTGCTCTGAGGTGGTACAGTGCCCTGGAGAGGAACTCCCTGCAGTGCTGCTCTGTGCGAGGAGGGAGAGCAGCAGGGGGAGAGCAAAGGGCACTTTGCCTTCCTTGACAGTAGGGAGCAACACTAAGCAAATGATAGTAATATTAATCAAATTACATCGATCTTAATATTAAGCAAATGATATAAATATTAAGAAACTTCTATTAAGAGTAATATTAACCAAATTGTGCTGATCTTAATGCTAAGCAAATGGTATTAATATTAATGTTAAGCAAATGGTATTAATATTAATGTTAAGCAAATGGTATTAATATTAATGTTAAGCAAATGGTGTTAATATTAATCAAATGATATTGATCTTAATATTAAGCAACTGATAGTAACATTAAGAAGCTTCTATGAAGAATAATCAATATTAAACAAATTATACTGATCTTAATATTAAGCAACTGGTATTAATATTAATAAACTCCTAATAATAGTATTTAATATTAAGCAGCAAATGATCCTCTCTATGAAGCAAAGCTACTAGGGGCCTGCTCTGTGCACGATCTCCAGGCACAAGCAGCTTCTCCTTGCCAAAGCACCCAGGGGTGGGTTATCTGAGCTGCTAGGAGGTGCCAGGTGAGCTCCCTCCTCAGAGAGCTGCAGAAACAATCTCAGGCAGAACCGGAGAGCCTTCTGCTTGGAATGATAATATTGTGTTTGGAGAAGGTCAATATTTTGTTTCCTCAGCCAGGCAGAGGGTGGGTGGCAATTCCAAGGCATTCTCTTGAGGCAGGAATTCAAGGAGTCCAAATGGGAAGAAGTTTCTGGATTGTGGGTTGCTTTCTGGGCTGGGTTGGGGATTTTTGTGGTGCTGCTGCAGGTAGGAGTTGTGGTTAGGCTGTTCAGGGGCACAATAGGGCTGGGGGTAGCTCCAGCGCTGCCTTGGAGGGAAAGGCAACCTGAGTGCCTGCAGCTTCACCTTGCACAAAGGTAGCAGAAAGAATTCCAGTGAGAGGGAAAACTTCTCTGCATGAGGGAGAGAGAGAACTTTCATCTGTAGATATTTGGCATTTGTCCCAAATAAGCTTCTAGAAAGGATGGAACCAGAAGAGCAAATCCCTCAAAAGCCTCTCACAGGCTTTTAAAGTAATTCCTGGGACTGAAAGCTCCTGGTTACAAGTGGAAGGATGCACTGAGCCTCTGGAGAGCTTCAGACACGGAGGAATGTGAAGATTCTGGCTCACCATGATCCCTCACACCACAGATGCCAGGAGCACCTCTGCCACTGACTTCCAGGCAGTGTGCTCTGGCCAGAGCAGCTTCTGCACTCTGCACAAGGTGGGAGACACTCAGCCCAGAAGCTCAGATCTGCTGCTTTCTTCTTCCAGTACAGCATCAGGGAGCGAGTGACCACAGCTGAAAATCCACCCCCAGCTGTTGCCAGATGTAACTCCACACCCCTCTGTCCCACACACTGCTCTGGAGGTAGATGCTGGCCCTGGCCAAGCCATCTTGAGATGTGGATTAGGAGTGAGATCCAGAAGCTTTTGCTTCAGCTTCTGTCCCCAGGCTGAACCCCAGAGGGAAAAGGCTGCAGGTCTTTTCCTTTCCTTTCCTTTACTTCCAGACACAGTCCCAGGGGGTAGCTTGGCACCCAGCTTTGCCTTTCCCACTGAATCAAGGTGAAGAAAGGAGCTCTGAAGACTAAACCAGATGGGAAGAGACTCAGCACCAAACTGGGCTGTGTGAAAGGAGGAAGCATTCTGTGGCAGGAGGTCTGGCCCTGTGGAGCTGCTGTCCTGAGGCACAGGAGAAGAATACATGAAGCTCACTTGGCAAAGGTAGCTCAGGAGCCATAAGCCCAGCATCCAGCTTCCATCTCTTTGGTTCCAACCTGTGTTTATTTCTCAGGTTTCTTGCAGTCTGCTTCAATTATGAATTTGCCTCCCCCACCCTTTCTTCTTCCCCCCCCCTTGCAGTAGATAAAATCCTTTCCCTTGCACCACATAATTGTGTTCCATGGCAGAACTGGCATTCATCACTGCCCTGCTGTCCCCTAGCCTTAAAAGATAAAACATCCACAGGGTAATAAATGTCAAACTATGATTATTGATGCTTTCAATTAAATTGATTATCTATTTGAGGTGCACAGCAGGGTGATTTATTGCTGTCTCTTTAGGCTGCAGGATGGCTCCCCTGAAAGGTGAGCATTTGGACTCTTGCCACAGATCTCTTTCTTTTTTCTCTCCAGTTTGATTTTTTCCAACCATCCCAGGGCTTGGCTAACCAAAATGGCTGAGGCAGAGAGAGCCTGAGGCAGCATGCAGACACTGTGGCTCTGAGCAACCTGCTCTAGTGCGAGGTCTCCCTGCCCATGGCAGCAGGGTTGGAACTGAATGAGCCTTGAGGTCCCTTCCAACCCTGACAGCTCTGTGATTCTATACCCTGAGGCACAATCACCCTGAGGCAGAAACACTCTGAGACAGAATCACCCTGAGGCAGAAATACCCTGAGGCAGAGACACCCTGAGACAGAATCACCCTGAGACAGAATCACCCTGAGGCAGAAATACTCTGAGGCAGAATCACCCTGGGGCAGCAACACCCTGGGGCAGCCCTGAGCTCGTTTTCTCTCCTGGAGCATGGAGGTGAGGAAGCAAGAGGTGCAAACAGAGAAGAAGGAAAAGTTTAAAGGGCTGCTGGAAGGATGGGATGCATCTCTGATTTACAGCCCTCATTCCCAAACTTCTCTTTGCAGGCTCTGTTCAGGCCCAAAGTGGGAGCAATCCTGAGCTGTGCTGGGTACCACCCAGCTCAAGAGAGCTGAGATGACCTTCGGCTCGTCGCTGGCTTTGTGTTTGTATTAGTTTCAGATAGCAGGAGCTATAAAATCCAAAGACATTTGCTCACCAGGGATAAGCAGCAGCTGCTCCACAACCAGGGCTCTGCTGAGCTGCCTCATGGCTAAGGTGACACAAGCTGACCTGCCTCTGATCATTTAAGTGAAGAAATGCCTCACTGTGGCAGGAGGACCCAGGAGCAGCTTCCACTGCTGCTGCTCCGCAGGTTCACAGCTCGTTTCAGGCTGCTTCACACAGCAAACTCAGCTCCAAACCGCCTCTGGGCCCAGCCAGCTCAGCACCGCTGGGGAATCATCATCCCCTTCCCGAGCCGTTCTTGCCGGCCACAAAGGGGAATATCCCAGACGGATCTTCAAGCAGGAAGGCTTAAGGAATCTCAGCAACACCCTGCCCATTTCCATGGGGAAATAATTCAGTGCTGCTAAGCCACTGACTTGGCATTTGAGAGAGGGACAAATCCTTCTCCACTGCCCCCCACTTCTGCTGCTTCCAAGCCATGGGGAAGCACCACGTCAGGCTAGCTTGTGACTGAGCTTCCTGGGGTGACACTCTGCATGGCCAAGTTTCCCACCAGTTATTGCCAGGAGCTGCCAGCACACAGGACTGCAGGCCAGCTGTGCTAGATGGCACAGAAAAGAGGGAGATGACTGCTGAACAGCCCTCATGAAGTGAGTGAACACGAGAGGAGAAGGATCACTGCCCAAGTTCACAGATAAACTGAGGCAAGCAAGCAGGTGAGGAACCCAAATCAGCATCTGTGGCATTCAGAAATTGAGTTCTGAGCTCCTTAGACCTAACCTCAACAGCAAGGCTGTCATTCCTCCTGGGATGCAAGCACCTTTGACCCCAGTGAGCTCAGAATTACACACACAGCAACTCAGACTTTGAAGCCTGGCTTATCTCTCACTCCTCTAACTGTCCCCTCACCATAACCAGCAGAGCTGAGTTAAAAACAAACAGTCTAGGCAGGAAAGCGAGACACAAACCCCCTGCAGCTCAGGTCAGAACTAAGTGGTTTACATTTGCTGTGCTCTACCTCTCTTCTGCCCCATCCTGGCACAGCTCAAAGTGCCTCAGAGCCTCTGCATGCATTAGGAATCCATTAAACACCACCTGAAATGTGACCAACTTCAGCGAGGAACCTCAGCAAGCATCTGCCAGCCCAGAGCAAAGCCACAGGGCAAATATCACAGCAGCATTTCCATTTGACAGCACTGGCTGCACCCGAGGGGGTGCAGAGGGGAACCATCCAGCCGTGCACCTGGTAGGCTGGAACTCATTCTCCAGCACCGGGTCCCCACCGCCGCCAGCCAGCAGCTGGCAAGCAGCTACCAGTGCTGGGTGACTGCACGCTGGAGCTCCCTGAGAAAGAGGGCAAATGACACAAAGTATGTGAAAGACCACAAGCAAGAGGGAATGAGGACAAATTCTTCTCACAACTCCACATCAAGGCCAATTTGCTCGGCTGCTCCTGAGGGCCAAGGCTGCTTCCACAACAAGATAAATCCACGTGCTGCAAAGTGCCTGTGGCCAGCCACTGCCCCTGCAGCAGACACTGGGACAGGAGCTCTGGGTGGCCAGGCCCAGCTCTAAGCACTGCAACCATTTGGAGAGAACACAACTGGGAGGAATTTTGAGCTCGAAGGGTGACACTAAAGGTCTGGAGGAGGGGAAAATAACGAGGAGCAACAAAAAGCAGCAAACCCCATCTGAAGGAAAGCAGCAAGCTCCCTCCCTCCTCAGCACACATCAGAGGCTCCTGGACGCATGGAGACACATCCCAAGTGACCCTCTGTGGTGAGGGCTGACGGACAGGATGTGCCCGGAGCGCCCACAGCACGGAGGTGAAGGTGTTTGCACATGGAAAGTGCCTGGACTGCTTCCAGTCCTACACAACTGGGAAAGAAGAGCCTGCACTGGGAGGAATGTGGTGTGCAGGGAGGGGGTTCTGCTGCCAGGCTCTGGCAGGGGGTGTTGTGTGCGCCCACATCTGAGCGCAGCCTCCATCCCTTCCAGCGCTCCCTCTGCACTGCCTGACAAAGAAACCAAGAACACCCAGGGGGACTTGCTGGGGTTCATTTCTTGGGGCTTGAGAAACAACCAAACTCCTTCACCTGGAAAACTCTGTGCCCCATGAGTCCTCCCTCCCTGCAGCACTGCCTGCCCACAGATGACCTCCTGGCACGCAGGAGGTGGCAGCAGAGCAGGCGAGCAGCTCGAGGAGCCCCGGCCACCACCGCTGGCTCTCTGCATTCTTGGGATAGCAGAACCGTGCTGAAACACCAGGGAAAAGAAACCACCAAGGAAGAGCTTTCTAAGCATTCCTTGCTGCTTCCCATCCAAGTTTCTTCTCACAATTATTTTGCAGATTGAGAGAGGCAAAGTTCTGCCCCAGAAACGTCCAAGAAAACAAAAGCCAAAACGGAGACAACTTGGTGACTTCATTCCAGAACAGACCTTCCCACCCAACCCCAGCAGAAGCTTCCTAAGCTCTCCCAGGAGCTGGAATCACTCTCTCCTTCCCTTTCCTTCCTGTGCTACATGCTGGAATGTGCCTCTTCAAGGGAAACCAGTTCTTGGGGTCCCTGATGGGCTTGGTTGCATGCAGGAAGAGCTGAAGTGAGCATCGTGCAAGGTCTGTCTCACACAGCAAACACATCCCTGGCCTCCCAGTCTGTCATCCTCAGAGCTGGAACCCAAACCAACCTGCTGCTTCTCTCTCCCTCCCTTCACAGCAGCTCAGCAGTGCTGGTGCCAGATCATCAACAGCTGCTGAGAGGCACATGAAGGACAAAGCTGAAGCTGACTTGGGCACAACATCTTCTTGCTTGACTGAAGGAAACCATCACCTCTGTACCACGCAGAATCATAGCTCAGAAGGGATCTTAAAGATTCCTTCTAAAGGTCTCGTGGGCAGGGACACCTCCCACCAGCCCAGGTTGCTCAGGGCCTCATCCACCCTGCCCCTGAACACCTCCAGGCAGGGGACATCCACGACCTCCCTGGGCAACCTGTGCCAGGGTCTCCCCACCCTCACTCTAACGAACTTCTTCCTCATCTCCACTCTCTGTGTCCCCTTTCCCAGCTCAAAGCCATTGGTGTTCCCAGCCCTTGCCAAAAGTCCCTCCCCAGCTTTCTTGTAGTTCTCTAACTGAAGGCAAGGTCCTTTCTCCTTTGTGGTTCCTAGGGACACACTGGAAACGTTGCTGCCTTATCGTGGCAGCTGCAGCCAGCTATCAGCAGGCAGGGGGATGGCTTGGGCTGGCCTGTGCCACAGCGGAACCCAGCAGGCATCTGCTCTGTTTAACACACAGGAAGCCCAGGGCAGGTTTGCAGAGGTATGCAGAGGGTGTAATGGAGCCTCTAATGTGTTTGGTTTTCTCCAGTTTATCAGAAAACAAAGGTCCTGATGGGATTATCAGCAGAAAGAAACCCAGAAGCTGTCTAGCTGGGGAGGGGGCTGTGGAGATTGTTATGTCAAGGTGCAGCAGCTTCCTTCCAGGCAAGGCTGAGAGCCATGTCTGGAAATCAGTCTCCTGCACCGAACTGACTGGAATTCTCTGTCCCTGTGTAAGACTTTTAGCACAAATAAATCAGTGCTTGCCTCCTGCTGATCCCTTGTAGAAAGGAAAAAGGAATTAAGATGTGTCTAGCACAGTGAAGTTGCTCTCCGGGGGGTACCAATATCTCAGCACAATGAAATGTTATTTCCAAGCAGTTTATGAAGACACATCCCCGTCACAGCCTGCTGCCCATCCTGGGGAGCCAAAGAAAGGCTAAAGCTCAGGAGCACTTCACACCTTCAGCACCACTGCTCCACCCACAGCTCCTCACCCGATCCAGAATCAGAGCAAGAGGAGGAAACAGGAACCGAAAGCATAAGAAAGCTTTTCACAGGCAGATCAGAAGATTGCCTCTCTCTCCAGCACATGAACCCCAGCCCCATCTCTGTGCTGTGCCAGAGGTTTAAAGGTCGGTCCCCAAACAGGCTGCAGCTGGCTCAGGGAGGAATCTCAGCTCTCTGCAGCTCTCTGGGCTCCGTCTGCAGATGGGAGCAGGGAAGGCAGCTCCTCCCCAGGGATGAGGAACTCATCTGGTCTAGTAGAGGCTGTTCCTGCCCATGGCAGAGGGCTTGGAACTCGCTGATCTGGAAGGGCCTTCCCAACCCAACCCATTCTACGAAGAGCCCACGCCCTCGGCGGATGCTGAGCACCACCCTCCTCCCACTTTCTCTTCCGTGCCCCCCTTCTGCCGTGCCCGACCCTCCATCCCCTCGCCTCCCCCACAAGCACCAACTCAAAAAGGGAAAGAATGAGAAAGTGAGTCCTCTGGAGCTGGCACTGCAGACAATGTCTGTCTTGTGTGAGTAATTTAGCACTATGGCCAGTCAATCTGCTTTCTGGGCCCACTGCCCTGACCCTCTTTAGAGCTGCTCTCTCTCTCCAGCACAGTGTGAAACATTTCCTTTCACAGCACTGACACTTTGCAGATTGAGACGTCAGCCCTGTCCAACTGCAGCAAATTAGCAATTTTTCTTTTACTAATTGGAAATAAAAATGTTTGCTGAGGGAATAATTTGCAGGAATGCAGCCTTAGGTTTCCGCCTTTTTATAAGGGATGCTTTAAACTTTATCCCTCTGCACTTCCCTCCTGTTTTGATGCCTTGCACTGTAAATTTTAATAGGTTACTCGACTGTTAACTTTACAGGCTCGGCCTTCCCAAGGATTACACCAAGCCTTTAATTTATCTTCCTCTCCGAGGCAGCAGGGGCTGCTCACGGCAGTGCCTCGCACAGCCCAGCCCAGCCCAGCCCAGCCCGGCTCGGCTCGGCTCGGCCCGGCCCGGCCCGCCCGGAAAAGTGACGGAGCTCCGACGGGTTAACCCCACAGAGGGCTGATGGCATCTGGATGAACCTCGGGCCGGCGCCTGCGGCTCGCAGCTCTGCCCAGCTGCCCGGCAGCATCGTGCAGAGAGATGGGGAGCGGGCTGGGGAAAGTCTGCCAGGGCTCACCTGCCCCCAGAGGGTCACCACCAGCACCTGGAACGCAAGGTGCAGCCCCTGTGCCTCTGCCGCTGGGCAACAGGGGCAGCAAGACCCTGATCCGCTCTTCCAGTTGGCAAGGCTCATTTTCATGGACTCATGGAATGGGTTGGGATGGAAGGGACCTTCAAGGTCACCCAGTTTCCACCCCCCTGCCATGGGCAGGGCCACCTCCCACCAGCCCAGGTTGCTCAAAGCCTCATCCAGCCAGGCCTTGAGGACCTCCAGGGAGGAGCCTCCCTGGGCAGCCTGTGCCAGTGTCTCCCCACCCTCACTGGCAAGAATTTCTTCCTCTCGTCTCCAGGCTAATTGGCACTGATGCAGCTTTGCCCACCCAAAGAGGAAATACTACAACTTTGGGCAGGGCTGGGTGGTGATGCTGCTCGGCTGTTTTGAGCTCCTTTCACATCAGATGAATGAACTGGGGGCAGGTTGATCTATCTGAGCCTTAAAACCCACTGCAGTGAGGAAACAGCATGCAAATGGCAATCCATAAAGACTTCTTCAGTGGAAATAACAATAATAAAATAAAAAAAGTCCTTCAAGAAAGTGAGAGCAGGAAAGAGCCTCCTCTGATGTAGAAAAACCTGCTCAGGAAGTGGCAGTGCACAGCAAATGGCTTTTTGCTGCGCTAGGAGAGGGTTTCAGTGCTCTGTGATTCCCAAGCCATGCACTCAGCGCTGGTACATTAGCTCCTATAACAATGCCAGCACATAAAGAGTTACTGTTCTTTCCCCCTACACCCCCCCTACACCCTTTCCCCCCCACCCCCCCATAAAGCATTTGACAGCCATGCCTAATAATTCTTTCTGGTGTGGTTTTTCTTTTTCTTGATGTCTTTATGTGAATATGAAGCCAGAGTGAAAGGCTCTGGGTGACCCCCGTGAGAGAGAGAAAGTATGAACTAGCGAGAAAAAGAGTGAGATATAGACTCCCTGCAGAGACATAGGCATCTTCTCTGGCAGCTCACAACTTGGCTTCAGAGGGCCTTTGTCAAGGAGAAAGGACTCTTCTTCACTCAGGCAGTGACAATAGGTGTTTTGTCAGAGAGGGACAGGATAAAAAGCAGGGGGTGGGAGGCGAGATCATCATCGGCAAGGGGCTAGCCTTTGGGGCCTGCAGATGTTGGAAGGAGGATGATTTATTGCTCCAGTGTCCTCAGTGGCATTTGGCTACCTTCCCAGACCCCAGTGTTGGTGGCTGGGTGGGAGGAGGGAGCGTTGCTCAACAAGGCATCTCCGTACCTTCTATGGGCAAAGCTGGGGGCTGCTGCTGGGGGAGGCTCGGGGGCTGCTGCGGAGCCCAGCCGGGACAGCCCAGCGCCGAGCTTCACCCCAGAGCTGCCACGGAGGGCACGGGTCTGCAGCCAGCACTTCTGAACCGTGCTGAGGTGAGGGATTGAGCAAAACTTGTTAATTCCTCAGCCTAGGAAGGTCTAGCAGTGCCTGTCAACTGCAGGCACTGACCAGCAAGGTACAGGACTGTGTCCAGAAGAACCAGACCCCACGAAACCATCTTCATCCAAAGTGAAAGCTGAGAAGCCTGGGGCTGGTTTGGGTGGGAATGGATGCCCAGGAGATTGTCCTTCCCCTGTTCCCAGCCCAGCCAGTCTCTGCATGGCCACCTCTTTGCCCAGCCATCAAGGAGTGAGCAGAGCTGAGGTGCCAAGCTCCCTTCTGCTGCAGGACAAGTGGGCTCTGCACTGCTGATCCCAAAGACCATCTGGGCCGGGGTGTGAACGGGAGGCAGGGATCTGATGCCTGATTGTTTCTTGCTTGGAAACTACAGCAAAGCTTGGAAGCAGTCAAGGAGGATTTCTGCAAATCAGCTGAGAAAAGGAACCAATATTTGGGATGTCTCTCCATCCCCCAACCCCCCCAACAACAACAGAAAAATAACCTCAGAAGCCTTTGAAGCCTGCCCACTGCTCCACACATCCAGCACACTGAAAAGTATCCCAGCTCACCCAGCCAGGGAGTTCTGGATCATTTCCAAGGAAAAGGAATCACAGCCTAGCAAGAAATACACACCAAGACAGTCTATTGCCAGCAGTTTGATTTAGGACTTTTGCTCCAGCTCCTTTCCTCTTTTAATATACAGTTTTCCACCACACTTTCTCTATAAATACTGTATCCTATGGCTGACAGCCTCTTGGAGCAGATTTATCCATTAGAGGGCTTACTCAAAGTGTTTTCTGTTGAAACAGGGGCACATGCTTCACCTCAGCAGAAGACAAAGCCAGAGACTGCATTAAAACACAACCCCAGGAAATCCCAGACAAGATAGATGCAGAGGGGGAAAGGAGGAAAACAAAGCACCCAAACACATTGAAAAACCAGAAGAGCAAATGCAAAGGTGGCTGAAAGAGGCCTGAGGAGATCGACAAAGCTCCTGAGCGCCACAAGGGTCAGGCTCAACTCCCCCCCCGCTGGCAGGACCCACCAGCACCTCAAAATGCTCTCCCAAGTTCCAGACCCCCGTTCCTGCCTGCTCTCACAACTCTTCTGCCCCTTTTCAGAGGGAAGTGAAGCATTCAGAGGGTAAGTGACATGTCCAAGGTCACCCAGTGAGTCAGCTGCAGAGTCAAGAGAAGAGTAAGGAGAGCTTTGCTTCGAACCCCTTGGCTTTGACTGCTAGACAATGGCTCCCCCTCCCACGTAATCAACCAGTTATGGAAAGGCCTAAATGCATATTTGCAGGACTGAATATGTGCACTGGAGAAGAAAAATGTTTGGATGATTATCTATAAATTAGATGACATTATCCAGGCCCCTCTGGTTTGGAAGCTGGATGGAAATTTGATGAATTACATGCAAGACACAAACCTTAGAAGAGAAGCTTTGCTTTGACTCTCTTTCTCTTGGTCTCTGCAAGGAAGTAAGGATTGAAAGGCTGCAGCAGCAGAGCACAATCCCCACAGACCTGAGCTCTCCACAAGCTCTCAAATTGTTGTTGTCATTCCTGATCTTAGCTTGTTTATCACTCTTGGTGTTTAAAAGACCTCAGAGCAGCCTCCAGGAGAGCTGGGGAGGGACTTTTCACAAGGGCTGGGGGTGACAGGATGAGGGACAACGGCTTGGAGCTGGAAGAGGGGAGATTGGGACTGGAGATGAGGAAGAAATTCTTGCCAGTGAGGGTGGGGAGACACTGGAACAGGTTGCCCAGGGAGGCTGTGGATGTCTCTTCCCTGGAGGTGTTCAGGACCAGGCTGGATGAGGTCTTGAGCAGCCTGAGCTGGTGGGAGGTGTCCCTGCCCATGGCAGGGGGTTGGAGCTGGATGACCTTGAAGGTCCCCTTCCAATCCAAACCATTCCATGAATCTATGAATTTTGGCACTAACTCCTCATGAAATTCCTCCTTTCCCTCAAATAGTCCACTTCAGTATAAATAGAGAGGAAAAAAAGCCCAAACTTGTCTTTAAATCAAAAAACCTCTTAAATATAGATTGAAAAACTTGTCTTAAATACAGAAAAAACCTTGTCTTAAATATAGATAAACCTTGTCTTAAATATAGATAAACCTTGTCTTAAATATAGATAGGGTTGGAACTGGATGAGCTTTAAGGTCCCTTTCAACCCAACCCCATTCTAGGGTTCTATCTTGACACAAAAGGCTTCCCAAAGTGAGGCAGTGACCACAAAGCCTGACCAAGAAAGTCCACCCACAAGGCTGAAGCAGCATTGCCTGGACTTCCACAGTGCTGGGTCTCCAAGACCTCACCTCTGCTGATGCAATCATTCATGGTGCTCCCTGAAGAAGCCTCCCATGGCAGCTGTCATTACAAGGAAGTTGCTTTTCCCACTGCCACTCTTTGAGGCTGCTTCTCCCTGTCCCTGGCCTCAGGTTCCCCTGATCTGAGAGCAGCAGACCCCTGCCCGCTGCGTGGTGTGGAGCTCTCTGGCTCCTGAAGGACCTCATGGCACTGGGAGTAGAATCCACGTCAAGCTGGCTGCTAAAAGCTGCCTTTGTCTGGGGCTGCCTTTTGCCTCATCTTACTCCGTTTCAGAGGCAGCCTTTGGACTACAGGCAGGGCCCTAGTGCTGCATCTTTAAGGCCCTGCCACAAATTGCCACATCAGCACTAAATACCTCCACTTAATTTTTCATTTGGAGCCGAGGAGACATTTTTTTCCCATGGAAGGCAAAGGCCTGGTCTTTGTGAGGGGGGCACTGCCAGCCCAAGTTACAGTAAAGGTTAATCACAAACAAGAGACAAGTAAAGTAGACAAAGAGCATCATACACTTCACTTTTCAATGGATGTTTTCATAAATGTATGAATAATTTGAATTATCATTGCCCAGTATTTATTTGAGTGTTTCAGGGGGAAAAAATGCCTCCTCTTTTTTTTTTTTTCCCCTCCCTTCTTCTTCCCTCCCTCCCCCCCCCCCTTTCCTTGATTCTTTTCATTTCTGTCTCATCTCTTTTATGTGCTGCATCGGCTGTTTTCTTGCCATCTGAATCAGTTTTTTGGAACAATGGGATGTATGAGGGCTGAGGGGGCAGAGGAAGAATACAGCCCTTGTTGTACACTCGGGGACTTGACATTGATTAATGAGGGTGCGGACATGGGCAGAATTTGATAGAGAGAGAGAAGGGGAAATTGGAGGACCTGAGGGCACCAGAAGGAGGAGGGCAAGGAGATGACAGAGAGAAGAGCAAGGGGGATGCCAGTGACTCCGCGCAGTGTGTGGAAACAGCGAGCGGCGGAAGCCTCCCCACGCGGGGCCAAGTGCGCCGGGGGAGACCCCAGAGAGCTGCAGGCGCTTCTGGTGTCATGGGAAAGACCTCAGAGGGCACTGCAGAGAGCATCTCGCCTCCCTCTGGGTTCATCCTGCACCTCGAGACCTGCTGTGCCAATAGAAACCTTCCCTTCACGTCAGCCCTGACTGGCGGTGAAAGCAGCTCTGTTACTTCCTCTGTCCTTTCACCCAGACACAGGAGGTTGGAAGGGACCCCCCCAAGGATCATCTGCTCCAACCAACCCTTCTAGGTGATGGCAGAGTTGAAAGGAGCTGGACCAGCACCCCGGCAAGCTGAGGCTTACAACTGTCCAGTGCAGGAGATGATCTCAACGTCCAACTGTCCTTGTGGTGAGACATTTTCTCCTGGAGTCCAGTGGGAATCTCCCCAGCAGGAACTTGTCCCCTTCAGCCCTGGTCTTTGCCATGGGACTCCTTGCATGTGGCTATTGGTTGCCTCCTGGCTGGCAGATGCACAGAAGCTCTTTGAGCAGCATCCATTGCTGCATGCAGACACCAGCCCAGCCTCCTGCCTCTGAACATCTTGCTGAGCACAACGTCTTAAGGATGCTTCAGAGAATCACAGACTGGTTTGGGTTGGAAGGGACCTTGAAGATCAGCCAGTTCCAACCACCCTGCCATGGGCAGGGACACCTCCATAGATTCAGATGCTCAGGGCCTCATCCTTGAACACCTCCAGGGAGGAGGCATCCACAGCCTCCCTAGGCAACCTGTGCCAGTGTCTCCCCAGCCTCACTGGAGAGAATTTCTTCCTCATCTCCAGTTTCAATCTGCCCTCTTCCAGCTTCCCTGTGACAGAGTCTTCCAGCTTCCCTTTCTCTCTCTCTCTCTCTCTGCATCCAAGACAAGCAGTCCAGTGATCACCTGCAATGGCAGCCACAGAGGGTGACCTGAGCCCTAGAGCTACTGCTGGAACAAATGAGAGAGCTTAACTAGAGCAAGACTGGCATAAAAAGGAAAGAGAAAAAAAGAGAGGAACAAAGATTCCGTCCAATTTGCTCTTTTGGGCATTGTGCAAACTGGCCTGTTTCCCAGTATATCACTCTGCCATTGAATAAGGTCAATTGCAGAGCAGTTCTTCAGTCATCCTGATGGGTTTTCATGAGAAAGTGAATGGAGTGCAAATTAGCCAAAGTCGTCACAAGCTTTTTTACTGTCACTCTCAGCCTGACAGTCCAAAGGAAAATGAGGATTAATAAATCTAACGAACTTTCTCCATTATCCCAGCCAGGTTAGGAAACTATTTATTGTCTCTCTCTCTCTCTCTTTTATTTTTTTTCTTTCTCCTCCTGTGTTTCATCCATTTTGCCCTACTGTGGTGAAGCATTTGGAGAAGAAAGGAACAACAGCGGCGCACACACACGCTCTGCACGCACACACGGAGCTTAACCTCTCCAAAGCTGCTAGACACAGCCACAGACATCCCAGAATATAAAGGCCACTGGCATCAACATGCAAGCAACTCGAGATTAACTCAAGATTTCCACCAATTCTTCCTTCTCCATACCCTGGAGCTATAGATGGACCCTTACAGCTGCTGAGCTCCACGCTCAACGTGCTATAAACAGAGATGTTTGATGGGAGAAAGAATAAGGAAGGATTAAAAGTAACCTTTTCAAGAGCAAACAACAAAAGGAAACCACCAGAAACTGCTTGGAGTGGGAAATTTCTCTCAGCCATTCTGCCCACGTGTGGGAAGCAGATTTTGGGGTAGTTTCACAATTATGATTGGTTTTGACAGAATCACAGAATGGGTTGGGTTGGAAGGGACCTTGAAGATCATCCAGTTCCAAGCCAGGGACACCTCCCAGCAAAAGGCCTTGCAGCAGCTACCAGAAAGCAAACCTTTGACTCATTAAACCAGTTTGTCTTTGGGGAGCTTAACTGAGAGAGAAGAGCCTGAAACATTCTCAGGTCACAGCAGAAGTGATGCTAAAAGGCCTCTAGGAGCCATTCAGCATCTTTCTGTCTGGGAGGTTTAAATGCTTGGGAGCACACACACAGAAATCTATTGGTGTAAGTCCAGAGCAAAGCAAACCTGTGCAAACTCACAGCTGGGGGAAAGCATCATCCCAGGGCATTTGTAACACCCTGGGAGCAGTGCAGTGGTTTTCATTCAGGAATCCCCTAAGTCCTGCAAAACTTCCCTGAACCAGGTCTGCAAGTAGCTGGGGATGTTTGCAGAAGGCAGGTTCTCAGCCCCAGTCACCACATTCCCCCACCTGCAGTGAAACAGGTGGGGCACAAGGCACAAAGAGAGCAGTCACTTGCTAATGTCCCCGGAAAGCAAAGCCTGGGAGGAGAGCAGCACAAATTCCAGGTCAGCTGGTCGGTTCCTACTGTAAGCTGAACAAAAAGCGATCAAACTCCTGCTTTCCGGGGAGCAGAACTCCATGGATGGTGAAGAAAAGGATGCTGAAAGCAAAGCTTTGGCGCCAGGCTCCTGATAAAAGCACCCCTAGGGTTACAGCAGAGAGGAGAGAACTTTGAACTAGCCACACTCTGACCCCAATCTCTTTCAGTTTGGCTAAAATGCTGAACACCAACACCAGCCATAGCCTACAATGATGCAGGTTTCCATCTTCCTGCTGGGAACCCAGACATGTGAGTGCAGCTCTGGCTTGGTGTTGGTGCTGATGGGCAGTGTGCTCCTCTCCCACCCTAACCTGACCAACTTCTCCCATTAAGAAGGAGGACAAAAGGTCCAAGGGGGAAATGCAAGGTTCCATTCTGCAAGCCCCTGGACGAATCTGCTTCCAATTCCTGCAGATTTCTTTGAGATAACCAAAACTGTAGCAAAATCCATTAATAACTGAGTATATTGCTGGCAGCATCGGTGGCTGCAGTGAGCACCAAGCCTGCTTAAAGCCAAGCCAGAGAGCTGGTTTCAACACTTTGTTTTCAGCCTTTATGTGGAGACTCTTCTCAGCCTAAAACTCCCCCTGAGGAAGCTCATGCTACGATCGAAGCAAAGGAGAAGAGGGGGAGGGGGGGAAAGCTGTTCAGCATTCAAAGCAACCTGGGGGTTGTTGAGATTTCCTTTCTCCTGCTTTTCCAGTCACTTGTCATTCCCTTTAATACCAGAGAAAACTTTCCTGACTGCCTAAATTATGCCATTCAAGATATTAAGGAAAACACACATCCCCCCCCCCAAGTAAAGGTAAAATTATGCTGCAATCATCAAATCAGCCTTCTCTTCTTTATCCCATCTGTGTATTCTCCTTGTGAAGGCTCAAGTATGGCTTGGGAAAGCTCCACCAGCAGCAGAGCCCTACCTGCTTGCCACTTCAATTGCTGGCATTTTAATCTCATCAAAGCAGCAGAGTTTTTCTTCCTGCTGTTTTGACTTTGCTGTCTCTTGCTCTTGTCACATCCACTAGTTTTGAATAAGTGCAGAACTTGCATTTAGAGAATTTGCAATCTGCAAGATTGTTTAAGTGATTTATCAAATGCTTTGATTGAACACTTATTGCTGTTCCAGTTCTGAATCTCATTTAAACTGACATAAGCCTTTAGAGTGAACACAGAAATGAGTCTGGGCTGTGGCAGGTAGAGCACAAGAAGGGGAAGGGGAACCCCACAAACTTCTACCTCCACTCAAGCACTTCAGGAATTGCACCTTGATAACATCAGCCAGGGGTTGGATTCCTTATTAAGCATTTTCTGTCTGATAAAGCAGAGTATCACCAGTCAGCCAGGCTTTATCTTCCTAATGATCCAGCACAAGGCAGCTCCACGATGCAGCCAGCATCACCCAGCTGTCTGAACCAGAAGCTTTGTGTTACCTGCGGGGCTAAAGGGGCTACCACTTCGGGATGCTCTGCCCAGCCACAAAGACCACAGAGCGGCAATCAGTTGGCACTCCCAGACAGATCAGAGTAAGGATGATCTCTAAGGAGCTCTGAATTATCTGCACAGCTGAGAAATGGGACATTTGTTGTCATCAAATGGGTGAGGTACATCTGGGGGCTATGGAGCAAATTGAGTTTGAAGAAACCCAAAGCCACAAGAGCAGAAGGGCTGCGGCAAAGCTCTCCCCATCAATTAGAAAGCACTGCGCTGCAGGCAAGCTCCAAAGGGGGACAGCTTTTGTACCATGAAAACTCAAACCATCTGTAACCACCAACTTCCTCTGCATTCACCTCTCTGATCCTCTACTCAGTGCGCACCCTGCAAGAACCTTGCAGCATCTTGTTTGGATTTCCCTCTGCTCCAAAGCTAGAACTCAACAGCTGAGCTCACTGAAGCCATCAGGGGTGGCTTTGACTGTGTGCCTCACTCTTAGACACTTGGTCCACAGGGTCCTGGCTCAGCTCTGACAGGGAGAAGGTTCTTCCAGCAGGCGGCTCTGAGCTACCTTCTGCTTTGGAATGGTTTTATCCACTTTCTAGGAAACAGTCAATATCTCAGCTCCAAGGACACTGCACATCCATCCCTCCTTCAGGATCTAGGTGCAGAGAATGGATGCTGGGCTGGGGATGCTGATTGCGAGTGGCTGCGAACGTGGCAACGGCCAAGTGCTAGAGTCTGGCGGCTGCCATTCATCACAGCCCCTGCTGGTTGTGGTGAGGCCACAAGTTAACCTCCATGGACTTAGATGAAGACTTGGCAGCACCTTCTAGACTTGGCATTTCCTGGTAACGAAGAAATAAAGGTTTAGAGCGTTTTGTTCCTGATTTTTTGCTTCAACTCATGAGACTCCACAGAGCTTTACCAAATCACCTCACACCTTGACCACCTTGCGTGGCCAAGGCCTTTTGCTTCACTGAGGAAGAGTTTGAGCTTAGCCATTAAATCCGAGCAAGAGAGGAGCTTCCCTCTGGTTCCATAATTCCAGGCAGGCCAAACAGCCTCCAGCAGCATTTGCTGCCTGCCACAGCACCTCCCATGGCATCGCCACCGCGCAAGGAAGACTCAGGCACGAGCAGAAGCACACAGACGCTGGAATAAAGCTCCTGCAAGCAGGGATGGGCCAGAGCCAGAGGAGGCTTCCAGCAGCCAGGATTCCGAGGTGATCAGAGCTTTCATCACTAACAAGCAGCCAGCAAAGGCAGAATAAACTGAAGAGAATTTGTTTCAGCTCCCCAGAGATTAAACCGCGATGCTTTAGCGGCGCAGCGGCTGGGAGGCCTTCTCGCCGGACCTGCTGTCTTTCAGGCTCATGGCTCTTTCAATGCTTCCCCCAGCCCACGGGGGATAATGCACTCCCCAAAAGTAGGCTCTAGGTATGCACATTCTTAAAATCACCCACTCAACACGCATCCAAATAAAAGTGAGCTTTCCTCCCCATTTTCCCCAAGAAAGGAAGCTCAGAGCCCTTTTATGCATTGTGAATGGCCCACCTAATTTAGACTGAATTATAGCCTAACCTTCATTTCCCCTTTACTTCTTTGCTCCATTCAGCAGTTTCTGACTTCAGCTAATTCACTAACAATCCCAGCTGGTCCTTCCCAGCTCCCAGTTCTTTAGCACATTGTCCAAGGAAACTATGTGCTCCCATCTACGCTGGTATTCCACTCTCCAATTAACCTACTGCTGAGAGGCTTTACCCCTTTCCACCATCCATTCCTCTGCACATACATTTTTTTAACCTTTTACTTCTTGAATTAAAGTTTCTAAGATCTCTTCCAGGTGAGGTGGTGTTGAATTTGTTTGCTGAACGTGGTGCTGGTTACACAGGAAGACATAACAGGGGGGGTGGGGGGCGAGGGGGCAGGACGTGGCTAGGAAAAACTAATCTGCTCGACCTGGAGTGCATTTCAAAGCCTTGTATCAAGGCACAGATGTTTAAGATACAAGTAAACAAATAACAAAGGAATTTCAGCACTTGCTCCATGACAGGCAGATGCTTGTTCCTACTCCTGAAGCCAGGCAGAGTAACTGAGGTCAGCCAGAGGTATGGTTGGCATTTGATCTACGCAGCCCTGCAGCAGCACTGCCTAGGACACAGAGCTGGGGGCTCTGTTCTGGTCGTTGCAGAACAATCAAATCACTCCTCCAGGGCACAGTTAGGGCTCTGGTGACAGTCACATGAGTGCCTGTGCCCGTGCCACCACGTGTTCTTCACTGGGAACCTTGGACCACTGGTCCATAGTGAGGATCTGTTCCGCCCATCACTCTAGGATGCTGTTGTCCAAGCAGCAACAGAGATGGTCCTGGGCAGTGACATCCTGATTAGCATTCATCTGATGCAGACAGGGGTTGGAAGGGACCTGTGGGGATCATCCAGTCCAAGCCCCCTGCTCCAGCAGGGCACCCACAGCAGCTTGCCCAGGAGCACAATGCCCAGGGGGATTGGAAGCTCTCCAGGGAAGGAGACTCCCCAACCTCTCTGGGCAGCCTGCTCCAGGCCTCCAGCACCCTCTCACCAACGAATTTTCTCCTCCTGTTCACATGGAACCTCCTGGGCTCCACTTTGTGCCCCTTGCCCCTTGTCCTGTCCCTGGGCACCACTGAGAAGAAACTGGCCCCAGCCTGGCCCAAGTGAGCTCTTGCACAACTGGAGTACACCAGGCTAGAAAAGGTTTTGCTGTCTTGGGATAAAAGCCAAGACCTCAACATCTCCAAGTCCCTGTCCAACAACTGTTTAATTACACACAGAAAATTCCCACAGCAAATGTCACAAAACCTCACTGGATCCAGACCAGAGACTTCCCTCAGCCCTGGGAGTGTCCACACGCAGCCCATGCTGACCACAGAATGTCCTCCCGTGGACTCCAGCCGCCGCAGCTCTCCCCAGCCCTCTTCTCCAGCACAGACTAAGACCTAAACCTCGGTGTCTGCTTCCCCAGAGCCCTTTAACGTTTGGTTCTCTGACACAGTGCCAAGCCTCTTCTTTGGAGGCAAGCAGCCCAGATCTCATTGTTGACAAGACCCTGGACAGAACAGAGAGAGTGAAAAGGGCACTGGGGGCTGTTAGACACCTGCCTGCCCCAGCTCCTCCCTTCCTGGGGACACTGCCTCGCAGCCTAACAGCAGCACAGGGCTCAGAAAGTGGTTTTCAGCATCGGGCAGGGAGAAAGTCAATACAGAGCAGCCTGTCCATTTGTTTTGATTTATCTCACTAACTTCAATTGACAGTTAATTCATCAGAGCAGGAAAATGCCAGTCCAGTGAAAACACAGCTCCTGAAGGAGAGAGGGCAGAAAGGGGAAACCTAGAGTGTGGATAATGCAGGTAATAAATTAAAGGATACAGTAGCAGTATTTTATCAGCCACATGCTGAACTTGCTGCACTCCTGCTCTGGCCAGGGATGGTTCAGGGCAGGCAGGAAATTCACACATGGTCTGTGTCACACTCACACCAGCCCTCCACCAAATGAAGCAACTTTGAAAGACATCAGAAGTCATCACTGGCTCAGATTTCTCAATCTGAAAGGTCTGGGAGCCACTGCAAGCTCTTGTCACGTGCTGCAGGCAGCAGGAGAATCTACACTGTGAATGCTGCCTTGGATCTAAGCTCCACAACAAGAAGAGAGATGAAAATCACATTTGCAGTAGAAGTAGCAGCACTGCCAGAGGGGAGGGAAGGGGATGGAATGGAATGGGAGGATTTACATCTCTGTGAGGCTGGAAGAAACACCCAGGGTAGATCCCACCCCAGTCCTTATTGAGGCTGCCTGTCCCCCTTTTAGCTGGGGACACAGTTCGGTGTGTCCCCTGGCTTAGCTCCTTGACCCCACAGCTCCTCTCTTTATGTCATTTGTGATCACCTAGAAACATTTCACTTCTTCCTGGGTTGTTTTCTGGGGGGGAGTTGGCCCTTAATGCCTCTTTCTCCCAAGGAACAGCCTCAAGGCTGTTTCTGGAGTTGGTCTTTGCCTGACCTCCTGATGTCAGTGCTGGCAAGGAAAGATGGAGACAAGATTTAGGGAGCACACAGGAGCCTGCCTGAGTTCCACTTGCAGCCCTCCCAATCCACTGTGTGAGAGAGATGGAGGAGAGCATCCCTGCCTGCTCCTGCTGGGAGATCATTTGTAGATTGGCTTGGCACCACCCAGCTCCTCTGAGCAGCTCCTGGCCTGCCTCTCTCTGCAGGCAGCATCCTCTGGAGCTCGCTTTCCACCACCCGAAGCAGTAGCCTTTCATTCCAGCACTTGTGCTGCCAGCTTCACCAGGTGCTCCTGCTACAAGAGTTAGACTATTCCTTGCACAGCATCTCCAAGCCCTCTTTATCCAAGCTCCCACCATTGTGTAAACTTCAGCAGGCTCTGCTCTGCACCTTCTCCTCTCTGCACTCAGCCAACCAGGGGTTTCCACTTCTTCCTCCTGGAAATTTTAGTTGCCCTCCCCTGTTCTTTCTCCAGCTGTGCTCTGCCTCCCCTCACACCAGGGCTGCACACCAAGGTCTAGGTAGCAGCACAGTGATGACCTCTGTCTTCTCCTCAACATCCTCCCTGGTAATCCCAGGGTGCTGATGATTGGTTTTGGCCACCCTGATGATTTCAGCGAGCTGCCAGCAGGGACTGCAAGCTTCCCCTCCCTGCCTCCTGCTTGCCAGCTTGAAGCTCAGCATTGCACAGACACAGCCTCCATCCTTCTTCCCTGCACACACTAAATTATGTGACCTTACATTTATCTCCATGGGTTGGGTTTTGCCCATTCACTGAGGGTTTTTTTCAGGGTTATTGACATTTCAGTCAGCACCAGCCTTGATGTTTAACTTCTGCCTGTGAAGAACTTAGCAGTAGCCCCCAGTTTCTGCTCCAAAGAGCACAGACAACTCGACAAGAATCCCAACTTCCTGGCTTTTTGTTTCTAATCAAGGCTGGATGCTTATTAAAACCTAAAGCAGAGCTGCAGTGGGCTATAAGAAATTAAGCTTCTTTCTGTCCATTTCCCAGGAAACTGGACAGGAGCCAAAAATAATCTGTCCTGCTTAAAGGAAGTGTCTGCATTTTGCCTCAACCGCTCTCCAGCAAAGGCAGGCAGCCCCTTTATCTCCCTTCCACACTGCTGAAATTGAGTTTGGAGATGCTGCAAGCACTTGTGAGCAGCAAAAGATATTTCTGAGTGTGGAAGAGGCTGTAAGTCCGTGCCTGGAACAACAGCTGAGCTAGTGCTCGAGGGCTGAGGCGCACACACCTGCTGGAATGCAATATCCAACACGGGGCGAGCTTCCCAAGTGTGGTGTTTGGACGATTTTAAGCTCTCCCAGTAAGAGATTAAACACAACCACTGCTGAGAGCAGAAGGCTGCATCAGCTCTCACAACCCTTCCATATCACCAGCTATAAAACAAAGGCACCAAGAGGGGTTAGTAGCACAGCTGAGGACAGAAATCAAAGCCTGGAAGTCCACCTAAACATTCAGGTTATATCAGAGGTCTTCCCAAGGAGTGGAAGAGTCTGGATGTTTCTGTTCTAATCACAAGCCTCTGCATCTGGAGGGCTTTTCTTGCTCAGAAGGGCAAATATCAGTCGTTGCAGTGAGGTTTATTGGTCTGTATGGTCACAGGGAGATGTAAAAGTCTCCAAGCCAAAATGCTGCCTTGCCCAGCAGCCTCAGCTCCTCACAACCTTAAAGCAACCTCACCCCCTTGGTCTTTTAGCTGCACCCTGTTTCAAAACATCTTGTGGCTGATGTTTGCCGTTTGCCTGACGCTGCACAAGTTGGTTCTTCTGCTTCCACACTCCCCCCACACCTGCAGCTCCATCCTTTGCCTCTTCCTTTCCCACCAAAGGCTGAAATACTCCAAAACCTTCTGATAAACCAAACAATCTGTTGAAGGTTCAAAATCTCCTTGCATTAGATTTTTATCTCTAGGTATTTCTGCTGCTCAGCCAGACCCAGCAGTCCCACTCCACAGGCACCTCAGGGGTACTGCAGGACGGGGTTTGGAAGCCAGCTCCATCCCCCCAGCCTGCCTTCGTGCTCCTCAACAGACAGCAGAATAGCACAGCCCTAGCCACAGCCACCACTGCAAAACCCGAAGACCATGCCACTGGAGCTGTGTTCAAGTCTTCCCTTTGCAAAAGCTTTCAGGTCACCTCAGCTAAAGCAGCCCAGCACAAGGATTCCAGCTGCACAGACAAGGGTGTCCCCAGCAGCAGCTCGGCGCAGCAGCAGCGTTTCAGAGCCGTTAAACATCTCTCTCATTACCAAAAAGAAGAAAGCAAAAAGCTGTAAGCACCACAAAGATATCTGATGCCTTCCACAGTTCCACCCAAGCTAACAGGAGATGCACCCCAGCTGCAGCTGACAACTCTGCCCTCCTTCCAGGGATGAGGATTCACTCCTCTCCTCACAGCAAGTCCCTTGGGCTGTGGCTAAAAGTGGATCTTTTCCTTCCTCTCGAGCTCTTTGACACTTGTCAAGTCCATTCAAACAGTTTCATCTCTTGCAGCATTAAAATCATTCTCCCAACAAAACTTCTGCTGCTCCCTGCACACAAAAGAATTGCTTTTAGGGCCACGTTCATGGAACAGACTTCTTAGAGCTTGTTTTAAAGCAGTGAGCTGGCTTTGAATTTGCAAGCATGCCCTGTTAACAGGTCTGAAAACACTGGAGCTTGTCTCAGTGTGAGGCAGCTGTCTGCAGAGCCTGTGTCCCCTCCCTGCACCCCTCGGGGACAGACTGGCCCTGAGGCACGACCCCTGCGTGCAGCAGCCAGCAGAGCCGGGGCAGCTCGGGCACTGCTCAGCCCTTCCACTTTCTGACTTGGAGACAGGAGGTTTAGCCAACTCCCCACATCACTCTCCTTTTCCAAACATTTGGCTTCGGTGATTCTCCCCACACCCCCTCCCCCTCCCCCTTCCCCTGCTCCAAGTTTAAGGCAGTTCACCACTTACGGTCATTTACAGCTTACATCTCAGTAAATCCAGAAGGTGTCTGATGAAAAAGAGGGACTAGCCAAGCATCTTAATCCCCCTGTTCATTCATGCTCTCTGTAATGTTCTTTCAGGCCTCTGCTGAGAGACTAGGCTGAAATGAAGGCTGATAAATTAGTCTGGAGGGAAACAAGGCAGATTCTGCTTGTAAAAGGTCATTCCAACTTTGTTCTGGGTGAGGGTTTATCTTGACTGCAGCTGCGACAGACAATGGCCGGGACCTAAACGGCAGAAATCCTAGCTCTGCTCATGAAATTACTGTGCTGATAAGGTAGAATGGACTTCAGTGAGATCTAAATGGGAAAAGGGAGGTGGGGGACAAGGGTGAAATGTAGGTATTTTTGAACATGATTGAACAGGGAAGACACAATGAGATGCACAATGGAAGCGATGCCTGGCCCGGGCATTATCGGAAAGCGAAGAAACATACTGCTGGCTAATCAGATCAAAAGGAAGAAAATACCCACTCCTGTGTGCTGAGCAAACTGCCTCAGCACAAACCCAGGCACCAGTGGGCTCGGGGCTGCACTTCCTGCGCCACAAAGGTTAGGAAACACACGGAACATAAAGGAGGCTCTGAAAGATTGAGGCTCCTCGCCTCCTGCATCAGTTACTGCACGGCGCAGGGCGCTGGAGGTTGCCTTCACCAGCCACACGCTGCCAAGAGCAACTGAAATAAGCCCCACAGAGGGAGCAGGCACAGCAGGAGGGCTGGGTGAGGATACTCTGCAGTGAAAAAGGTGGTGGTGGTTTTTTCATAAAGCATGACTTCTGCATTTCTGGGGCAAAAAGAGCAGATGATGGCAAGTTGTGACGAGCTGCTGGCCCGCCTCTGCCTCCCGCGCGTACAGAGGCACCGTCCCCGCCAAGGCCTCTCCTTTATTTGCACATCCCACTTGAACCTGCACGCCTCTGATCAATGCAAACGCATCAGATGGTCCCAGCACACCACTACCAGCCGGGAACCTGATCGCCCTAACCAGCTCCCACTCAGGCCTGTGCCTCCAAGGAGCCTGCTGCCTGCTGGCTTTCAGAGAGCGGCAGGAGATGCGGAGCGACTCGAGGCGGATGTTTTACGAGGATGCTTTGCAGCGCAGCTGGCCTGAGTCACAGCTTGAGGAACAAAGCACAGGATTAGTAATAACATTTCCAGAGACACCCCTCTGCATGGCAATGCTCCTTCCAACCCTCCCTGGCCAACTGGGCACCTCCTCTGACCACTGGACCTCCTCCTCCAGACGTGCTGCTTCCGATGATGTTTCTAACTGTGACTCAAACTCAGCTTCACACCTTCCTTGGGTAAACAACCCATGGTGTGCAAAGCTGGAAGCTGGCAGTGCAAGGGCTGCCTCGTTTTCTACAGGTCCCAGTACACAAAGAGAGGAAAGGATGAATAATGAAATGAAGAACAAGCCCCATCTGTGTCCAACTGCTTCAGAAAGAGCCAAAGACCCAAGGTTCCATTTCACCTCTAGATACAACGGAGCTCCCTCACACTTCCTGAGCCAAACAAGAAGCAGTCCCAGTGCCAAAAAGTGTGAAGTGCTAAATCCCACAGAGGAAGAGTTGCTACACTTAGCAGTGCTCCAGATCTGTGGTGCTGCTCCCAGTTTGCTATGGGAAGAGGAGGACGGTGCCAAATTATGCAGAGAATGTGATTTCCCTTTTCTCTCAAAGTAATTAACAGAACATTTTACTCTGGAAAGTTTGCTGGTGGTGCTCCTTGTATCATCCAGAGTGAGGACAAGAAGTTGAACTTAAACCCTTCAGACATCACAAGCAAGCAGGAACTGAAGTGAGGTTCACTGAAAGGTTTGCTAATGTCCCAAACCTTCAGAGTCTAAACACAGCCCTAAGCATTTAAGCCTTGGCTCAAAGCTGAGTAATGACTTTCTCCAGTGTCTTTGCATGAGGGTACTGGGACTGAGGGGCTAGGGGTAAGCTACAGAAGAAAAGGACTCCTAGAAAACTCCAGCTAAACCTCTCCACTGTTGAGAACCCTTCCACAGCAAGGGATGGCACAGGTGAGGTGTGGGGACCCTACCTGTAAGCAGGGGAGGGGCAGCAGCTCAGAACTCAGCAGACAGCTCTCAATTTCACTGAAGAACGTGGATGCTCCTGCATCCAGCTTGTGCTGGACTCCTCCATGCTGTCCCAGCTACCAACAAGCCACAGGAGGAGACTCTGCTCTAACAGCAAACACCTCCCTGATTACCACACAGGACTAACCTACAAGCTGCTGGCTGAGTTCTCTTGCATGGCTTCCACCCCCTGAAGCTGCAGCTCAAAGAGGAGCCCACAGAGTGCTGCCTCCTTCAAGGTCCTCTCTGTGTTTATGCTTCAACCCTAACTTATTGACCATTTCCTTTGCAACAGCCTGCTGTGTCCCAGTGCTCCATCAGCTCGGGCTTTGCTGGGAATGGACAAAATGAAGGTTGGATTTCTCTGTGGGTTAACATTCCAGAGGAAGCAGCAGTGCCCTGCAAGGCTTCTGACAGGGACAAGAGCTCAAGAGCTATTTTTCACCGCTGTGGTCACCACTGAGCTTTTCGTGGGATTTGCTTTTTCCTCCCTTTTTTTTTTGGGGTGTGTGTGTTAAAGTGGGGATGATAAAATCCTGCTTCAGGAGCTGGCATTCATGGATGTCTCTCCAAAGATGAAAAGAAAATATTTATTTCCTTTTTCTGCTTGTGAATCAGAAGGTTCTATTTAAAGCAAGTGCCCTCTGCCGGATTGCTCATGAGTTATTACCCCTTATGGAAATAAAGGAGAAATATCAGGAGGTATTCTTAGTCATTCCCTTCCCCTGTCTCTTCTCTTTTTTCCCTCAATTCCTTATATACCCATGTTTTAGAGAAGTGCCTAAGATAGAGCAAGACATCTTGGCATTCCTGGGCCTAAAAAAGCTTCACTCTTTTAACCCTGACTCTGAGGCCTTTCGGTGAACGGCAAAAGCCGGCGCGAATTTCAGCCCCGGCCCTCACGTGCCTCATTCTCCACTTGAATCCAGGGTTGAAGTGAATCAATTAACCCTCCCAATGGACTGAGCTGAAGGAAGGGAGTTTGCCTTTGATACAACCAGCAGCTGCCCCGCATCCCTCCCTGCTTGTTCTTTGCTGCCCCTTTTTCTGCATCAGAAGCCAGCAGGGAGTGGCCACCGAAGTGGTTTCCATGCCAAGCATAGGAAACAGCCTAACAATCGACAGGACCTGGAAGCTGACTCTCCCCCTTCCTCAGGATGGTCTCCCAACACCACCACTGTGGAGAAAATGGCAGTGTGGATGTTCTCAGCACAGATTGTGGATAGCACCTAGCCCCTACAGCGCTACAACTGCACAGCGCTGAGAACGTTTCGAGGTCCAGCAAGTCCTGATCCTCCCAGACACAGCATCTCCTGTGCAGGATGGTTTGGCATGGAAGGGATCTTCCAGACCATCCAGCTCCAACCCCCTGCCGTGGGCAGGGACGCCTCACATCCAGCCTGGCCTTGAGCACCTCCAGGGAAGGGACATCCACAGCCTCCCTGGCCAGCCTGTTCCAGGGTCTCCTCACCCTCACTGGAAAGAATTTTGCCCCACGGGGTGTGAATCCCATTAGCAAAATGCAGTCTGGTTGCTTTGCTTTGATGGACATTTTAAGAGAGACTATTTGCTGAGACACAAAACTTCCCTCAAACTGAAGGGCTGGAGCTGGGTGACCTGAGGGGGTTGGAACTGGATGATCTTTAACCCTCCAACCCATCTGACTGCTTCCAAATTCCCTACAGATTCCCTGTTGCTAAATTTCCCTCCAGGATGCAATTCCCACCCTTCCCTCCATTAGCAAAACTAAACAGAGCTATGATAAATATCTTTATTTGCTCAGCAGAGTGATCAGAATCATTATGTGATTTTTATTTATGTTTGGTTTTGGGGTTTTTTTATGGCCCCAGAGGCAATAAAGTGCAAAGAAGCTGTGATTTATCTGGGGTGCTCTCAATGGGATGTTCTGTGTCAGCAGGCAAGGAAGAAATAGGATCAGGAGGGCAGAGCAGAAATGCAATCACCTCACACTAAATAATCACAGGGGCTTTGAGTTTGGGGGGGCATTTTAAGGGGATTCATATATATATAGGTAGCTAATCATGCTCAGCACAGTGGTGCTGGGGAGAGAGGCAGGGAGGGAAAACACAGCACACTGCCCTGTCCAGCACTTACTGAATCATCCCTGCCAGGGGGTGGGGGCCAGGGTGAGACATCTCATTTTTATTTGCATGAAGTGAGCCTGAATCACTCGCTGCCATCCCCTCTTGAAAGCCCTTCAGCAGTAGGTGGGGCTTGATTTCAGAGGTGTTTATTAAAGAAAAAAGAAACAACAAAACCCCAAAGCAGAGTCCCCAGAGAAAACATGGGGAGGAAAATGATGCAAAGCAAGGAGGTAGTGAAGGTTTGCTGAGCTACTGAGTGGCCACTCCAAACCCTGGTGTGAAGCACCCCCAGGTATTACCACTCCTCTACCACTCTTAGTCAAAGCCTGACAACAAATTTCCTGTGATGAAGGGCAAGAACTGTTTCTTGTGCAGAAGGCAGGAATGCTGTTACAGTGAAGGAAGTGATGACTACTGAAAAGCAAACACAAAAAGCCCAGCTTTCAGGATTTGGGTGGGTGGGGTGTCCACAGAAGTGCCATTATCAGGAGGATAAACCACAGGAAATGAACTGAGAAATATGGACAGAGAAGGTGGCTGGGTGTGAAGAAGAGATAACTTCGAGAGACACTGAAAGAAATACACTCTCAAGGCACCAGTGTCCCTAGCAGGGCAGGCAGCTCAAGCCTAGCAGTAATTAACCTCTCCATCAAGCAATCAGGGGCTGTGGCTATGGGGCCTTACAGCAGCCTTTGGCTTTCAAGTCACTGCAGGACAGAGCTACAAGTCACAGAGAGAAGCACTGACAGAAGGTGATGCCAGGCTGCACAAGGAGCACCGCTCGTGGCACACCACACCTTGGGCTCCTTGGAGCCATCGCCGCTGTAAGGAACAGCACAGAGGCCACAGTCTGGTCGGCAAGTTGCAGGGTGACAAACACCACCTCACCTCTTCTCTTCTCTCGCTGCCAACCGTCTGCCTGCTCCATTTTACTCACAGAGGATGGCAACAAACCCCAGGTTACCGTTTCCAGCACAAGTGACATCAGCTAAAGCTGCCTGGAACACCTCCTCAAGGCTTTTTTTGACCTTGCACTCCAAGGGAACCAACATCCCTGAGGTGCCATTGACGGGGTCCTGAGCAACCTCATCCAGCTGGAGATGTCCCTGCTCACTGCAGGGGGCTTGGACAAGATGACCTGCGAGGGTCTCCTCCAAGCTGATGCATTCTGTGATTGCAGACTATCTCCTACATGACTCCTGTCCTCACATGAACTCCCCTTCAGCACATGCAGGTAATTTGGGTGGTTTGCTCCCAAGTGAAACACTGAAGGCACTGAGCAGCAGCAAATGAGTTCCTGAACCGCCTTTAAACACAGTGGGAAGCAGAAAACTCCAAGAAGTGTCTGCAAGCACGAGCAAGGTGCAAAGAGAGAGCGCCAGGGTGGGTCTAAGACAGTGTTTGAGGGCATCTGATGGAGGACAAAGAGTCCTTCCTTCCTTCCACGTCTGCACTGTACCTGCCAAGGCCGAGAAGAAAAGGACGCCGCTGAAACGTGAGCAGCAGCAGCAGCAGCAGGAGGAGGGAGGTTTGCTCAATTCCACTCAAGAAAATAAACACTATCACAAAGTCAACGCAGGCTGAGGCTGGAGATAGGCCTCCTATCAGGCCTGGCATTCCCTGCAGAATGGGCACAGGGAGCGCTGCTCCAACATGTGAATGTAAATACAGACTTTTATCAGACATCTAGAGCACAAGGACGAAGCTTGGCCAAGGTCAGAAAAACGAACAAGAAGATGATTTGCACTGCCCACACTTGGTCTGGCTTCCAGCAGCCAAGGAGGACAGCACTTTGTTCCCCCAGCACACCCAAACCGACCCCCAGCCAACAAATGCCACCTACAGACACTGGGGTCAGAAAGAGGGAATTCACCTTCCTGGGGAGCCACTTCCACACCACAGCCCTCCAGTAATCAACATGGCCTGCACCAGAGGAGAATTGTGCTCAGCTTCAGAGGGACCTTCAGGTGAGCAGCACATGAGGTCATCTCCAGCTGCCTCAAACACACAACTATGTTCAGGATATGAGCAGCAATCCTCCCCTCTCCTCACAACCTCCACCCCCCACCTCCATCGTTCGAAGGCAACGCAGCAATGGTTATCAAATGTTCCCCAGAGGCATCCACAGGAAAAGCAGCTGGCACCAGGATGAACTTCTGAAGGGAATCCAGACTCATTCACCTGAATGAGATCATCCACTCCAACCAGCAACCCAACCCCACCATGGCCCCCAAACCATGGCCCCAGGTGCCATGGCCACAGGTTTCTTGGACACCTCCAGGGATGGGGACTCCACCACCTCCCTGGGCAGCCTCTGACAGTCCCTCACCACTCTTGCAGCAAAGGAATTGTTCCTCATCTCCAACCTAACCCTCCCCTGGCACAATTTCAGGCCATTTCCCCTCCTTCTATCACCTGCTGCTAGGGAGAGGAGACCAACCCCCAGCTCACTCCAACCTCTTTTTAGGAGGTTTCCTGTACCAGAAGAGAGAGAGAAAAGGAAACTCCCAACTCGGTCATTCAACCAAACTCTTGATTTTAGCTCTCCAGACATTTCCAGCTGCAGAAGGGCAAAACATGACTGAGTGTTGGGTTTACAGCAAGGGGTTTTTTTTGGTGTCTTTTCCTGCACTTTGGTCAAGTTAAAAAAAGAAGTAAACAAAACCATCTGGACAAACTTCTTGGGGCTTCAGAGAAGCTAACTGCTCACTGATGTTCCAAGACTTCACAATCAAGAGTGTAAATATAATCAGACACCATTTAAAATGTTAATGCTTAACTTTGGCCTTTTTGACCTTGTTTGCTAAGAAAAAGAGCTTCTGTGCTTCCCCTCTTGGCTTCTCCACTAGCCGTAGCTGCTCCCCTTCTCCTTACTGCAGCAGCCAAAGGCAGGCCAAGTCACTGCCTGACCCAGGGAAAAGGGAGGCCAAATTCAGCTTCCCCATATTTTGAGGGACAGGGCTGGCCTGGCCAACAGCAGCCAAACCCCTCTGAGCCAGCTGCCCCCGGGCACAGTCTCAAGACACGAGGCAGCAGAAGGGGGAGCAGGAGGGGGTCTGCAGTGCTGGGGTGGGCGTCAGGGCTCCAGCAGAGAGTCCATTACACATCCTGGGCTGGATACTGGATGCACTGGGCTAGGGCTGTGGTCACAGAGCACAAATGCTAGGCTGTGTTGCCCTGTTCCCTGGAAAGGGTTGGAAGGGCCCTTGAAGCTCATCTAGTTCCAAGCTTCCTGCCCTGGGCAGGGCCACCTCCCACTACACCAAGCCGCTCAAGGCAGTTACTGAATGACTTAGGGTTACAGATACCTTCACAGCCAGAATACAGGAGCAGAAGAGACCAAGATGATTTCAGGGACAGCCCCAGAAGAGCAGGGAGAAGGAGAGGAGCTGAGGGATAGCAGATTTCCTGCTGGAGGCTGGGGTTTGTTTGGCTGTCAGGGGGAAATGACTTTCACATTTCTTTATCTTTGCTGCAGGAACTGAAGAACACAGAGGGCGGTAATGGGTACAAGGGATTTTTCCCTGGCCAGTTAATAGCAGCTGCCCAGCTGACACGGGCTGCAAGTCAAAGGTAAGAGCCCCAACCACAGAACACGCTGCGGCTAATCACGCTCCCTCCACGGCGACAAGTCCCGAACACGAGCTGGGAATGACAAGCACTTCAAAAAAAGTGACCCAACAGCATTGCAAACCAACCTTCTCCAAGTGGTGCCAGAGCAGCGCTGGGAGCCCAAGAAGAACTCTTAGCAAAGGCTTTCTGCTGCTGTTTAAACCACTGGGGGGTGCAAAATAAAGGCCGAGCGGGGTGGGGATAGCGGCAAGGAGCAAAGTCGCCGCCCGCGGCCCCAGGCCGCCTCGGGGAGCAGCTTGCACAGGAGACAAATGAATGCGGTTAGCACGTTCCACACGCTTACCTCCCATCCAAAGTTTGTTTCCTTTAATGTGCTCCTCTGCACTGCCACATAGGGTCCAAATCTTTCCCCAACTTCAATCTTCTTTTTGGCCCAAATCCCTAGCCCTGCCCCTGGGATCGAAGATTCTCTGAGTTCAAAATCTGGTGGGATTGGAATGTCATCAGGAATGTAGACGGGAGCTTCATAGGGTGAGCCCTCCTTGGGAGTGAAGTCCTCACTGGTGGGAAAGGGTGATGGAGGTCCGACAGGGATGGGGGACATAATACTGTCCTCTGTTTCCTCCTCTGCGCTTTCGCCAGCAAGGAGATCGGGGTCGGTCTCGTACATATTATTTACAATCTCGCTGTCACCTAAAAGGGGAAACAGCAGAACAAAACACACTGAAACACTCAGGTGAACATCAGTCAGCCTCCTCGTGGGACAAAAGGTTCATAAAGCCTTCTTCACATGCCTTAAGGAGAGAGGGGGAAAGCAAAACGAGAGAGCCCTCGCCTACAGCGCTCAGCTGGGGCTGAGGGGGGAGTACTGCTGCTGGCTGCACAGCACTCGGCGCTGCTGAAGGAGGAGATGGAAGCTCCCTGCTGGCCTCTCGCCTCCTGCTGGGGCAGGGTCGCTGGAGGGGTTGTCATTCAGTAACAGAAACCACAGAACCATAGAATCACAAAACGGTTTAGGCTGGAAGGGATCTTAAGGATCATTCAGTCCCAGCCCCCTGCCATGGGCAGGGACACCTCCCACCAGCCCAGGTTGCTCAAGGACTCATCCAGCCTGGCCTTGAACACCTCCAGGGAGGGGCATCCGTGACCTTCCTGGGCAGGAAGCATTTGCTTAGTATTGGGGTTTCTTGGGCACACCAAAGCTGTGGCTGATGTGACCTTTCCAGCCACATCTCAGCACTGTACTGCAGCTGATTTTCCTAAGCCTCAACTTCAGTTCTGTCGAGTAGTAGAACCAAAAATCTCACAGAACACAGAAGATTGGAGCAGGATGTGTGTAGAGTGAAGGCAAAATGGTAAGGGGAGTTAACATTTCTACCTAGAAGCCAGGCTGGATGAGGCCTTGAGCAATCTGGGCTGGTGGGAGGTGTCCCTGGCCTTGGCAGGGAGTTGGAACTGGATGATCTTCAAGGTCCCTTCCAACCCAACCCATTCTAGGCTTCTATGAATGCAGTTAGAAATACCAGAGCAGATCTTTCATCCCCAGCATCTCCAGCACAGCACAGTTCAGCCCAGTACCTACAAAAGGCTGGGAATCAAATTGACCTGAAGGACAGGAAGGGAATGTGTGTGTGTGTGTGTGAAGGACAAACACCCCCACCCCCCAGAGCAAACACCCTTAATGCTGCAGGGATTTTGAAGCTGCATTTTCCAGCAACAAATTCAGAGAAGTCCAAGTCAATGCCAGTGTCAAACCTGTTGCAACATGCAGCCCTTTGCTGGGCTGGTGTTGGCTTGGACGAGCTAAAAACCATGGAATTGGCAGGGTTGGAAGGCTCATCCAGTCCCACAGCCCCTGCCATGGCCAGGGACACCTCACACTAGGGCAGGTTGCTCAGATGTGCTTACCAGAGGGCATGGAAAGAACACTAACAGCAAAAGGCTGTGAGCAAGGAGCTGACTGGGAAGTTTTCAGAGGAGTGCTTTTAAGTGGAAACTGCTGCCCGGCTGAACCCAGCCCCCTCCCTCCCTTCAGACACGCATTGCGCTGATTTCACGGCACCATCCTGCTGGCTGGGTGCAGCTCTGCTAAGAACCTGCCTCCTCCCCTCCAAACTCACTGAAGGCTCAACCAAAGAGGTTGATCTTGCAAGGTAGGACCCTTGGGGCTTCTTCCTGCCATTCCCTGTAGCAGTGGGATTCCAGGAGTCCCACGGACCTGTAGTTCTAACAGACTCAGCCACAGTGCCCCACCAGGAGCTTGGAGGAGGCAGCTGGAGCTCTGCTTTGACCCTTCCCTCTCTGTCACAGGGCCAGCAAAGGCAGGGCCATGGCAGCTGAGCAGATGTCAGAGCTTGGAGCCCAGGGAGCCACTGCCCTTTTCTGTCCTCAGAACCAAACCCTGCTCACTGCAGGGGGCGGGTGGACCAGATGACTTCTAAAAGTCCCTTCCAACCCAAACCATTCTGTGATGCTTCAAAAGGAATTCTTCCCTTCCCTCCTTTGCTTTCCTGACCACACAAAACTTCGACATTTGAGGTTTATGATGACAAAATTAATAACATTTCCCCAATTTTATTATTATTATTATTATTATTCCCTAAAGACAGAGAACTCTGGGGTTTGACCAACTTTCCCTTGGCCTTGGCTGCAGTGAGGCTCCCCCAGTCAAAGCAAACTCTGTGTCTGGAAGGCACTCCTGAGAAGCAGCAGGTTTGGTGATGCCAGTGCTGGAAGCTGCTCAGCAGTCTGATCAGCCAGCCCTGCCTGGAAGAGAGCTCCTGCTTCAGAGGGCTTCCCAGGGGATACAAGGAGGAATGGCTTACAGAGGTGGGACATAGACATGGCGAGAAGGAACACCTGCTGAGCAAGCTGGTCTTAGCTGATCAGTGAGGAAAACCTTCTCCTCCTCACTCCAAAGGCAGAAGAGCCTTTGGGCTGCAAGGCTGCCGTGCCAGAACCTTCACCAGAACTTCTCCAGATGAGATTACTTTGGTTTCCTGAGTGCACAGACCCAGAGCAGGGTCATTTGTAGGAGTCTGCAGCCACAGTTTGCAGCCCCAGCACAGAGCAGGCTTCAGCTCCAACAGAAGTGTTTCCCATCAGCCTCTCCCAGCTTGCTGGGAGTCAAGAACCTCAGCTCCTCAAGGCTGCCCAAATCTCTCCATCATTTCCATTCACAAAATCTTTCAGTCCCTAGGGTTTTGAAGGTTTGATGTTACAGGGCTAGGTTTAATGATCATTCTGAAACCCTGTTTGGGCAGCCAAAAGAAGGAATTTAGGGGAGAAGGGGGGGGAAGAAAAGAAAAGAAAGTGTAAACTGCTGTCTCAAACCCACCCCACACAGAGCACAGCACCCCTCAGAATTATTCCCACCCTCAAGCTCAAAAGGTGCTCCGCTAAACCACTCAGCTTTACGATTGTCCAGGGATGCCCTCCAAGGCTCGGCAAAGCTCTCTGCTCCCAGACGGCACTGAGCACCTCTGCTCAGTCCCGATTCCTGGGAATTCCGGGGGAAAGGGCTGGTGCAGCACCCCCCACACACAGACACAAAGCACACAGCCCGGCAGCAAGCGCTAATGGGGGAATTATGAGTCCCTTTGTTTCCTCTCTCCCTGGCAAGCCTCTGCCTCCTTTTTACCTTCTGCATTCAACATCTCTCCCTTTTCAGTTTTTGAGGATGTCACCTCTTAACCTCTTGAATGAGCTCCATAGGATAGAATATCTTTCCCTGCAATGGGTGTTTGCAGCCCTTTAAAGACTCCTGACTCAACCGTCTGTGGGTTCTCCACAACTTCTCCGCACTGCCTGCGGTTAGAACTGCCTGGAGGATTCCAGGAGCATCCAAGGGAGGGCTAAATCCAGAGGGAGTTTTTCCAAAGAACCCAGCTGAAGGCCCACAGACTTCACCTTTGGATGTGTTTACCTGCTGAGATTGCTGCTGCCAGGCAGAGCCTCTAACCATCCGGAGCACAATGCTCCAACATCACGTCCTGCACTCAACAGACACTCAGGCATCATGAAATCACTGATTTGGGAGAATTTCTCAGGTTTTAAGGCTTCAAAGTTCTCCTCTTACAACAGTCCTGTGCTCATAAAATTCACAACTTATTTTCTCTGCAAACCCCCTCTCTGTTGGGTCACTTTTTCTTCTCTAGCCCAGGCTGCTCAAGGCCTCATCCAGCCTGCCCTGGAAACATCTCCAGGGAGGGGGCAGCCACAGCCTCCCCGGGCAACCTGTCCCAGCGCCTTCCCATCCTCACTCTCAAGAATTTCTCCCTACTCTCCAGTCTCAATCTGCCCTCCTCAAGCCCCAATCCATCTCCCCTCCCTAATTCCTCTCTCTCCAAAGTTTCTGCCCCATTAATCGGGGCTCTCATTAGCACGTCAGAACACTCTGCTGGACTTGAAGGCGATGAGCTGACATCCTCCTGCCTCCTATCGAACTGAGCAGAGCCGATCTTCATTCCAAACACAGGGAGTGTGGCTGGCAAGGGAACTGCAGCCTCAACAGAAAGCTGGGGAAAATGTAATTAAAGAGGGGAAAAAAGCCCCAAAAAAGAGTAAAGCTAAAAAGCAATATCCCAAACCAGCCTTCAGCAAGGAAACGATGATTCACCCTCTGCAAAGCAAAAAATGGCTTGCATGCAATCACATTCAGTTGTAGCTGCAGCACAATAAACCCACAGTTATTAATCACAAATTAATCCTGAATTAAATGTTCCCATCAGCTTGGGACCATGGAATTTCAGCCATTAACTGATGTATAGCACAGAGTAGTATTTCCTTCCAATTCTCTGGCTCCCAGAGCAAAAAGAGATGCTTGTTACTGCCCAGCTCCTTCAACACTGAACTGGGGTTGTTCATTCTGGGGAAGAGAAGGCTGAGGGGGAGACCTCATTGCTCCCCCAAAGGAGGTGGAGTGAGGTAGGGGTTGGTCTCTTCTCCCTAGCATCAGGGGATAGAAGGAGAGGAAATGGCCTGAAATTGTGCCAGGGGAGGGTTAGGTTGGAGATGAGGAACAATTTCTTTGCTGCAAGAGTGGTGAGGGACTGGCACAGGCTGCCCAGGGAGGTGGTGGAGTCCCCATCCCTGGAGGTGTCCAAGAAACCTGTGGCCATGGCAGCTGGGGCCATGGTTTGGTGGCCATGGTGGGGTTGGGTTGCTGGTTGGAGTGGATGATCTCAGAGAGCTTTTCCAGCCCAAGCAATTCTCTGATTCTATGATCCCTGCTGACCAGGTCCTACAAGTACACACCTACCATGATGCCAAACATCAGCACAGCTATGAAAGAAGTAACTCAACCAGCTCTGAACACACTAAGTCCCAGGGAGCCCAAAATACATCAGAGCTGGGAAGCATGAGAGTGGGAGGGCAGGGTGGTTGGGGGAGTTTTTCCCAGAGGAGGCAATTGCTGAGCTGCAGCATTCACGTGGAGCAAAAGAGGGAGGTGGGTCTTTGGTTTTTCATCCTAAAAGGGAAAAGGAAAAAAAAAAAAGAAAAAAAAAAAAAAAAAAAAAAGAGGGGAGAGGGAGGGAAACAGATGAAGGGGAAAAGAAAAACACATTTGTCATACAATACAAGGAGCTGAAGTATTTTGGGAACAGAATTGCCATCTCTCAATTAAACATGAGGCAGCATGACTGTGCTTTCATTGCACAGTAGTTTCCACTATGATAACAAGTCCAACAACTGCCTCATTGTGGCCCAGGCAGCAGCGAGAGGGACTCCCACAGTGCATATTAATGACTGACCTCTGATGTCATCGGGGGGGAAACAGCACCCAACAAAAATCACACTTCTCGCTGCAGCACGGAAGAGAGCCCTGGCTGCCAAAGGGAAACCATCAGGGGAGAATAGCTGCAACAGCAAGGCTGGGCCGAAGGTACACAGCCCCCAGCTCTCCCCTCAGAATGCACCTTCTGTCTGCAGGCACATCTCTGCCTCTCTCCTCGCCTTTTATGTCTTTTTTTTTATGTCCCAATAAAGATTTTCCTGAGTTCATGCCTAAGAAACCTGGTGGAGACTTGACTGAAGAAGAGGATTTTGATTCCTCTGCCAACATTCCCCCCCCCCACCCCCCTTGCCTCCAGCTTTTGAGCAATACAGAGAAGTGCCTGCTGCAGCTTACAAACGTTTCCTCTGCTGGAGAGTGCAGCCCTCCTGCCTCAGACACCTCGCCAGAAACAAGCTTTCATAAGCAGGATCTGCTCCAGGAGCCTGAAAATACTTGTGGTTGCTGTAAATGTTTTTCTCTCCTGGTATTAGCAAGTCAAATTATTTTCTCCTCTATGATTAGCCTCTTTTGCACTTAAGAAACAGGAATTCCAACCGAGTTGAAAAGCAAAACCAGGTTTATTGGAGCATGACCTGCGAACGCTGTCAGTGATACCGGGGAAGTACAAAGACACCTCGGTACTGAGCACTGCTGGCCTCCTGTCCTCTGTGGGACAGCCAGGCCACTCCTGATCACATTTTCATTCACTCTGAATGCTGAACCCACATCTGAGCGACCTCCTGTTGCAGGAGTTGCCGTGGAACAAGGTTATCACGTTGCTGAGAGGGCCTCTCAGAGCCTTCCAGCTTGCCCTCGCTGCCTGTCGTGCCCTTTATCAGCCTCCCAGCTCCTCTCAGCATTGCTCTGGAGGCAACACAACTGGTTAAAAATAAATCAAAGCAGAGAGCACCTCCTTGTTGAGGAGCAGCCTTCAGTTCTGCCCAGCTCCGTCCCAGAGGGGCTGGCTGCTCTTCCCGAGCCGTTCGTGGGATGTGGCCATTCCCTGCTGACAACCAGGCTGTCCTACATCTGCCCCTCTTCGAGCAGCAAGTATTTCAGCACTCTGGAATGTCTGGTTATGTGAAAAGCAGGACAGAAATACAACTTGACCTTATTGTTATTGTCATGAAACTAAAATTAGTCCTTCAAAGCTGGCTAACTAAATTACTGGCTAAAAAGCCCCCATTGAAAGGTTGTTTCCACAGATAATCAGATATGGGCAGAGGCTTAAAATCTGTGTGACACCAATGAGGTTCTTGTGACAATGAGAGTGATGCTTTAGCACTGGTGAGAGACCTCATGAATAATCTATTTAGCAGCTGTAAGGAGAGGAAAAGAAAGTCTGATGTTAGAGGAAATGGTGGTGGAAGGAACACGGGGTCAGGGCTTGGGTGGCTTTTTGGTGGGGTTTGTGTTTGGCTGGGGCTGGCAAAGTTATCATTCTAAGATGGGATTAGAATCCAAACAATCAGAATGTTCAATGGTAGAGTAATATAACATTTCTGCTCAGCAAATCTCTACCATCTGCTGTGTCTAAAGCTTCTTCTACCCTCACAGCCACTGCAAAGATATCCCCAGCCCCTTCACAAGGGTGCAGAGCACACCAAGAGTGGATCGATGTTGGGCAGCCAGCGTCTGCCCGGTGAGCTCAACCTGCCTTGAACGTCACTGACCTTGCAGAGACACCACACTGAGCCTAAACTCCTTCTGTACTCAGAGCTCCCGTGGAGAGCAATGAGAGTAGCAAGAGCAGGGAGAACCCCAGGCTGAGCCTGGGTCATACTTCTGCGCTGCTGGCTGAGCAGGGTGACTTTCCGAGCTCGCACTTGGCAGACAGCTCCAGAATGGGATGTTCACAGGAAACACCTCACTTCACTGGGCCTTAAAATAACAACAGCCTGCTTGGACTCAATGGCCTCAGAGGTCTTTTCCAACCAAAACAATTCCATCGTTCTGTAACTCCCCAAGGCTGCCAGGTCAGAGGATGCTCTTGCCCAAGGGGTCTGTACCAGTACAAGGCATGTGTAAAAAGAACAGCAAGGAGAAGGCTTACAGACACCCATTGAAGTCTTCCTTTGCTAACCCCAAGCCCAAGCAAAGAATTTGAGCAAAAGAGCAGAAGCATCAAGGTTCCTGAGCTGTATGGATGCTCCTTGAGAAACATTCCCCAGAGAAGGAAACAAAGCAAGCAACCCAAAACATTCTTGCTAGAGAGCTAGGTTAGAAAGGAAGGGTGGAATACTCCACAGCTCCAGAAACCAAGACCACCTACATCTTCCACTCAGGGCTGACAGGATTCTGCCTCCATTTGCTGTACCTTCAGCATGTTAAAGACATTTTCATGATCCATTTATTGACCAGCAGAGCTTGGATGGAGCCATCAACACTGAACTTGTATCAGCCAAGAGTGCAAATACTTCCACTAAGCAAAGCAGATTACTGCTGCCAAGTGCCAGGGCTCCTCACCCCTGAGTGTGGTGCTGCCCATCTAGGATTTACTGCAGGTAGACTACAACAAGGTCCTGCCTCACTCCACTGGGAATTCTGCAAGAGCCTTGCCACCAGCTCTTGCCCTGTCCTGAAGTGGGCAGAAAGCTGCCAGCCAGGCACAGCCCAGAGCTCAGAAGACACATCTCTAAATCACCGAGGACACAGGAAAGCACCAAACCACCCCAAGAGTGGCTTCAGAACAGTGAATGATCTTAGTGATCAGATTGCCACCTGATGGCCACAGCTGAAATACAATAGAGAATCAGAAACCTACTCCCTGACTTGGGCTGGAGCTGGCTGCCCTTGGTTGCAAAGCCGGGGTCCTGATTTCCACAGAGCTCCAGCACCCTGCAGCACCCAGAGCTGGTTGTCTCCCACAGGCTCACGTCCTCCAGGATGCAGGTCAGCAGCATCACAAAGCAAAGGGCAGCATCACAAAACAAAGCCAAGGTGTCCAACACAGCCCTCAGTACAACTCCAGTAAGGTCATCTAGGACTAGGACTAGTTTCCAAGCCACTCTGCTGGTGAGGTAGCCAACTCTTGGCAAGGCAGTTCACCTACCAAGGCACAATTCCCTCCCCACACAGGGAGTCAGCAGCCTGAAGAGTGTGCACATAAAAGCCAAAGACCTAAAAATCAGTGCAAGACCATCTCTGGAGGCTGGTCTGAAATGTTTGGCATTGCTTCTGCCAGAAAGGAAGCAAATTAGTGCCCAAGTTGTGGCAACAAAAGTTATTTCTCTTTCATTAAGGATGGGACTGAATCATCAAATGCTCCAGAAACGGCTTTGCCTCCATCCCCAGACAATATTCCTCTAACTGCAGCGGCTGGAAAGAAAGGGCAAGAAAAAATAAGTAAGTTACTTCAGTTCCTCGAGTCTGTTACCCAATTTCTTCCTTTCCTTCCATTCACTGCAACCTTCCTCCTCCAGCTAAACTCTGCTGTTGTCTGCAGCATTTGCTGGAGGCTGCTGGGTCGGGAAGCAAACATTCAGCAACCAAAACAGAAAGTGCCAAGGAGCAGCCTCTTGCACACATGTGGGGCCAGGGCTCTGCATGGTTCTCACACTCTGCAGCAAATGCTCTCAAAGATTTTTTCCACCCAACTCTAATTCCACAGGAGGAAAAGTAAATTTTGCTTTTGAAAGAGCATTTAGAAACGACTTCCCCCCCCCCCCCCCTTTCATTCATTCATTCATTCATGCAAACTCTGCATCTTCAGAGGTTTTACAGTTGAAAAAAGACTCGGGTAATAAACACAGAAGGAGGGAAGTGGTCACGGATGGGAAGTGGTTTTGCCAACATGCCACTGCACCCAAGGAGTGCCACACCATCTGTTCTGACCTTTGAGTCGTTGTTCTGCTCACACAGAGGCTGTTTTTGTGAAAAGGATCCTGGAAGTGAGTGGTCAGGCAGCAGAAACTGGCGGCCCCTGACTGCCGAGCTCCCTGCAGCTCAGGAGCATCACTCGGTGGCAACCAACGCCGGCTCTGGGGAGCTCACCTGAGCTATGCCACCCCGAACGCTCCTTTTGCAGAGCTGCTCAGGGCCATTTTTATTCCCCTCCAAAGCAGACAAATTTGAAGACCTCACCCCTGCAACATTCCAGCAAAGAGCAAGCTCTGTGCGCTTCTCCCTCCAGGAAAGTGTCCCAGCTCCTGCCGACCGAGTGCCCCAGGCCGGCTCTCTGTTCTCCCACTTTGCAACTGGTGTTTAGGGACACAATGCACGAAACTTCCCTGAACCTCTGTCTAATGCAGAACTGCTGCAGAACACATTAAAAAGCAATTTAGTGCTGGAGAATCCTGAGAACTGCAGAGTTATTCAGGGAGGGAGACAGTGAGGGATGAGGCAGGAGGAGGAGGCAGGAGGAATGAAAAGGAAAAAGCTCGTGATCAAAACCAAACATTTGCAAACAGAACACCCTGGCCGTGTTTGCAGATCCATTTTTCAAGGTTCACTTTTGTGCTGTGTTTTGCCCTGCCTGTGACTGTGCCTCTCCAAGCAGATTCCAGCCCTGTTCGTACAAAGCAAGAGCAAACTCCTTGCGGCAGGAGCGAGCGGCAGGGACAGCTAATGGCTGAGCACCAGAGTTCAGCAGATGTCATTTCTGACCCAGGATCAGTGGCTTCAGGATTCGTTAAGGAGGAGAGGTATTAAGGATGTGAAGGGGCTTTGGGTTTCAGTAAAAAACTAACTTTCCTCCCCCCTGCTTTGCTTTTGTTTTATTGATCTATGCAGGTAGGGATTTCTGCTGGCAGAAAGGAAGAATAAAGCTTGCAGCAGCTTTTCAGTGTGCTCCTTAATACTCATTTTCCTCTAGTAAAAGCAGCAGGGAAAGTGTCCAAACGACTCTCCCCTCAATGCCAGGGTTATATTTCCAGTAAAAGGCTACCAGGCATCAAAAAATGTTTCCACAGAAGATGCTTTTAGATTCCAGCCCTGCAGGGAACGTTGGTGTCCACAGCTCCGCTCCACCTGAGCTCCCTGTCGCGGCAGTCCGGGGCTGCTTGAACTCGGGAAGCCATTTCTGCCGGTCGTGGGGTCACTGAAATTCATCCCGTGGCCTTTCCCTCAGTTAATGAAATTAATCAAGTGGCATTGCCAGCAGTTTTGCTGGTGTGTACCTGTAGATATAACAGGGACTCAGTGCGGTGTTAAAAAAGGAAAGGATTTAACTCACTGAGATTTCTCTCAGCCGTGAGGGCAACAGAGTAATTAAACCCTTCTGCGAGCCGTGGTGGTAGTAAATTGATTAAACAGTTCTGTGAGGTGTGGTGGTAAGAAGTTAACTCAATGGTTCTCTGTGTTGTGATGGTAACAAATTAACTAAATATTTCTACAAGTTGTGGTGATAATAAATTAATCATTTCTCTGTGTTGCAGTTGCTAATAAACTAATTATCTCTATATGCTGTGGTGATGACAAACTAATCACTTCTCTATGCTGCACTGATAATAAACTAAATCTTTCTATATGCTGCGGTGATAATTAATTATTTCTCTGTGCTGCACTGATAATAAACTAATTAAATAGTTCTCTAAGTTGTGATGATAATAAATTAGTTATTTATGTTGCAATGCTCATAAACTAATTAACTATTCCTATATGTTGTGGTGGTAATAAATTGATTATTCCTCTGTGTTCTAAACTAATTAACTATTCCTATATGTTGTGGTGGTAATAAATTGATTATTCCTCTGTGTTATAAACTGATTAACTATTCCTGTATGTTGTAGTGGTAATAAATTGATTATTCCTCTGTGTTCTAAACTAATTAACTATTCCTATATGTTGTGGTGATAATAAATTGATTATTCCTCTGTGTTCTAAACTAATTAATTATTCTTATATGTTGTGGTGATAATAAATTGATTATTCCTCTGTGTTCTAAACTAATTAACCATTCCTATATGTTGTGGTGGTAATAAATTGATTATTCCTCTGTGTTGCAATGCTAATCAGCTAATTAAATATTTCTCTAAGTTGGGGTGATAAGAAGTTAGTTATTTATTGATGTTGCAATGAGAATAAACTAATTAGCTATTCCTATATGTTGTGGTAATAATAAATTAATTAACTATTTCCCTAAGTTGGGAGGTTAATAAATTCTATTTCTATCAGCTTCTATAAGAAATTAGGTCTAAGCTGGGATGTTAATGAACTAATTAAGCGAGATGCCTGCAAATTGTGATGTTAATAAACTGGTTAAATGAGATGTCTCTAAGTTGGGATGTTAATACATTAATTACTTCTAGAAGTTGTGAGAGTGGAATGAAATTAATTCAGTTTTATTTCTCCTTCTCTCAGTTGTGATGTTCAGAACCCAAATTCTGTCTCTGTGTGTTCTGATGTTAACAAATTGATTATCTCTAAGCTCTGTGAATAGATTAAATGAGATACCTGGAAGCTGTGCTACTCAATTAAATGTCCATAAACCACATTAATAAATTAACTGCCCATAAGTTATGTTAGCAAATTGATACTTCCATAACCTGTGCTAAAAATGGCTCCAGTGACGTTTCTCCAAGTTGTGCTTCGTTCCTCAGCTAATTAAATGATCTTCCCATAGCTTCTGATGCTAATACATTGATTAAATGTGATGGCTGTAAGTTCTGATATTAATACATTAATTAAATGCTATTTCCAGAGGGGGGTTGTGGTAAAAAGAACATTAATTCATTCCATGGCATTGCTACAAGTTGTGCTCTGTTAAAAACACACCAAATCATTCGGTGCCTGCCTGGGTGCAGAAGATCAAAGAGGGAAGTGAAAGCAATAATAATAATAATAATAAAAGGGTTAATATCTTATTGATAAAGTGATTGGGGGGGGAGGGGGGAATATTAGGCTTTGGGATTTCTGCCTCTCTGGAACTGTTTCCAACAGAACAGCTCCAAAGCAGCAGCACAAGAAACGTCCAAGGGCAGCTGGGAGGAATCTGTGGGAATAGCCCAGGAGAAAGAAAATCTGGAGAGGAAGAGCTGAAAGCCTGAGGAAAGTGCTGCGCTCCGCAGAGAAAATCAGAAGTGCCTCTTTCCCCCCCGCCCTCCCCCTACCCTTGCTTTCTTTTTACCACAAAATGCCTTCCTCCAGGAAAGAAAATAATTAGAATCAAATCTATAAAACTCCAGCACTGGTCCAAGTGCAGAGAAATCTCTTTGCTGGAAACGCAGCAAAGTGGAACTCCCAAACCGGCCGCGAGAGAAATCCTCAGCTAAGAGCAATGGTACCTATTGAGAACAAATAAATCCATGCAGCCAGCCCAGCTCTCCAAACACTCACAGACCACGCTGGAGATTTCTCTCAGTCCTGGATGTCAAACCATAGAGCGAGAATAAAGCATTTGTAAGTCTCCAAAAGGAGACCTTGCAATTGGAATTCACATCTTTGCCAAGCGAAAGCTTTTCGGCTGTTGTCACCGTCTCATTGTCATTCCGCTCACTGTGGGTTCCCCAGGGTCCAGAGCAGGACTCTCCTGGCGTTATTAACATAGCAGATTAATAGCAGTGGGGGGAAAGACATTTTCACAAACATGCTAAATATTAATATTAATCGATAACAATTTCCATTGCCGTAACGGGAGCCGGGCAGAGGGACCCCGGGCAGGGAGCAGGGGAGGGGAGGGCAGAGCGAGGGAAGGGAAGGGACAGTGTCAACAGACTCTGCAGAATAAAAGGGAGCCATGAATCAATGCAGGGCAGAGGAGCGAGCCGTGAGGTGGGTGTCAAAAGCAGCGCTGTGTTTTCAGAGGCGCACAGGCACACATCTTAATGCCACAATACAAGTTGGGTTTCTCCAGCCCTCGCCAACAACAAGGGGAAAAAAAACACCCAACAAAAAGCCCCAAAGCCCAAGCAAGCAGCATTCCAGCCCAGCTCACCCATTTTCTATCGCATAACAAGGAGCAGAGCTTGGCACCAACAGTGAGAAATGGCTTTCTCCTCCTTGGGGGGGGTTTGCCCCCCTGAGGAAGGCTGCACTTTGCACGCTGCATTTGCCTCAGCACTCACAGCGCTGCACCGAGGGCTGGCACATTCAGGCAGGCACACATCTACCCACTTTCTGAATCTGCCTTTCCAGCTATTTTCTCCCCCCCCCCCCCACCCCTCCAGCTGCAAGCCAAGGTGCTGTGAAACTTGTTGCGTTTCTTTCTTCCCGATGGATTAGCTGTCAGGATTTTAAAACCCAGCCTTTGGAAGTCTCTCTCGTTGCCTCCCACACGTTTTAATTATGAACCACAGAAGCAGAATGCAGGAGAAGTTCCCCCAAGTTATCCACACACACCCCCCCCCCAACATCTGTGTTGGTTAAACCAGCTCAAAACCATTTCAGCTCAAGAACTCTTAGCACAACACAAACCCCGCTTGGTCCCCGAGCCGTCTATGGCTGAGGGAGTTTCTATTCACAAAATCCATGGAAGTGCTTTTGCAGCAGCCTTGAACCTCACAGTTGGACCCAGGAATGGTTTGGGTTTGGTTTGGTTTTTTCCCCAGACCTGAAAGTCAAGTGAAGATCTGTGCAAGATTCTCCTCTTGGCACGGAGGAGGCTGCTCAGGCTCTGCCCCGAACAGGACACACAAAGGGCTGCCACAGGTTCAGCTGAAGCTTTTCCACCTCCCCCTCAACACACACTGGGGGAACTGTCTGTGCACAGCTGAATGCAAACCAGTGGAGGCCAGGAGAGGAGGCAGCACCACACACCTCTGGTGCCATCTCCTCTGGGCTGGATCTGCCTCCACGGACGCCAAGAGCCTCGGAGCAGGGCTGGTGCACAGACAGGGGCTGAACCTAGGGCAGGACCAGGGGCTGGGGTGCTGCTCCCTGGTCTGACTGCTCCTGGTTCCAGATGCCCACATTTCAGCCACCTCAGGGGCACAGGTTTGCTTTACCCATTACTGGAACACACCCTGGCCTTGGCTGCTGCTTTGGCCACAATGCCTTGCCACTGTCCCCAGCCTGTGACTAAGAACAGTCCAGGCCCTGCAGAGGGGCATCTCTGGTTGGCCTGTGAAAGGTTCCCTCCTACAGAGATGTTAACCACCAAAACAAGCTTCCCAGATTAGATGGGACTGGGAGCAGAGGTTTGTGTCCACAAACCCACTGGAAATGGCTTTCCCACTTCCCATGGATTTGCTCCCCACACACATGGGATGCTGTGGGGGTTTACAGCCAGCCCCTGACTGCCTCCATTGTATTCCAGTGCTCCCACACACAACCTGCCTCTGGAGCCCACCAAGTCTGGTGGTGGCCTTCAAACTGCAATGAGAGTGACAAGCAATGGTGCTTCCAGTGTGTCCTGAGCATCTAGAGCCTGTTTTCCATTGGTCATCTACAGAATGGCAGGGGCTGAAATGGACCTCTGAACATCATCCAGTCCCCCAGCCAAGGCAGCATCACCTGGAGAAGGTCACACAGGAGCACATCCAGGTGGGTTTGGAATCTCTCCAGAGATGGAGACTCCACCACCTCTCTGGGCAGCCTGCTCCAGGGCTCTGCCACCTTTCAATTACAGAAGTTCCTCCTCATGTTCAGATGAACTTCTGCTGTGCCAGTTTGTGTCCCTCCCCCCTGTCCTGTCCTTGGGCACCACTAAACAAAGCCTGGCCCCAGCCTCCTGCCATCCACCCTTGAGGTATTGATCAGCACTGATGAGATCCCCCTCAGGCTGCTCTCCTCCAGCCCCAATCCTCTCAGCCTTTGCTCATCACAGAGATGTTCCAGGCCCCTCAGCATCTTTGCAGCCCTTTGTCACTGTCTCGAAATGAGGAGCCCAGAACTGGACGCAGTATTCCAGCTGTGGCCCCAGCAGGGTAGCTCAGACCCATTTGCTGCACAGTCACCCCGTGGTGTTCTCAGAGCTTAGCCTGGCAGATCCACTGGCATCATTTTCAGCCGTTTTCATGAGATTCTGGGTTAAGTCTGAACGTGGGAAGCAGTGGGAAGCACGAAGGAGCTGGGGTGTCGGCAGGGCACACCCCCCACACCCAGGCACTCTCCTGCTTCCCTCCTCTCCCTTTCCACAGCGATCCTGGGTGTCACACCCACCACCTGGCCCTATTTAAAGCCCCTCCATTATTCTCCAAGAGGATTATTTATACTAAAAACGCTCCTGGGACTGCTGTATTTGTATTGCAGGGCTGCTGCATCCCCTATTTCCTCACTGCTCCCGCGTAGCCCGAGGCAGGGCGGCTGAAATGACTTGCGATGCCACTGTAATTTTTATCAAGGCTTGTTCCTGGTAAAAAGCCTCTTTGTTTCAAAGAAATGTGATTTGGCCTTTTTCCTCCTCTGCTCTATTCCTTGGTTAATATACCACTTCCACTTGCCCTGGGGCTAAGAAAGGTATTCCATGGAATTGGTCAAATCTCACTGTTTTTCTTCTAAATCACAACTGGCTTTTTCTCCCCCCCCCCCCCCCCTTCTTTTTTCTTCTTCTCCCCCCCCACCCCACCCTCACCCCTTGCTAAGCACTATCTAAGCTGACAGTCTGAACTTGGGATTTTATTTGTGCCTTAACTCTTCAGCTCCTGGATTTGAACCTGGGTAAGGCCACGCTAAGGAGGCGCACGTCAGGGCTGGTCGGTCTGCAGTGGCACTGGAGGCTGCGGTGGTTAAGGGCAAGATGGGAAAGGGAAGCTCTGGAGAAGGGGTTTTATCACTATGGGAAGTAAATTCAGCCATCTCCAGGGGAAAAGGAGGAAAGAGGGAGGAAAAGGAGGAAAGAGGGGGAAAAGGAGAGGGGAAACGAGAGGGAAAAGGAGAGGGGAAAAGAGAGGATAAAGGAGAGGGGGAAAGAGAGGAAAAAGGAGAGGGGGAAAGAGAGGAAAAAGGAGAGGAAGAAGAGGAAAAAGGAGAGGAGGAAAAGAGGAAAAGGGAGAGGGGAAAAGAGAGGAAAAAGGAGGGAAAAGAGAGGAAAAAGGAGAAAAAGAGAGGAAAAAGGAGAAAAAGAGAGGAAAAGAGAGGAAAAAGGAGAAAAAGAGAGGAAAAAAAAGGAGAAAAGGAGAAAAAAGGAAAAGGAGAAAAAGAGAGGGAAAAGGAGAAAAAGAGAGGGAAAAAGGAGAAAAAGAGAGGGAAAAGGAGAAAAAGAGAGGGAAAAGGGAAAAGAGAGGGAAAAGGGGAAAAAGAGAGGGAAAAGGGGAAAAAGAGAGGAAAAAGGGGAAAAAGAGAGGAAAAAGGGAAAAAGAGAGGAAAAAGAGAGGGGAAAGACATTTCAACCCCAACTTTATGGAACATGCAACATTTTAGCCTTGTTAAAAAAATCCCCTTTCATGTTAGAAGTTCAATAGCCCTGGGGAGCTTCCACATGGCAGTTAAGATTTATTCCACAAATCCTGTCCAGCCCTAAAATGCCCAAATTTTGCAACTGAATGCAGTCAGTTCTTGGCCTGAGTTCCTAGCACTAGGTAGCTGTGTGCAAGCTCACAGATCTGCTGGTAAGAATAGGAAATGCATGTGAATTCAGGTGAAAAACACAACCTTTTTAGCAACAGCCTCTGCAGTGTCCCAGGCAAGGCCTAAATGAGCTGAATCCTAGCTAAACAGCCCCCAACCCCTGTGTTTTAGGCCAGAATAATCTGTGCTTCAGTTACACAGAGCAAAACAACCTGCACTCTAGTTAAACAGAGCAACATACTCTGTGCTTGAGCCAAAGCAGTGTTGGTTTATGTCACTTTCATCCCTGGACTGAATCACCTAAGTCACTAAATGGAAATCTGTGCTCTTCAAAGGCTTCTCCAAAGACAGGCTCTGCCCTTTTTTTTTAACCTTATTTTATGTAAAACAAAGAATTTGTTTCTCAACCCAGTAACTCTTAGCCCAGATCTGGGATTGCTTCATCCCCTTTCCATGTAGCATTTTGCCACTGCAGGTGGATTTCCCTTGGAGGCCTGTGCCAAACCCAGCCCTCCAGCGCACCACCAAGGGATGCTTCGAAAGCAGGAGCTGCAGCAAGATGTTGGTTGCTGCTCTCCTGCATTTGTGCAGCCCCCATGGCCTCTAGGACCATGTAGAATCTACAAGCCAGGTGTTCAAGCATTTCTCTGGTGAGGTTTGGGATCAAATGCCTCATCTGGATACTGTGATCTGCCAGCACTCCAAAGCACTGCACAGAGCGAGGACAGAAGGGAAAGACACTGCCTCAGAGACAAATGTTAAAGTTGGATAACACATCACAGGGCTACAGAGATGATGAGGGGAGTAGCAAAGGGCTACAAAGTTCATGAGGGGACTAAAAGGGCTGCAGAGGTGATGAGGAGGCTAGAAAAGGGCTACAGAGATCATGAGGGGACCAGAAAGAGCTATGAAGATGCTGAGGGCGACCTGGAACATTTCTCTGTTGAGGAAAGACTGAGAGAATTTAGGCTTTTTAGTCTGGAAAAGGGAAGAGTCATCCATGCTGATCTATACTTGAAGGGTGGGTGTCAGCAGGGTGGGACCAGGCTTTGTTCAGTGGTGCCCAGTGCCAGGACAAGGGGTGAAGGGCACAACGTGGAACATCAGAAGTTTCAGCTAAACATGAGGAGGAACTTCTTTAATTGAAGGGTGATGAAGCCCTGGAGCAGGCTGCCCGGGGAGGTGGTGGAGTCTCCATCTCTGGAGACACTCAAAACCCACCTGGATGTGTTCCTGTGACCCTCCTTAGGGATCCTGCCCTGGCAGGGGGGTTAGGACTGGATGATCTCCAGAGGTCCCTTCCAGCCCTTACCATCCTGTGACTCTGTGCAACATATTATTGCATTTTTGCCTAGGAAAGAGGAGTCGAGACCCTAATGGAATCTTGGACAGTCAAAAGCAATCAAGACTTTGTTTCAATTCAATCTGAAGGAGGAACATCTCCACCCTGAATTGCAGCACAATCAATAGCCCCTGGTGCAGGAAGCTTTTGCTGCTCTCCAGTGATACAAACACATTGCTCAACTTTTCTTTACAGCCAAGAGTGGATTGAAGCCACCAAAATGACATTCTGCTTCCTTGGGGCTCTTTGGAGATCACTTTCCTGGATGCAGCTGAATTTGTTTGCATTAAAGTTAAATTCACACAGGAGGAAAAAAAGAGAAAGAAGAGTTCATTAAGGGAAACACAACCCACAAGTATACAAAGGCTTTCCCTCTCCCCAGATAGCATCTACACCTTGTGGAGGAAAGCAATGCATTTTTAAGTAGTATAAATATTTCTCCTTGTGTGCAGCCAGCCAGCCTCTGCCAGAGCTTCTCTGCAGCCAACAGAAGAAATGCAGGGTGTGAGGTGGCCTTCCCTGCAGCACAGGCACCCCAAAAAGAGGGACACAACCCCCCCCCAAAAAAAAGCTGCTGTGCCCTGGTCTGCAAAGTGAGCCTGCTGCCCTGGCACTGAGATCTGCTGTCTGTTTGAACAAAGCTCCCTGACCATTCCCCTAAGACCGTGGCTATCTCTGGTGCTCCCCAAACCCAGCACCACCAGGGCTCAAGAACTGCTCCTCCCAGCCCCGCTGGAATCCGAGGTGCTGGCCCTAAGGGAGTCATATACATGGTCCACAGATCACAGAAGCACAGAATGTTAAGGGCTGGAAGGGACCTCCAGAGCTCATCCAGTCCAAGCCCCCTGCCAGAGCACCTAGGGCAGGCCACACAGGAACACATCCAGGCAGGTTTGACCTGGCTAACAGGATCCCAAACTTCTCACCAGCACAGACAGAATCAGAAGTCCTGATGACACCAAGCCAGGCTCTTCTGCCAGCCCCTGCGAGCTGCAGCTCCCCAGTTAGCAGCCATCAAGTACCAGCTCCAGCTGCAGGTCAAAAAGCTCTGCTGGCTTCTCCAAGGACGCTGCCTCTGCCACACCACTTCTTGCCCTCTCACCCCATTCTCCAGCCTAGTCTTGGAAGCCACCAGGGACAAGAACAGCCTCTCCCTGAGCGCTGCTCCATGCCCAGGCTTAGTGGCACGTGTCAACAGCTATTTGAATGCTGCTGTAATTGGAGGCTTGGCTGGACAAGGAACTGATGGAAAGGAAGAAGCTGGCCAGCAGCACTGGGCAGCACAGAGAGGCGGCTTTGCCAGAGCTCTGCACCAAAGGGTGCCCAGGGCACTCTGGATCCATCCTCGACAGAAAGAGTGGAAGGAGGCAGCCACTGCTACACCAAACCTCCACCCCCCGCGAAACAGACTGAACCTCTTTTGTTGACACAAGCACAGACCCAGACTTTCAGGGGAAGGGTCGCAGCCCGGCGACCTTCAAGGTCCCTCCCAACCTCAAGCCAGCCTGCTGGAGCCACCAGAAAAACGCACAGAAAAATCCTCACCGCCCCTTGTCCACCTTCCTGTCGCGGCCGCCCCTTCCCACCGTCCTGTCCCGGCCGCCCCTTCCCACCGTCCTGTCCCGCCGCCCCTTGCCACCGCCCTGTCGCGGCCGCCCCTTCCCATCGCCCTGTCCCCGCCGCCGCCCTGTCCCGGCCGCTCCTTCCCACCACCCTATCCCCACCCTAACAGAGATGTTTCCAGTTCCAACCACCACATGAAGCCCGCAATTCCTCCCCCTCCCCAGCTCGCCGTCCCCTCCGCCCCCAGCCCGCTCTCTCCAACAGCTTCATTTAGCAGGCCGGCGGTAAAAAAAAATTCATTAATTTTTATTAACAGGGAGAGCCATTTGTTCCCTCTGACAATATTTGACTTGTCGAAATGATTTTCACCTCTGCCATGAGGTGCTCGCTCCCCACATACATCACCCGATTACTCCGGGAGCGGCCAGAGTTGCAGTCATTAGCCAGTGAATTAACGACAATCCACAGCGCTATTAATCACCCTGACAAAAGCAGGAGCTTGCTGCTGACCCCAGCACGGCTCTGGGACACCAGCACAGGCAAGGAGAGCACAGCCACAGGGCTACCAAAGAAAGGGATTGCTTTTCGTGCTGCCCTCCCCCTCCTTCTTCTTTCCCTTCCTTTTTTCTTCCCTTTTCTTCCCTTTCCCTGCCCTTTCCCTTCCCCTGCCCTTTTCCCTTCCTCTTCCCTTCCCTTCCCTTCCTCTTTCCCTTCCCTTCCTCTTTCCCTTTCCTTTCCCTTTTCCCTTCCCTTCCCTTCCCTTTCCTTTCCCTTTTCCCCTTCCTCTTCCCTTCCCCTTTCCTTTCCCTTTTCCCTTCCTCTTCCCTTCCCCTTTCCTTTCCCTTTTCCTTCCTCTTCCCTTCCCCTTTCCTTTCCCTTTTCCCTTCCTCTTCCCTTCCCCTTTCCTTTCCCTTTTCCCTTCCTCTTCCCTTCCCCTTTCCTTTCCCTTTTCCCTTCCTCTTCCCTTCCCCTTTCCTTTCCCTTTTCCCTTCCTCTTCCCTTCCCCTTTCCTTTCCCTTCTCCACTTCCCTTCCCTTCCCCTTTCCTTTCCCTTCTCCTCTTCCCTTCCCCTTTCCTTCCCCTTTTCCCTTCCCCTTCCCTTCTCCTTTCCCTTCCCTCTCCCTCTCCCTTCCCCCTCCCTTTTCCCTTCCCTTTCCCTCTTGTTCATTAAGCTGCTGAAGCAGGGGGAATTTGGCCACAAGAAAGAGAAACCAGAGAGTAAGAGCAGAGCCCTGGGTTCTGAATCATAGACTCTGAGAATGGTTTGGATTGGAAGGGACCTCTGAGGGCTCACAGATTTGTTTGGGTGGGAAGGGATTCAGAGAACGGTTTGGGTGGACAGGGAGCTCTGGAGGTTGATAGATGATAGAATGGTTGGGTTGGAAAGGACCATAAAGATCCAGTTCTAAGCCCCTGACATGGGCAGGGACACCTCCCACCAGGTCTCATCCAACCTGGCCTTCAACACCTCCATGGAAGGAGCATCCAGAGCCGCCCTGGGCAACTTGTTCCAGAGTCTCACCACCCCCACTGGCAAGAATTTCTTCCTAATCTCCAGTCTAATTCTCCCATCTTCAAGCTTTGATCCATTGTCCCTCATCCTCTCACTCCCAAGCCCTTGTCAAAAGTCCCTCCCCAGCTCTCCTGCAGCCCCTCCAGGTACTGGAAGGCAGCTCTAAAGTCTCCCTGGAGCCACCTCTTCTCCAGGCTGAACAGCCCCAACGCTCCCTGCCTCCCTCCATTGCATGATGCCTCCACTGCACCCCACCATCTCCTCACCCATTCCCTGCACTCCCAGTTGCCTCATGCCCAGCTGATCCTTCTCTACCTCCTCTCTTTCTTCTCAAGGCTGCTCAACAGGTTGATGCCGCTCCGCTCTCACCAGAGAGAATCATTTTTAGAAGCTGGTTCTTGTTACTCCCTTTCTCTGCTTTAGTTCTCCTCTTGCAGCAGGAATGTGGTAAGGAAAGCTGCCTTCGGAAATCCATGATTTCCTGCCAGTTAATTCATTTCAGCCAAACAGAAGGCAAGGTGATATTCCTGCTCAGGGCTGCACCTCCGACGCACTAACAACCTGGGGCTCTAAGGGGTTCCATCTGCTGCCATTCCCTCTGCACTGCTGACAGCACCAAGCACCCACCTTGTGCCAATTTATCCTCTCCCACCCCGCAGCCATTCTGGTCCCCTTTACAACTTCTACGAATGTAAACATCAAAGCAGGAACAAGAACTGCTCTAGGTGCAAACCACCACCCCTGGTCCTGCAGCACTGCTCACCCAGCTGCACTACAGAGGGTCCAGGGCCTCATGCAGAGCGCAGTCAGCTACCTTGCACCTCCTAAGCACACACTGGTGATGCACAAACAGCCAAGGAGCAGCATTCTGCTGCAACATTGTGCTGTGAGAGCACTGATCTGGAGCCACCCGTGCCAGGACTGGCTCAGCAGCAGCAGCCACTCCAGCCAGGCTTTGCAGGACTCTCTAGAGCAGCCTCCACATCCATCTCACCCAGGCAGGAGCTCATCCTCCTTCCCTGGACTGGATGATCTCTAGAGGTCCCTTCCAACCCCTGACATTCTCTGATTCAGTGACTCATGAAGAGCACAACTGGCTGGAGGGCAGGGGAGAGAGATGTGGACAGAAACAGCCTGACTGCAGCACCTCTACAGCTCTACCCCACCAGCCTCTGCAGCTCCCTCGGTGTCAGCACATTCAGCATCCACCTCCTGACTCACAGGCAGGAGACTACTCACCTGAAACAAAGCTAATGAACTAAAGTCAGCTGCCACTGAACAACTGGTGGCTGCCTCTCTGTCCCACCACCTTCCCTGCCCGTCTGCAGCTCCCTGCTCTTGCTGATGAAGGTTTCCATCGAGCCTTGAGAGCTAGATCTGGCAGGACTCACTGCAAAAACTTGCTACAACTCCTTTACTCCTGGAGAGGCCTCTGGGCATAGATCTACAGAGCAGAGCACTGCTTCCTCCTGGGCTGCTCCTGGTGGAAATGCTTTTGCTGGGTCACAGGCGACTCGCATTCCAGGCTGCCCCACATCGCCACCAAAATGCGAGGTCTCCTCTTCCCTCCAGCGTGGACTTTGCCAGGCCACAGCACACCCCAGTCAGCTGCACTTGAACAAGCAATTTCTCTTTTCCTTCCCCCTCTCCCCTGCCTTTGAAGCTATTATTAAGAAAAATATTTAAGATAAAAATATTTTTACATTGTGCTTCTGCCTGGCCTGCAGCACTCCCACGTTGCTTGGAAGATTGGCTGCGACCAAAGGCAACCTAAAGCTTCCTCCTGAAGGGGAAAAACTCTTCTGCTCCCAGCCAGGTGGCTACATGACTCTGATTTGTCCCTCTGGATTTTTCAGGGGACAACAACAAAATAACAAAATAAATGCAGATGCACTGAAAAAAAAGAAAAACTCTCTCAATCCACATCAGCTTTTGGGGTTTATTTCAAACTAAATGCAGCTCCTGTCAGAGTATTGCCTGGCCCTGATAGCAGCTACCCAGGGCAATAAACCCAGCTTTGCTGCTCTTGGTGTTTCCAGCAGGGAGGCAGAAAGCAAAGTTACTTCAAAACAAACAAACCAGCCACAAAGGCAAAACAAACCCAAGCACCCAAGCACCCTCTTGGCTGCCCAAGGTGTAGGTGTGCTGCACTGCCAGCAGCCAGCACAGCTCTGAGACTGTCAGCAATGGGCTGCTCTGCCCTTTTGTCAGCTCCCTGCCATTCCTGAGAGCACTTCCAGTGGAACTCAGCTGACAACTTCTTAGATCTGTGCTTTGGACCCCACTGATCTAAAGCAGTGAGGAGGAGAAACGAGGAGGTTCATGACAGGCAGCTGCTGGAGCTGTGAAAGCTGCTGCCCTGCAAGCTCAGTGAGAAAGCTTATAGAATCATAGAATTGTCAGGGCTGGAGGGGGACCTCAAGGATCATTCAGTTCCAACCCCCCTGCTGTGGGCAGGGACACCTCACACCAGATCAGGTTGCTCAGACTCCATCCAGCCTGGCCTTAAACACCTCCAGGGATGAGGCTTCCACCACCTCCCTGGGCAACCTGTGCCAGGCTCTCACCACCCTCATGGGGAACAACTTCTTCCAACATCCAACCTGAATCTCCCCATTTCTAGTTTTGCTCCTTCCCCCCAGTCCTATCACTCCCTGACACCCTCACAAGTCCCTCCCCAGCTTTCTTGTAGCCCCCTTCAGGTACTGGAAGGCCACCACTAGGTCTCCTCAGAGCCTTCTCCTCTCCGGACTGAACAGCAGTCTAAGCAGTTCCTGGCTAGGATCTTTGCTAGCCGAAGTCATGGCTTCTGTTGAGTCCATTCTCAAAGCAAGAGCTCAGCTCAAGAGCTTGATGCATGTTCAGTGACAGCAGATTATTTTTTCCCAAGCTTTTCAATCAATTGAACAGCAACAACAACACCAACAACAATTTAGCTCAACTCAGTCCACCCTTGGAATCTGTTTGTCTGAATCTGGGACATCTCAGCCCCTCTGTGCTTTCCTTTTCTCCTTGATTAAATCCAGGTCATTTCAGGTCAGAGCTACATTTTGGAGCCTTTCTGCAATAAAACCCTCTAAAAAAAGGAAACCCAACAAGACACAACAATATGCCAACAAAACACAACAATATTCCAGCAAAACACAGCAACATTCAAGTCTCTCTTTGGACCTTTTCCCCATTTTCCATCTTCCAGATCCAAGCTGCTTTCCACATCCTTCTCCCCCCCTCGCCCCCAATATACTTCAGACTTCTTTTATAAATCAATTATCTGTTAAACAAACCTCACCAGGAGTGAAGTCTGCACGGGGGGGGGAGGCAACTTATCACTGCTCTCATCTCTTCTGGCATCCTGAGCTTCAGCAAAGCTGAGGGGAAACTGAGTCAGCTGAACCTGAACTTGATCTCATCCCCCCCACAGCTGTCCACACCAGCATCCCTGTCAAGTTTGCTCTGCTTTTGTAAACACCAAAGAGCACACACACACACACACACACACAAGGAGGAAAATCTGGCACTTAATGGTTTGGGGCTTGTTTCTTTTTTCTCCATACCACTTTCTGGCTGCTTTCTGTCTCCCTCTGCAATGCATGGTGAATGAAAACATTCAGCGGCGCACAGACTTTTCAACTTAGGGTCCTCATCCCCACATATTTTTCATATTACTCATATTCCCCTGCTTGAGTTAAACTCAAACAGGCCTGGAACAACTTCATTAACATAAAACCACATGATAATAGGAAACAGAGCCTTTTAATGGTTTATTTTCTTATTATCTTGTGATATATTTCATCTTCTCCCCCTTTGCCGAGTGCTACTACATTCTGTTTTCACTCTGCTCGCTGGTTTTAACCCAGCCGAGCTTGGCAGCAGGGAGCAATCACACAGGGAACAGCAGATTCCATTAAGTCCAGGCACTTTCAAGCTCTCAGGCTACAAAACACAGTGTCACTACCTTAGTTTATTTATTAAACCCAAACTTTTCACACCCTGAAACATCTTCCACTGCTACACACCCGTTGCAGCCTTGCTGCCAGATGAGCCTGCAGCCATAGGATCAGGGGCAATGGACTGAAGCTCGAGGAGGGCAGATTGAGACTGGAGATGAGGAAGAAATTCATGACAGTGAGGGTGGGGAGACACTGGCACAGGTTGCCCAGGGAGGCTGTGGATGCCTCCTCCCTGGAGGTGTTCAAGGCCAGGCTGGATGAGGCTCTGAGCAACCTGGAGCTAGTGTGAGGTGTCCCCTGCCCATGGCAAGGGGGGCTGGCACTGGATGATCTTGATGGTCCCTTCCAGCCCAGCCCATTCTATGAATCATCCTCCCATGAAGTCAGAAAAAACACCAACTGGTCTTTGCTGAAAGGGACCAGAGTGACACCACCACCCCTGGGAGCAAACCTCCTCCTACAACCTGAGCCTCTCCTTCCCCTCCCTCTGCTTTCAGCCATATCCTTCACAGCTCACCACTTCGGGCGCCAGGATCGCTGCTGGAGCCACTTTGGGTTCAATCTACCTATCCCATTTGGTGGCAGGACAGCCATAAAGGCTGCAGTAAAAGGTACAGAAAGGTCTGACTTCAGTTTCCTGTGAGCAGCCAAGCATGCTGCTCTGTCCCCTGGCACAGCCCCAGTGCCCTCATACAGTGCCACACGTCAGCCACCCCAAGCTCAAAGGGAATCTTTACCCTCTGAGTTTTGTAATAACTCCTGGGCTCAGCTGCCCAGGGAGCCCAACCAGGGAAGCTCTTTTGCAAGATCATTTTCTCCTGTCCCAAGACCACCATTTCAAAATGCAGCCATTGATTGCAACATTTGTTTTCTGAAGGTTGAAGGAATCTGACCTTCGTGAGGAGCTGCATCTGCCTCAGGATGCCTCCTCTGAGGTAGTTCAGGCAGCTTCTAGCATGGAGTAAAAATAATACCAATAAAAAATAGATCTTTCCAGGATTTCTCCTTTAAAGCATTTGCTTGCATTTTCTTGCCTGGCTTTTTTTTTCCTCCCCTAACACATCTTTAAAAGCTTTCCCAACTGCTGGAGAACTGCTGCAGCTCCCTCCCTGCTCTGCACACAGTAACTTAAACCCTAATTAATCAAGAGGTGCAAGGCAAGTGTCTGATGTCTGGCTGCAAAGGACAACATCTGAGTACTCACTGGCGCTGCTGCCCCTGTTGCTGGAGAGGCTCAGCAGCAGGCTCAGCCTCCTCTTGAAGGAAGGAATGGCAATTTCTGGGATTCACATTCTATCATGGCTCAAAGTAGGTTCCCTGAATAAGCAGCAGATGGAAATCAGGGAGATATATTAGCACCCGTCTAGATTTCTCATTTCCCTCTGTCTCTGCTTCCTGAAGAATATTGGTGATGAATTTGCAAATGGTTCTGGATGATGACAGAGGTTTTTTTCTGCCCTTCATTATTTATCCCCCCCACTGCACACCTCCATTAGAGATTACAGTGACAAATGCACGAATAAAAGGCAGAGACAAGATCCGAGCAGCGCGGCGTAAATCTCCCTTTCCGCGCTATTAATCCACAGAAACCCATCACGGCCTGCAGCTCCGAGGGGAGGGCAAGGTTACTCCAGGACTGCTCCAGGCAGCTGGGGGTCAGCAGGAGACACAGCCCCACTGCCACCACCCTGAGCTGCTCGGCCTCCCGGCCACCTGCCGGGGAAACCTGCTCTCCCTTCACGTCCTTCTCCTCTCCGGTCCCTTCCTTATCAGCGTGGCCTAGGTCACAAGAGACCTCAGAGGTCACCTCCTCCAACCTCCCCACCTCGGGCAGGGACACTTCCCAACTAGACTCAGCTGCTCAAGGCCTCATCCAAGCTGGCCAAGGAGGGGCAGTCCACAACCTCCCTGGGCAACCTGCTCCAGAGCCTCCCCCGCCTCACACTGAGGCTTCGATCTGATATCCTCTACCAGGGAGCTAAGCAAGGCTCTGTGCTGCACCTCCCTCCCCACTGCTCCAAGCACAGTAAGAAGGGAGGAAATGCTGCTCCTATCAAGAGGAAGGAAAGAGGAAAACAGATGGAAAGTACTCAGAATTGGAACAAGTGCTTTTGAAACAATACCACAGGTCCTTTTCACTCCAAGAGAACAGAATGCTGCTGGGGAAATCTCTGCACAATCGTGCCCCCGACAACAAAGATAAGGGGGAAATAATTCTGTGAACCTGCACTGCCAGGACTTTTTGTGAGAGATGCTAATCACCAGGCACAATCTCCATGCAGCTCCCATCAGGCAAACCCAGGCCTTTGATTTCACTTGCTCCCTTTATTTATGTGTTTTGAATCTTGCAACAAAAGCTTCCAGACTAAAGCACCCAGAGCTGAAACCCACCAGCCCCTAAAACACACACCCAGCCAGCACCACTTTGCTTCTGATGCTGCAGGTGAGTGAATTCTGAGTCCATCTTCTTCTGATAGGATGAGAGGGGATGGACTGAAGCTTGAGGAGGGCAGATTTGGACTGGAGATGAGGAAGAAATTCTTGTGGGTGAGGGTGGGGAGACACTGGCACAGGTTGCCCAGGAGGCTGTGGATGCCTCCTCCTGGAAAGGACCTTAAAGATCATCCAGATCTAACCCCCTGCCATGGGCAGAGACACCTCCCACCAGCCCTGGGTGCTCAAGGACTCACCCAGACCGGCCTTGAACACCTCCAGGGAGGGGACATCCCCACCCTCACTGGCAAGAATTTCTTCCTCCAGCCTAAATCTGCCCTCCTCCAGCTCAAAGCCTTTGCCCCTCGTCCTGTCACTACAAGGAACTATTTATCTACCTGCTGCTCCTCACAATGTGCCAGAGTCTTGAGCTGGGCTTGCTCATCATAAATGGAGGCTTTCTAGTGGCAGTAATAAAAGGAGCTGAAGAGGGACCCACACAGTCGGGGAAAAGCAGAGCCCAGAACAGTGGAAATTTTGTTCTGAAAGGTCAGCTGAGGCTTGCATGGCAATTTGGGAACCTCTTTGATTCCGTGCACAGGACAGCCTGAACCTGCCCCATCTGAGCCTACAAAAGCTCTGCTTCTGCCCCTGATGACACAGCTCAGAGTCCGAGGAATGCAAACAAACACAAGAGAGGAGGAGGAAGATCAAATACTGAGCTCAAATGGCCTGTGAGGGCTGAGTGCTGGTTTGATCTATTCGTTGGCTCAGCCCTTGAGCAGCCAAGTGCAGTCGGAGGCATCCCCACCCCTGGCAGGGAGGTTGGAGCAGCTGATCTGGAAGGTCTCTTCCAACCTAAGGCACTCTCTAATCCTTTGAAGTTTTAAAACACATATTGGGGCAATGTCTCATTTGGAATGTTCTTACATGATGGAGCACAACAAACCCCAGCCCTTCCCAGCTGAGAGAGAGAAACCCTTCTCAAACACACTGCTTAAGCTTTCAGGACTGATTTTAGATGGTCCCAGCTGTTGCTGCCTCACTTGGAGACATCAGAAAGGAGAGGTGTGTGCAGAGCACAGGTCCTGACAGCTTGCTGAGGCATTTGGGCTCTCTGAGATGCTTCACATTGGACACTTAAGCTCCCCAGGTCTCCTTCAAAACGTGGCCTTAAGGTTCATTGATTTCTCCCCTTCTGAGCTGAGGATCTCAGTCAAGGGGGTTGAAAATAAGACACTTAATAGTCATTTTAAACCCCTAATTTGTTTGCTCTCCCCCACATCCCCTATACCTTCACAATAAATCCTTTGAAAAGCTGGAAATGCTTTGGTGAAAAGACTGATGGGAACCATGAGAAAACAGACCATGCAAGCACCACCAGGTTATCTCTGTTGGTTTAGGCAGAATAGGCTTCCTGCTTTGTTCCCTTCAGACTTACTTCAAGTCTGCTCTAGAGCTCAGGCTTCAGACTACTCTGTTGATCACCATTCAGAGAGGTCACTCACGGTGGGGCTTGAACAGTGCACAGACCTCCTCCTGTGGAAGAGCCTGCACCTGTACGAGGCCCTGGCGTGGCTGCAGTGACCACAGCGAGCAGCTCCAGCTCACACTGGTGCAGCAGGTCTAGCTGGGAAGAGCTGAACCCCTTCCAGCAGCACAGACCAAACCAGCTGCCAATTCCAGTGCTGCCACCATGACACAGCACTGCCACCATGACCACAGCACTGCCACCAAGACCACAGCACTGCCACCATGACCACAGCGCTGCCACCCAGGACCTCGCAGCTCTGCAGCTCCAGGCTGCGCAGGAGGAGGAAGGGCTGCAGAAGTGATTTGTGCCATTGCCTTGTTTCTGGGGCAGGGGATTCACAGATTGCATCGGGGTGGAAGGGACCCCCAAAGGGCATCTCATCCAAGCCCTCTGCAGGCAGCAGGGACACCTCCAACCAGAGCAGGCTGCACAGGGCCACATGAAGTCTGACCTTGGATGTCTCCAGGGATGGAGCCTCAACCACCTCCCTGGGCAGCCTGTGCCAGTGTCTCACCACCCTCCCTGTGCAGAACTTCCTCCTGATGTCCAACCTCAATCTCCTCTGCTCCAGTTTCAAGCTGTTGCCCCTTGTCCTATCCCCACAGACCCTTCTGAACAGCCCCTCCCCAGCCTTGTTGTAGGTCCCCTTCAGATATTGAAATGCAGCTGTAAGGACTCCCTGGAGCCTTCTCCGCTCCAGTCTGAACAGCCCCAACTCTCCCAGCCTGTTCACAGCAGAGGGTCTCCAGCCCCCTGATCATTTCTGTGGCCCTGCTCTGGCCCCACTCCAGCAGGTCCTTGTCTCTCTTGTGTTGGGGGTCCCAGAGCTTATGTGAAGACTTCTCTGTAGGGACTTCAGCTTTTAGAACTTTTGCTGTTTGGAAGAGACCTGACCTGAAACCCCCCCAGTGTCTGACAAACGGCCACGGGACCTATCACAACATCCTGAGACGTGTCAGAACCACAGAAACGCTTCCACAAGCCCTCAGTGGAGCTGATCAAAAGGGTCATTATTGCACCTCAGTGATTCTGTCCTAATAAAAGAGAAATTAGTGTGTTTAATAACAGGGCATAATGAAGAGTGGAGAATAAAGCAGAGGGTAATTTGTCAGTGATTAGAAGGTCAACGGGTCAGCTTCGGAACAACTGAGTTGCTTTACCTGAGGGTAGCCACTTCTGTAAGATGAGAAAGCCTCTCCTTGGGCTCAGTTATCTCCTCACTGGTGTGTTAGCAAACCCAAGCTGGGAGGAGGCAGGCAGGAGGCCGCCGCGGGCAGGAGGCCGCCGCGGGCAGGAGGCAGCCACGGGCAGGAGGCAGCCGCGGGCAGGAGGCAGCCGCGGGCAGGTGACTGCGGTGGCTATCAGCACACCTGGGAATTCCCAGGCTTTGTTTGGAATGCTCTTGAAAAGCAAGGCTTGCTCAGCCCAATGCAAACACCTGGCCCCTTCCTGCCCCAAAGCCAGCACCCTCATCACAAACCTATCCTGGCCTCACATCACCTCTGCAGAAGTCTGCAGAAGTGACAAAGGTTTTGCTCCAGTGGGTTTGTAATCCTTGCCCCAGCTGCTCCTGATCCCATCCTGGATAACTCAGCATCTGTTAAAGCAAAGCCCTGCTGCTCTCGTGGCTGAAGGGTCCCCTGCAAAAATGCTTCTTGAGAAACCCCAGAGGGTGAATTCTCCCCTGCCAGCCCTGCAGTCCCAGGCTCTGTATTTCTGCTATCACTTACAGCTGAAAGAGGAGGAAACCACCTTGCTCACACCATGCATGCTCCTCCTTGGTCAGCTGTAACCAGGGAGGAAACTTCAGAGCCATGAACTGCAGGCTCATGAGATGCTTCAGGTAACCTGCACCAACATTTTAAGGCCATGTGTTGTCCTCAAATAATTGGGGCTTGCACCTAGCCCAAATGCAAACTCCAGCCTGTGTCTGTAGGGATGTCACAAGCTGCAGCTAGGAGTGAGCCCATCCTGTGCTAGGTGCCACAGAGACAAACACTACCCAAGATCAGTGCAGATGAACACAGAATCAGGGAGAACCACAGAATGGATTGGGTTGGGAGGGACCTCCAAAGGGCATCCAGTCCAACCCCCTGCACTCAGCAGGACATCCTCCCCTAGAGCATCTTGCCCAGAGCCTTGTCAAGCCTGCCCTTGAATATCTCCAGGGGTGAAGCTTCAACCACCTCCCTGGGCAGCCTGTTGCAGTGTTCCAGCAGCCTCCTGGTGCAGAACTTGTTCCTCACATCCAGTCTCAAACTGCTCTGCTCTCATTTCAAACCATTGCCCCTGGTCCTGTCCCTGCAGGCCTTTGGGAACAGTCCCTCTGCAGCCTTTTTGCAGCCCCATTCAGGTACTGGCAGGCTGCTATTAGCTCTCTCTTCTCCACATCTCTGTTTGGGAAGATCAGGTTCCCATTCTGAGTCAAGGGACAGCAAAGCTCACTGGATTTGAAATTGATAATAACATTGTGAGTTGAGCTCCAAGGAATTCCCCCTGCCCCTACCATCTCTCTCTCTCTCTCTTTTTCCCTTCCTTTTTCTTTGCTTAAAATAATTAACCTGGATGAGGCAGGACACCTGAGCACTTCACTTTCCCATCCCTCCATTTCCAGGGAAAGGAAATCCAGCAGCAAGCTTTTGCAAGCAATTGTGTTCTATGCCAGTGGCTCAGTGGCCACTTCAACCACAACAGACCACAGCCTGGGCTTGCAGAGTCCTGCAGGGAAAGGGGGAAAAGAACCCCAGTGCTAGAAGACAGTTTGGATTTCCTCTGCATTTTGACCCTGCCAAGTCCCTTGCAGGCTTCCCCTCTCTCTGGCTGCCACATCTCCCCCTGCACATGTGCAAGCTGCAGCTTCAGGCAGCCCCACTGCAGCAGAGTGCCAGAGCGTGCCGGCTCTGCCACGATGTCATCTCTGAGCAGCACCAAATTCTGCTGCCACCCCCGGGCACTGCAACCTCCTTGGCTCTGCCCCTGGCATTTCTGCAGCTGGCCTGGCTCTGGTTGTGGAGGAGTTAAAATATTTCAGTTCTGAGTTAAGGAACAGGAACAGTTCTAGTCCAGAGACACTTTTTTGCCTCCTTTCTGCTGGTGAGTGGCCTCCTCTGCACCTCTTTTGTTTTGAGAGTTCTGCAGGCTGCAGACTTGTGTAATGCAGAGATTGCTTCCAATTTAATTTAGTTGTTTTGTCTTTGATCAGAATGGAAAGGAGCACAGGATCCTTCTCCGGCTCCTTGCCACAGGAAAGGATGCAAACTTCCCTCTTGTGGCTCCTCAGGCTGATGGGGAGGGACAGCAGGGGGAGAGGATTCAGTAAGATGCTCACTGAGGGCAACAGAGCAACCTCTGCACAGCTTGTGAGTCCCAGAAATCTTCCCCTGGAGTCTGAGCTGCCTCCAGCACTGGTGAGGCTGCACCTTCAGTGCTGGGTTCAGTTTTGGGCCCCTCAATCCAAGGAGGGCATCGAGGGGCTGGAGCAGGTCCAGAGAAGGGCAATAAAGCTGGGGAAGGGTCTGGAGAACAGGGCTAGGGAGGAGCAGCGAGGGACCTGGGGGTGTTCAGTCTGGAGGAGACTGAGGGGAGACCTCATTGCTCCCTACAACTCCCTGAAGGGAGGCTGCAGTGAAGTGGGGGTTGGGCTCTTCTCCCTAGTATCTGGAGACAGAACAAGAGGAGTTGGCCTGAATTGTGCCAGGGGAGGCTAGGAAAAATTTCTTCACTGCCAGAGTGGTGAGGGACTGGCACAGGCTGCCCAGGGAGGTGGTGGAGCCCCCATCCCTGGAGGAGTTCAAGAAACCTGTGGCCATGGCACCTGGGGCCATGGTTTGGGGGCCATGGTGGGGTTGGGTTGATGGTTGGGCTGGATGATCTCAGAGGCCTTTTCCAACCCAAACCACCCTAAGTATTGCTATCATCTGTGGTCCTCCAGTTGTCTGAAAGAGGCCTTGCTCCACAGAGAAGAGAGACCTAGGAGCAAGTCTTCTCCTTTTGGGTCTGACCCTCCGCAGATCCAAGCAGGTAGAGGTCCCACGGGTCACAAACTCAGCCCCTAAGCATGCCAACAGATGTTTGATTTCTTAAGGGTCTGCTCAATGCTTGGAGCCATCAGCCTCAGCTCCTTGGCTTCTCACACAGCTTTTTGCTGTCGAGGGCTCTTGCTGCAGGTCCCTGCAGAAGTGCTCTCAAGCACCAGGCCACGGGAGCAGACCTGCAGGAGCTTGGTCGCCGCAGGCACCGGCACAGAGCGGTGCCCCCGGGGGGCTGCCAGCCTCTGCAAAGCAGAGAACACCAAACAGTGAGTGTTGCCACTCCACAGGACAAATATTTGAAGGCATAAGCAGAGAGGGGAAATATGCAAAGCTTCCAGGATTTACAAACATCTTCCAACCTTCCTGGCACGCAGCCAAGCCCTTCACTGAATCTTCTGCCAGGGAACAACCTACAGGTGCAAGGGGACAGCCACTTGGGGGCTTCGCTTCAGCTGCACTCCACCACTAACAGCCCTGCCCAAGCTTTTGCACAGCATAGCCTCCAGGACCCTCCTGCTGAAGAACTTCTGCCCCAGCTCCAGTCTAACCCTGCTCTGCCTCAGCTTCAAACCATTCCCCCTTGGCCTGCCCCCAGACACCTTCACGAAAAGCTCCTCTGCAGCCTCCCTGCAGGATCCCTTCAGGAACTGGAAGGCAGCTCTGAGGTCCCCCTGGAGTCTTCTCCAGGCTGAACAGCCCCAGCTCCCTCAGCCTGTCCAGCCTGAACACAGCACAGCCCTGGAGGTGCAGGACTGCTTCTGTGACAGGGTTAAAGGGGTGGAGGGGAGAGAGGGAGAAACCCACACACAACACAACACAAACAAAGCCAAACCCTCCTTAGGTATTTGTCCACCTGCTTGGACTGCACAGGACTGTAGCAGAGCAAACAAAATCTCCAGGCTATCAGCAGATAGCACAGTTCATGGTTAACTTCAAGTAGCACAGAACACACCTCCCAGGAGCAGCAGCAGCTCAAACAGCCCCAGTAGAAAGCAGCAAAGCCCCAGCCTGAGGCAGGGTGGACATCCCTGCCTCCCCAAACCCAATGCCCAGTGTACAGGACCATTGCTGCTCTGCTGACTAACCCACAGCACAAGAGGGAAAACCTGAAGTGTTCCCTACCTCCCACAAAGCAGAACTTCCCAGGGGGTTCCTTTCCACCACATTAAGCCCAGGAGCCCGGAGAGATGTCCTTCTGCTGTGAGCCTCACCTCAACCAGATCACAAATCCCTGAGGTGGTTGTGACCTCTGAGAAAGGTTTGCAGTGTATCTAGGACAACATTCATGGGAGCCTCATTGCAGCAACAGGCACAGGAGCAGCTGCCCTGGATCAGAGAGGGGCACAGGGTTGTTACTCATCCAGTTCCAAGCCCCTGCCACGGGCAGGGATCCTTCCTACCAGCCCAGGTAGCCCAAGACCTTGAATACCTCCAGGGAGGGGACAGCCAGAGCCTCCCTGGGCAACCTGCTCCAGTGTCTCCCCACCCTCACTGGCAAGAATTTCGTCCTCATCTCCAGTCTCAATCTGCCCTCTTCCAGCTCCAATCCATTCCCTCTCCTCCTGTCTAGTGCAGGTTGGTCACCACCAGCCACCTCCTCTTCGTTTTCCATATGCCTCAGCAAAGCCTCCAGGAGGATCTGCTCCATGATCTTGGCAGGCACAGAGGTGAGACTGATACCCACCCTGACAAAATCTTTCTCCCCACACACCCTCCCCCCCTTTTTTTTCTCCCCAGCCATCTTTAGCTCTAAATGGATGACTGCAAACCCCTCTTTATTAAAGTTTGGTCTTTGATTAGCAGGAGGGCAATGGCACTGTGCCTCTCCATCTAGAGCACACATCTCCCCCCCTCCCAGTGATAAAGGCAGGCGAGGTGATGGCTCTCTCTACCTTCCTGATTTATAACTGTCTATGACCATAGGTCACAGGAATGAACAGCACCTGGGGAGCAGGCTGCAGGAACAGTCCTTAGCGTGACAGCAGCCCCGGAGTGCAGGGGAGATAGCTGGGCCAGCTCACTCAGACAAATTAGATAATTAAATGGAAACAGGCTAGATATATTGCACTTTCTTAATTGGGTTATCAAGAAACAATAGTGAGCAGGAATGACCTCACTGTCTGTGTAGTCTAACACTTCTCTCTGTAGGAACTAGGAGGGAGTTATTCGTCTAGGCTGGGGTTATTGTTGGCCTAGAAAATGAATGCTTAAGAACAACTTTTTTTTTTCCCTCCCCCTCCCCTCCCTTCTTCTTCTTATTTCTCTCAGCAGAAGCCATTACAGATAAAAATCTAGGTCTGCTGCTCTGGAGGTGGGAGTGTGCAGGGGATGCAAAGCAAAGGAGAACCGCATGACCCCGGCCTTGGAAATCAAGAGCTCTCTCCCCAGAGCCAACTGCTGTGCAGCACATCACCACTGCTCAAGGCTGGGCTTGCTCACACCCTCGAGGCTGTCATCCCTTGAGTCCTTCCACCACAGTGGCTGAGTGCTCTGTGCCTGCGTGCTGGAGAGAAGCAAAACACTGCAGTGCTGCAGAGAGGGTAGAGAGGACTCGCTGGGAAGAGACTGGGAATTAGCCATCCCCCAGTCAGGCCAAAAAGGGACCCATCCCCAGGATTGTGTGGCTCCAGTCTTCACTGCTCCACTAAGGCCCAAGTGTGCATCTTCATGGAGGTCAGCACTGGGAGAGGGGAGGCCAGGAAAGAGAGGGGGAGAACTCTTAGCTCCTGAATCCATAAAGCATCTGTACCCCTCTGGCAAGAGTGGCGATGTGAAAGCAATGACCAGATGCAAGCCTGTGAGAGCTGGGATGCCCTGTGCTGAGCCAGGCTCACGTCTCACCTGCTGGCAGAACAGGAGATGCCTACAGGCTTCTGAAGTGTGGCCAGAACCAGTTCTCCATGCTTGCCCTAAGCCCTCTCACTAGCTCCTTGCCACTAAGTACAGGTAAGAGCTTGGCTCCTGGCTGACTTGCAAGGAGAGGAGCTCTGCTGCTGTCTGCCTCAGTGTCTGTGGTTGACCAGGGGCTGCTCTCAACATCTGCCTCTTTTCCAAGGTGGGCACCTAAGGTTCACAATGCAACCCCCCCAGCCACCTCTTTAGCTCCCCCAGAACACAAAGACTCTTCACTGTCACCAGCTACTGGAAGAACCAATAACAAGAAGTGCTTCCCATCTGCCTGCACTGCCAGGCAGGGTGTCCACTTCTAACTGCAGCACTGCTCTGGAAGCAGCCCTAGGAAGCCCTGCTCTGAAAAGCAGTCTGCTGCACTGGGTCAAGCAAAGGTTCAGGTGGCACCTCTGCAGCACAAAGTGAATTCCAGCCACCTCTCACTATGCTGCTACAGAACAGAGTCTAAAGCTGAGTCAGGACCTTGCTGTTATCTCTTGAGCTCTCACTCCATCATGATCAGACCCTGGTAAAAGGAAACCCTATGCAGAAGTCCTTTGGAGAGAAGCATCCCAGACGACTCCCACTGCTCCCTGCATGGCACAGAGCGAGCAGTGCAGGGCTGGCTAGCTGACTATATACTTTAAAAGCACAGCTGAAAGAAAGAAGCAGCATATGGCTTATGTTTAGAAACCTCTCTTGGCTCACCAACCCCCAGGCTACAGGCTGCATTGAAGCCCAAGCTTAACTTGGTCTGAGTTCTCTCTCTCTGCTGTGTTTTGTTACAGCAGCCCCTTTGCCCTTCAGTGAGTTAATGACCATTATGATCTTCCTTGTGCTCAGTTACTAACATCCTGCAATTGATTCTAATTCCACACACACTTCTGGTGCCTATTTACAATGCAGAAAGTAGCTGAAACCCAACCAACCAACAGTAAAAACACATTACTGGATGCTGGCAGCTTGTTAGCTTCCATGGTGAGCACTTCACGAGGACAGTGCTACCTAAAGCCACTTTTGCTCAAGGTTCCTATTAAGGTACCACGTTCTCTATCCTTATTTTTATTCAGAATGAGAGGAAACCAAAACCATCTACTGTAGACCTTCCATTTAAGCCTCCAGGAGATCTAATCTAAACCATAGCTAGGGGCTGCATCCCACCACATGGTTGACATTCTCTGACTATGAAAAGGCTTCTGACGTTCTTCAGCGAGGTGCCCAGCGTGAGGCAGATGAAAGTTTGGCTATTTTGAGACCCAAACAGTTTCAAGTAAAAGAAAGGAAGCCTCTTCCATTTCTTCTGCACCCCCTGTTTACAGATCTCAAGCATTCAGACAACCTCTATAGGATCACAGAACAGTTTGGGTTGGAAGAGACCTCCAAAGGGCATCCAGTCCAACCCCCCTGCACTCAGCAGGGACATCCTCCACTAGAGCAGCTGGCTCAGAGCCCTGTCCAGCCTGACCTTGAATATCTCCGGGGATGGAGCCCCAGCCACCTCCCTGGGCAGCCTGTTGCAGTGATCCAGCAGCCTCATGGTGCAGAACTCATTCCTCACATGGAGTCTAAATCTGCTCTACTCTCATAGGAAACCGTTGCCCCTCTTATTCCTGCAAGCAGAGTGAGCTGCCTTCTCCTCCTCCCTTTTTCACTTCCTCAGTGAGAAGTTGTTCTCATTTTCCTGTAAATGGATTTTTCTCTGCCAGGGGATGGGATTCCTTCTCATACACAGAAAGTCCTGAGAAGGGCCAGGCCCATTTAAACACCTCCCTAGGCTGAAGCTGAAGGCAGCCACTCTACAGCCATGAACTTCAGCATGGCAGAGCCTCTTAATTTCATCCTGGTAAGATCAAGCAAGCAAACAAATCCTTCATTATTTTACTAACATGGATTTCCTGTGGCTGACCACTTGCAGAGCAACACTGACATCCAGATTCTACCTCCAGTTAGGCCATTTTTCTCCCAAACTTCGTGAAAACACATTAAATAACCCCCAGCAAGCTGCAGGCAGAAGACTAAGGTTTGCTTTGGAGTTCTCTCCCTCAGCCCCGCTGGGTAAGGAGCAAAGCCGCGAACGGTACCTCCAAAGCAGCATCCAGGAAGGATAATTTGCCTTGGTGTATTAGCTCAGTGTGCTGAGGTTCAAGAGGAAAGCACCAGCTCCCATTCAGGAGATTTAGAGGAGCCTGCTGCCGCTCTGCTGCCGCTCAGCTTTGGAGGCGAGCAGGGCAGAGTTAATTATTCCTCCAGAATTTGTCTTCGGAATGGATATTCGCCGGGCCTGCCGTTCCCCCTGCTCTGCAGTGAACTCTGCACTGCCCCACTGCTCTCCCAGGAAGCCACAGTGGAAGACAAAAGCCTGCACATGATAGACAAGGGCAGAGGCCGTGTCCAGCTTTGATATCTCCTTGATAACGTATCGCACAATTAGATCAATTTGACAATTTCCATTACGCCTGATAAAATATTTATCGAGCCTGGGAGATGATGTCTGAGCCCTGTGCCATTTGTTTCGCTAATGGGGGAGGTATTTACCAAATCAGGGAGGGGGTGGGGGGTGGGGGGAACCCAAAAAGGCATTGAGGTTTCAGATCCTCCCAGCCTCCCCAGCATTAGGTTTGCAAATGACCGGCTGAAGCCATAAATTACGGCGCAGCACAGCCAGGCTGATGCCAAGCTGACAAGGTAGGTAGATGGCTTGCGATGACATTGTTTCATGGAAGCATTAATCATAGCTGCAAAGAAAATACTCCCAAATTGGTCCATAAGTCTAAATATTAAGGAATGAGAAGCAGGTTGCTGGGAGATAGCTTTAGCTGCAGCTGGAAAATTAGGAAATGAAAAACCCTTTCTATTATTTAACAAATCATCTTAATAATGTCTTACCGCCGGCGTGCCAGCCAGCACACCGAACCCCCATCCCTCCCCATTTGCTCTTTATCCTCATTGCTCTCTAACAGGAATATTAATAACCTGAGCCTTGGTGCTGCTGTAGCCTGAGCTGGATTTTTCTTCCCCTGCCATAGGTTAACTTAAAAAAAAGAAAAGAACAAAAAGGGATAAATGCTGAAAGGAAACAGAATTTGAATCTCCATCTTTAAACTGCTTGCTTTGTCAGCAACAAAACCAAGGGCCAGAGCTCCTCTTCTACTGCTGTGCTCAAGGTCAAGTGCAGGTTTACTTCTGTGCAGCCCAAACTTATTAAAAGCCCTCCAATGAAACAAACTGCAGGGTCCAGCTTCCCAGGGAACGCTGAGACAGAGTCATCTCAGGGGGAGAAAAAAACCCAGCACAAAAAAGTACCATAGGAAACAGTGAGATAATGGAATCCAGCAAAAGCCATACCTGGATCAGTGCTGATTAAACACAGGCCCTGCTGATTAACTTGGAGGAAAGCAGCACCTTACAGGGATGATTACACAAGGAGCCGCTTCAGATCCTGCCCTGCTAAGAGCACTGTCAAAGCCCAGAAGCTTACAGCACCCTGGCCAAGGGAGAGTCATGGAGTGCCACCGCTCCAGGGAGCTGAAGGTGACGTATTTGTCTGGCAGACATCGTTAAAGGTATAATAGTGGTGCCAGAGGTCGCAGTTGTAGAGTCCTAAGGCAAAAGCACTTGGAGAGAAAAGGCTCTGAAATATGGGAATGAAGAATGATGTTGGGCAAGAGCCTGACACCTCTCTGACTAAGATCACCCAGGTTTGTCTCAGCAGGCCTGATGCTCACATTCTCCTCCCTTTCACCAGCAAAAAAAAACCCCAAACAGGTCACCCAGGGTTCAAGAGTCCCAACAGGAGCCCAGCTGCTGCAGTGCTGTGCCTGGGGAGTTCCCATTCTAATGCACTCATGGCTGGACTTCCAGCAGAACTCAACACCCCCAGGTACCCAAGGTGAGAGCAGGGTTGGACTGGAGCTTAGGAAGAAGTTCCCCAGTACCAGGGTGGTGAGAGTCTGGAACAGGTTGCCCATGGAGGCGCTGGATGTCCCCTCCCTGGGGGTGTTCAAGGCCAGGTTAGATGAAGCCTTGAGCAGCTGAGTCTAGTTGAGAGGTGTCTCTGCCCATGGTGGGAAGGGTGGAAGAGATGATCTCTGAGATCCCCTCCAACCTGAGCCGTACTAGAATTCTTCACATTCTATCACCAGATACTAGGGGGAAGAGACCAACTCCCAGCTCACTCCAGGCTCCTTTCAGACAGCTGTAGAAAGCAGTGAGGTTCCCCCTCAGGCCTCTCTCCTGACTATTCAAGTAGGATGCAGTTTAGTGATGACATGGGGGGGAAGAAAATGTACCTCCAAGCTGGAAAGCCCTTGGTACCCCTGGAAAGCCCTGGGTGCCTCTGTAGGTTTGTTGCAGGAAGAAAAGACCTGGTGTGCGTAAAACAAGAGCCGACAGAGCCTTCTCTCAGGATGCTCTGGGGCTCGGGACAAAAGCTGAGCTCTTTATTGCTGCTGACTTCTTAAAGCCTCCTGCAGCTTTCCCAAGGCACCGTGGTGCTCACACCGTCCCTTACACATTTTGCCAGACCACCAGAGTTTTGGAGCAGCCATAAATCCTATTTCCTTCCACTCCCCAACTCTCACTCGGTAACCCACAGCGGGCCAGGGAGGTTACTACACCTTTAAGAGTGAAATCTCCGAGCAGCGCTGTCTGTTTTGTTTGAGATAGCAAAGTTATTGTCCTTTGGGCTGTCTGGCAGCCCCTTGTGTCCCTTGGATTTATCTCACACACATGATGCAGCTTTGTGGAAGACTTTGCATTCCTCTGCTGGGATGATATGAGTTTGTATCTAAATCTGTTCCATATGACCCACCTCACATGGTTGGTGTCTGGCCTGTTCACTTGTAAAGGTCAAGAAGTGTTTCAGCTGAGGCTTCAAAGTCAAAGGGTTTGCTAATGAAAAAAAGACCAACCCTGCTGATAGAGTCAGGGCTTCATGAAGATGCTGCCACTGCTCCTTACCCTTGTGGAGAGGAGCACAGGAGGCACAGGTGCAAGGCTGAGGCTTGCTGTGTGGTACCGCGGCTGCGGCGTGAAGGGTCTCACAACCTTCCCACCTGAGATGACTGAGCCCTAGAGCAGTCTGGGATAACTGAAATCCTTCCAAGTGCAGCTGAGTCTGCTAAGTCAAGGGAAGAGGGCTTCTCACCAGACTTCTAACAGGCAACGATGCTGTCTGAGCCGAGACACTTGCTTTGCCTCTGGCCCATCAAAACCTGGAAGTGCAAAGCCCTGCAAAAAGCTACTGAAACCTCTCCAAAGCCTACGGAATGCAATGATTCAACCACTTCCAACCCGTATCCAAAAGCCTCCCAGGTGATCTGTCTCAATAATGAGCTCCTGGAAACCCATGGAAGAGGCCACTATTGATCCCAGTTGTGTTAACCAGATTGCTCTCACCACCTCGTGACCTTGACGGAGGTACTCAGCTCAACAGAGGCTCCAATCAACACTTCACAGCAAGCACAAACTGGCAGGAGTTTATCTCAGGCAAGCCAGCACAGCCTCACAGCACACCCAGCATCTCTTTGGGAGATGGGGACAGGCATCACACCCCAGCCTGTCAGGATCAGTTCAGCAGAACTCAGTCTTTTGCAAGGAAAGGATTTGAGGGATGGGCACAAAGTCCTCCTGCTACGTCCTGCCCTATGCAAGGACTTTGAGGCTTTTTCTCTCAATATTCATGAAACTCAAAGCAGAGATCTCTTACAGTGAGGGTGAGGAGACTCTGGAACAGGTTGCCCAAGGAGGCTGTGGATGTCTCCTCCCTGGATGTGTTCAAGGCCAGGTTGGATGAGGCCTTGAGCAACCTGGGCTGGTGGGAGGATGACCTCTAAGGTCCATTCTAACCCAAACCATTCTAGGATTCGAAAGCAACGAACAGAGAGCGCCAAGTTTGTAGCCAGGGCTGCTGCACTGAGTCCTGAGAGGCTGGATTTATGCTCAGGGTATGGCTGTGAGCACACAGCTCTCCCAAGCCATCAACCCACTATAAAGATTTACAGCACATCAATAACTCCATGGAGGCTGCCAGCGTCCACAGCTCCTCTGAGACATCCATCACCCAACGCACCCCGCTCACAGCCTGTCACAAGAGCTTACTCTCCATAGGCATGGAGCTTGCAAGTATTGGCAGCCTCCTGGCAAAGCTGAAGTCCAAGTCAGTTTGGAAAACTATCATCCAGTTTCATTTAGGTGCATTAAGAGAAGCCTCAGAGCTCCATGGCAACTCCCAAGCACATCCTGCACCCAAGCTCGACCACAGCCAGCCACAGCTGGCGCAGCTGGAGGTAGATGATCACAGTTTGCTAACGAGCTGCCAAAAAGGCAGGTAGAACAATTTTGGTTTGCTGTACTCTTGCAAGGGCTTTGGAAGCATTGGGACTCAATGGTCTCAGAGACCTTTTCCAACCCAGGCAGCTCTGTGCTCCTGTGAAAGGCAGAGGCATCTGCTCTCCATACCAGGTCAGCATCCACAGAAGGAATCCAAGGCTCATTTACATCAGCGCTGGGAAGATCATTGCCCCAATTTTTCCTCTCGTTTAGAGAAAGCTTTTCCAGCCCAGTGTCTGCAGCAGCCCTGGTGGGTGGCCAGTGTTTTCACTGCTGCACTAGCAACTCCAGCTTCTAATCCCCCTGCTAATACCCCAGCCTGATTCGCTTTACTGGCGAGAGATAAGTCATGTTTCTGGGTCCCACACGGTGACCGGACACCACCTCTCCGTGGCTTGCAAGCAAGCCCCATGGCTAAACAAAAGGCAGTCTGTTTGGTCACCCTTCCTTCAGAGAGGCTTAAGAACATTTTTGTCATTTTTGAACAGCTAATATATTGGGGGGGGGGGGGGGGGGGGGAGAGGAAGGGGAGAGAAGGAAAGGGGGGGAAAAAAGGAGAAAAAAATAGTAGTTGTCTAATCTCTTCAAATTTAATCTTTACTTTGTGAAAGACCTGAGCTCAGATGCTTAGTGCTGGACTATGTTCCATTAGACTAATTAGGTCAAGATTACCTACAACAGTATGACTCCACCAACTCAATATAAATTCCCTCCCTCCTGTGTCCTGAAATTTGTGCCGTTTGGAATTTTATTCCCTTTTTCTCCCTACTCCCCCAGAGAGCACAAAGTGTGTGGGCAGCTGTGCTTTAAAAACCCAACAAACAAACAAAGCAGAGCCTGGACCAGCACTGCTGTGAAACCGAAGGGATTCTCCTCCTGCTCGTCAGTAGCAGTCCAAACCAGACAGGCTGAGGGAGCTGGGGGTGTTGGGCCTGGAGGGGGACCTTAGAGCTGCCTTCCAGTACCTGAAGGGGTCCTCCAGGAAGGCTGCAGAGAGACTTTTCCTGAGGGTGATAGGACACGGGGGAATGGTCTGAAGCTGAGGCAGAGCAGGGTTAGACTGGAGCTGAGGAAGAAATTCTTCAGTAGGAGGGTGGTGAGACTCTGGCACAGGGAGGCTGTGGATGCCTCCTCCCTGCTGGTGTTCAAGGCCAGGCTGGATGAGGCCTTGAGCAGCAGAGCCTAGCTGAGAAGTGTCCCTGGCCATGGCAGGGAGGTTGGAGATGATGATCTCTGAGGTCACTTCCAACCTGAGCCACTCTCTGATTAGCTGCAGGGTGGAAGCTTGCAGGAAGTCCAAGGTTCCACAGGATTTTAGCAGAGTAGGTCTAAAGCAATTTGCTTTCCATCCTCCAAGCACTCAAACCCAAGCACAACCTCACACACTTATTTACCCAGAGATAGCAAATAAGGGCTTGCTGTCGTTTCCTTCTCTTAAAAACATGTTTTATCCAACTTAATGTGGAATTTATTTAAGCCACAGGATCAGCCATTAATATGCTCTTTCAATTGTTGGAAGATATGAATATCTCCTTTGGCAGAGCAGCATAATGGTCCATTTATCAGTGAGGAAAGTCTCCAGAGAAGGGGGGGGGGGGAAGATTTTCATTTCAAATCCACATTTGCAGCTATTGGAAGGGAGTCAGGGTTTTTCTTGGAGAAAGATGTCAGTGAAGTAGAAAGATGAGGGAAATGCTTGTGTGCAACACAGGCTTTTCTCTGCTAGCAGACTGGTGCCCGTCTGGACAGATCCCTGAAGACATCAGCAGTCCCAATTAAATCACGAGCAGAGAGCTCTGCCTACACGGAGCTGATGTCTAGATCAAGACCTTGGAACGTCAGCTTCAACGTTTCCCTGACTGCTGCATCGCAGAGCCCCTGCTGATAGGGAAAGGCTCAAGAGCCGGCAGGCTCTTCCCTCCCCTGCCTGCTGTGGCAACTTCAGCTTCCAAGGGGGGGAAAAAAAGGAAAGAAACAAATCAAAACAAACAAACAAACCAACAAACCCTCAACTTTAAACCCCCCTAAAGGCTGCACTCGGCACAGGCAAGCCCGAAAGGAGTGAATCTGGGCTGTGCTGCCAACGGGCTCAGGGTTAGCTGACGAAGCTCAGCCCGACAGCACTCTCTTGCATTTCAGCGACTTCTGCAGCCTGAAACCCAATACAGATTTGATCTCTCTCACACCAGCTCACAGTGAAGTAATAAATATTTCCCTACAGGATAATTTTCCTGTAAGCAGAGATTTACTGTAACCCAAATTGCAATTTACTCATTTCAGAGCATTAAAACCAAAACTACAGCAGGCTCTTGCCGGGACTCAGACCGCTGCAAGAGGGATTCCACAGGACAGTTCAAGCCCCAAACAGTCTGCACAGCAAGAAGATTGGTGTAGATGAGGGGTTTTATTCACCACGTTGGGGGAGGGGGGTTGATTTTTTTGTTCTTTTTTCCCCCCTAGCCATCTAGAAGGCGGCGGGGGGGGGGGGGGAGGGGGGGGAGGGGGGAATCAGTTTATTAAAAGGAAAACAATAAACAATGGTGGACTTTGAGCCCGGGGTGGTTATGTTTAGACCTAGCATTTAAGAATAAATAAAGTGTTCAGGAACTAAACACAATCAAGCTCAGGTCAAACAAAAAACTTTTTGCAAGCAAAACAATGCAAACTATACCGGGTACAGCACAGTTCCCCTGCCTTGCAGAGGTTAATTCCCTTTCCTCACTCCCACAAGCCCAAGGGGGGGGGAGGGGGGAAGACAAACCCACCCTGTGTTCACTGCACCAAAGGCAAAAAAGTGTTAAACAATCTCTCCCCAATAAGCCCAAATTCTCTGTAGCAAAGAGGAGGACAACGTTCAAGACAAACCTGCATAAGATTTGGGGCAGGTGGGCTTCTGGCAAGCACAAACACACAACCCTTAATGGGTTTTTTAATAACTCTGTGCCACACAGTAATAGGGAACCACCTGCCAAAAGCACAGCAAGGTCAAGCCAGTGTCACATCCATGTTCCAAGCCAAAGAAATTCTGCGATCGTCTACTCTGACCTTCCACAGCCGCCACCGCTGGAACAGCCTCAGCCTGCTGGGCTCGGAGGCTGCTTTTCAGTCCACTCTGCTTCCTTTCACTTTCTCTCAGCGCGTTAATTTCCTTGCACAGAACCACCTAAGAGCCAACACGACCATTTTGGGATGCCCACGCTTCTCCCCTTCCCCAGCAGCACCCTCTGCTCCCGCCCCGGCGGCGATTCCACGACGATTTGACGAGGGGAGAGTGTCATAACACACTCGGAGTGAATCAGACCCGAAGGCAGGCAGAGCAAACAATGCGGTGTGTGTGTGCCTGTTTGTGTAAAAATCAATCACTCCGGGCTTCTCTGGCTTTCGGCTGCCAACAGCTGAGTGGAGACGCTGAGAGCCTGCGTGTGTCTGCACAGAGGGGGTCGCCCAGCACCGTTGGGTCAGCCCTCCCCACTCCCAGCTCCTCCAGGCTCAGCCCTGCTGCGCAGAAAGTTGCTTTCACCAAGCCTCTGCAGGCACAGCTTCCCCTGTCGTCCCTGCCCCGTGACAGCCCCCTGCCCTGCCAAGGGGCAGCCAGATCCATGGACAAAGCCATGCCCAGGAGCCCAAGGCCAGCAGTGAGTGCCCAACATGCACCACCCAGCCGGGCACACACCAACCTGGCTACCGCACAGGCACATGGCCCAAACTCTGCCTCAGAGGGCTGGGCCATCACCCTCAGCTCCAAGCTGGGCCACCAGTGCTTCAAGGCCATGCCTTGGCCCTGCAGCACCTGGACCCTCACCCGGGCCATGACCTTCAGGCCATGCCTTGGTCCTGCAGCACTCAGATCTCAGGCCAGGCTTCATCTCCAGGCTGGCTGTCATGGGTTCAATTGAATCTGCTGCTGCTATCCAATGCCATGCTCCTGCCATGCCAGCTTCAAAATCAAAGTGCTGGCTGGAGCAAAGTGTCATGGGGCTTGTAGTTCAGCCTGGAACACCAAGGGCTTCCTGCTCTGGGGGCTGCTTCCCGCTTGCAGGTTTGGGGTGTTGGTGCTTTTCTGCTGGGCTCTGTGTTTGGATGGAGGGCAACTGTTTGGTCCCTGGCTTCTGCTGCAGCTGCTGCTCCTGCAGTTTGCTGCCCTTACCCACAGACAGGCTCGGGTCACCGTGCATTGGACCATTTCTAGCAGAACTCTTTATCTCCACTCTTTATTTCAACCCAGAGAGGTTCTTCTGCGTTGCCTTCCCTCCCATCTGCGTGCGGGGAGAAGGGATTCCTGTGAGTGTGTTCACCCGGGACACCGAGCCACAGCTTTCAGGCCAGGGTTTGGCTCCACAGTGCCCAGCCCTGGCCAAGCCTCATGCCCTCACCGGGCTGCAGTCCCCGGGCCAAGCATCTGCCCCGCAGCACCCAGCGCCGGCTGAAGCGCAGGGGCTTGCTGTGCCGCCCAGCCCCGCGGGCGCAGCTCCCCTCTGGTTTCTTGGGGCAGGTCAGAATATTTAAACAGTTGTATATTCAAAGACCACAATGGAGGGAAGAGAATTACCTAAGGACAGGGTTAGCCTGTTTGATCAATGCATAATCAGATAACTGCTCCAGCTTTTTTTACAAGTCTTTAAGCAAAGATCAGCCACTCAAATTCTAATTCCTTTTGCTAATTAAGCAGCCTGTTAATTGCTCTCGGGGTCTCTAATGCCATGTCATTATGCTTTTTAACAGCCTGCTTGACATCAATAGGGCTGCAAGCTCCACACAAACAAAGCGGGCATCTAGCACTTACTGAATTAGGCTAATGCCGGCATTGGAGCCGGGCACTGGCACGTCGCCTCCAGCGGGCGGCATTTCATTATCATTTCATCATCCCTCACGGAAGGGAAAGGAGAAAAAAAAAGAAAGAAAGAAAGAAAAAAAAAAAAAAGGAGGAAAAAAAAAAGGGGCAAGTTACAAATGTTCAACACTTACCAGAGCGGGCAGCAAAAAAGTGCTGAACCTGAGGAAGAAGGCGCCCAGCGCTCCCCCACTGCCTGCTGCTCAGCCCCTGGCCTCTCCCGCACACCTGCCCGGCTCTCCCGGGACGGTACCGGCCCGGTTCGCTTCGCCGCTCCCTTTCCCCACCGCGGCACAGCCGTGGGACGGCCGCGGGGTCAGCAGTGCCGGCCCCCGAGGGGGGGACCAGCCCGGGCTCAGCTCTGGCTCCAGCTCCGGGCAGGGCCCCATCCCCCGGCCGGGGGCTAAGCATAACATGTGGCTCCAGCTGAGGGACTCCAGTTTCCGCACTCCATTAGTCCGGGAGAAATTCCACCGGTGAGCCGCTGAGTGAGGGGCCTTGGCTGCCTGTCACACATTAGTCTCCAGGAGGGCAGTGGCAGTGCTGCTCGCACCCCAGAGGGGTTTAACCATGACTTTTATTTCAGCAGCCATGCACGCAATGAAAGAGACGAAGCTGCATGGATTTTCAAGGCTCCCGGGGAAGAAAAGCTGCACCGAACGACGTGAAACGCACAGGGCCCCTTCCTAGCAGAGACCGAGGGAAGAAACCAACTAAGAAACTGTTCCTGAGGTGCCATGAGAGACCCACAGGGCCTGGGGGTACCAGGACACCCCGGCCCAGGCTGCCAGCAGCTGTGCAGGCTGTTGGCTCAGGCATGCCGTGGTGGGTGGCTCCTGCCCACACGAGATGGAAAGCAAAGGGCAGGAGGAGGCCTGACCTGCAGCAAGCCAGCGCTCAGTGGATCCAGCACCCATTGCTAGCAGCCTGGACGTGCACACAGGAGGGCTTTGAAGCACTCTGAGCTTTACCCTACTGCAAAAACCCTGAAGCATTACCTCTCTCCCAGCCTCAGCCACCAAGCACTGCAACCCCTGACCATAGGAGACTCCACTGCTGCAACCTCTCTCTCAGCTCACATCTTCTCATGAGCTGCTTTTATCGTTGTTTTTGAGGCACACCAACTGCTCCAACTGAATGCATCCCATTTGTGTCACCACTTTATCCTTGTGATGCAAGGAGAGAGCAGCACAGCTGCAGGTACCAGCTCGGGGGATTCCTCTGCAAAGCACCTGCTCTGGTTAGCCCTGGGAGCAAAACTTGACCATTAGTTATCAGGGGTCAAGTTGAGACTTCCAGAGCCTGAGAAGTGCAGGGAGAAATCTCACTCTCAATGGGAGATCACCTGAAAAAATGCATCCATCTTCCCTGTTGCTGAGCAGCCATCCTTCACGTCAACAAGCAGGAAAGGAAGCAAAGCTAGAAGATAGCTTGGATTTCTCTGCCTCTCAGGAGCAGTGTTTACAGACAGCACAGGGATCTTGGCATCCTGCACATGTTAGTATCTGGCTGGCCCACGCTGCAGCTGAAGAGCCACTGTTACAACCACCAGGAAAATGTTTTCAGTTACACTAAGAATACATAAATTGGGTTATGCTGCCGGGCAGGACGAGTTTGGATTAGGCCAAAAAAGCCATGAACAAGTTCTGAGGCTTGGTCTAAGATTCCCACTGAAGCAGAGTCAAAACAAAGTAACTAAACCAAAGTCCTGGATATGCCCAAACTCAGCTGTTCCTAGTTCACTCTTCATTTTGACACCACGTAGAGAAACCTCCAGCAACTGGAGCGAAGAATTCCACAAAGAGGTATCTAAAAACTCCAGCAGCACGATGAAAAGAGCTCATGCCCTAAAGAGAACAGCTCCAAGTGCAAACCACCTCACCCCAGGAGCTGCTTTCTCAAGAAAGCAGAATTCCCAATCCTGAAAATGCTTACTCCTTGTTTTTTCACCCCTTGTAGCCCCACAGATGCTTGAAGGGTAACGAAGCTAAGCACATTCCCAAACCAGGGGTCCAACAACTCATTCTCAAAGTGCCAAAGGACTGCAAGCTAAGGAGCCAAGGCTCTTCTGAACACAGTGTTGAAGCATGGGTTTGTATTTTGCAGCAGAAAGGAAAGATGCTGCTGTGCTTTAGCAGCCTGCAACACATTTGTTTGCCAGGCAGCTTAAATCATCAGGTGGAACAGGTAGCAGAGTTTACAAAATGCTGAGCCTCAATTAATGGAACAATAAATAATTACCATTAAAAGCTAAATTAGGGGTGAGTGACTCTCTCTCTCTTGAGCAACAGATGTTTGTTTTCCACTAGCAGGCCCTTCACTGGCTCTTGATGCAGAAGCTTGGTGTTTGGACAAAAGTAAATCTAGCTCTGGGCTGTAACAGCCCCAGTGCTTTGGTTCCCATCACGAAGCATCAGCAGCCCTGCTTCCCCCTTGGAGCTTTTAGCACAGATTCACCCTCCTTGGAACTGCATTTTACAGCAATTGGTCTCCCAGGCTCCCTTGGATCTTAGATAATGCTGGATAGTATCCAAGGGCTGCATCTTGGTAGAAACATCAAACTTCAGCCCTGATTCTAAAGTCCAGAAGTTAGCAAGCTGTGCCCAGCCCTGTCAAGATAACTGCACAGATGGGTCAGGAGGCCACACAGGGCACTGGAGCATCCATGCTATTATTAGGATCTCAGAGCTGGGAGCAGAGTGACAGAAACCATCTTTCAGCACAACAAAACCCAGCACAGACAAGTGACTGGGGCTCTGAGCTCTCAGTTCAGTACTGACCCAGGTTTAGATTCCAGCACTCCAGGTTAAGCAGGGAGAAACCTGAACCTTCACCCCCAGCCATCACCCTGTTTACTGACTATCAAACCCCTTTGGATTTTAATGCTGAAAGATCTCCATTTGGGCCCTGGGTAGCCTTACAGCCAGTTTTGTGAGCTGGGTTGTTTTTCCAGTAACAAAGTTGTTGCTCCTTAGCACACTGGAGCCAGGCTGCTCTAACCCAGAGCTACTCACAGACCCTTTGCCCACTGCTCTGTCATCTCCTCCTCTGCTCTTCAGTGCAATCCCTCTTTCACTCAGCCCCTTCCCTCTCTCTTTTCCTCTGTCCATTCTCAGGCAGCAGTAGCAATGGCCTCACTATTGCTGACAGTTCCCATCTGGTTGCTATCTCCCTGTGCTAGCTGTAGTCTGGGAATCTCTCCATGTCATCCTCTTCCCCTCAGCATTTCCTCTGCAGCTCTGGCAGCAGTGGCCAGCACTCTCCAGACACCTGGGTGAGCATGGGCTGCCCAGACAGCTGCACTGAGCTGCACCCACAGCCTGGCATGGTGCTGCTCCAGGCTCACCAGCACAGCTCCTTTCAGACTGCTTGCCTCCCAACTTTGCCTTGGTTCCCTTGCTCAGATCACTCCCTGCAGTCAGGCCAGAGCTCCTCTCACATAAGCCTCCTTGTTAGCTGGGTTAGGAGACTCCTTTCAGCTTCATTTCCATTTCTTGTTCAAGTAAGTTTTGGCAGATCAGAAGGAGGGACAGAAATACTTAGTGTGTGACCTTCTGCACTGTGGGGTTGTCTAAGGAACAGCTATTGCTGATATCACAGACTTAACCCTGAGGCTGCTGGCTTCAGATTTAACTTACAGATGGGAAAAGCCATCAAATACACCCACCAGCTCCCAAACACATCCTAATCCTTCACAGAATGCTTTGGGTGGGAAAGGACCTTAGGGATCATCCAGGTCCATGGCATGGGCAGGGACACCTCCCACCAGCCCAGGTTGCTCATGGCCTCATCCAGCCTGGCCTTGAACACATCCAGGGAGGAGGCATCCACAGCCTCCCTGGGCAGCCTGTGCCAATGTCTCCCCACCCTCACTATCAAGAATTTCTTCCTCATCTCCAATCTCAATCCCCCCTCTTCCAGGTTCAATCCATTGCCTCTCATCCTGTCACTGCAAACCCTTGTAAAAAGTCCTTAAAAACATATCCTTAAGTCCTTTAAAGCCAATCCCTGCCTGGACTTTCCCCGAGGTCCCTGCCTGTGCCCCACTGGGTACAGACACTGCTGTGCACGCACGTGACAGGTAGAGCTGCATGCACACAGAGCAGGATTTGATGCATCCCCCATGTCTGCTGCAGGATGGCAACACAATTAAGCCCCCGTGACCAAGACCATTATCCATACAGGGAGTAAAATGAGATGTCCAGAGCCCGCTGCCGAGCCCTTCAACACGTGGGAATAGAGTCCAGAAACTCCGGAGAGTCATGCAGCTAATGAGCAATAAATACACACTGGCACACCCTCATCAATTTTAAAGTCCTGGTATGAAAAGAATGTAATTAATTAAGAGATGTTGATTTATTAGAGGTGACATAACAAGATGGATAGAGAAATCTTTCCCCTCCAATCTGTCATGGTTTGCTTTCGAGAAGGCGGCGCAGGAGCGACGATGCTCTCCTCGGACACTCAAAGCAATCAGCCTCACTTTTGGCTTCCCCCCCCCCCTCCTTACACTACCATGAGGAACATAAACTTCCTGCCCAGCCCTTCTTTGCATTTGGCACAACTACATTTAAAGTGAAACAGTTCTAAATATAAAAGGGGGGGGGGGGGGGGGGAAGGCGAGCTGCAAATAGCTATATTTAGAGAAATCCTTTCCACTTTTTTTTTCTCCTCTATTCCCTCTCTGCACATCGAAACCCAAACTCTGCTGCCTCCCTTTCTCCCCCTCCTTCAGTCAGATGCCTTTTTCCCTCCCCCTCCCCACCCCCAAGCCCCCGCCCCTCCCCTCTAACTTGGCATACAGACAGTCTGCTATAAGACAGGACTGGAGCATTTGTTGAGGCAAGATGTTTAATTTTTTTTTCACTCACATAATGATCCTTTTTTCCCCTCCAGCCACTTGAGTTTTGTTTATGTTGCTTGAGCCCTAAACTAATACATGAGTTCTCCTGGCTGCCAAGATGACGACTGCGGCACCGGGCTGGATGAGCCAGGCAGGGCTGCACTCCCTGCGAGGGGAAGAGGTATTTTGAAAGACTTCTTTTTTAATGTCTCTTTTCCAGTTGTGACAAATTAAATGCATTAAAGGAAACAACTGCTGCTGTGAGAGCTACTGGACTTCAAGGAGGAACTGGGAGAGTTTTATTTTCTCTGCAAGCACTTGACTTTCGCTAGGGGCCACTTGGCTCCTGTGCCAGCCCTGGCTCCTATTTTGTTATTCTTAGAACAAAAGGTTGCAGTAATTCGAATTGGGGAAGCTGTGCTCAAAGAAACTGAGTCATCAGATAAAGCTGATACCACTAAGTGGTTATAAAGAGGTGGGATGTTTTCTGCCCCAGTATACTGAGTCAATACATCCAATAGACACAGAGTCTAGTGGAGAGGTGTCCCTGCCCATGGGACTCTGGAATAGGTTGCCCAGGGAGGCGGTGGATGCCCCCTCCGTGGGGGTGCTCAGGGCCAAGTTGGATGAGACCTTGAGCAGCTGAGCCTAGTTGAGAGGTGTCCCTGTCCATGGGACTCTGGAGCAGGTTGTGGATACCTCCTCCCTGGGGGTGTTCAAGGCCAGGTTTGAGCAAACTGGGCCAGTGAGGGGCGCCCATGGCAGGGGGGATTGTGGTAGGTGATGTCTGAGGTCCCTTCCACCCTAAGCCATTCCGTGCTTCTACGCTCTTGGGTTTTGTCCTGTCAGGAAAAGACGAATGAGAAGTCCAGCCACTCTCACTCAGGCTAGGGATGTAAACCTTGTACTTAATGACTGATGAGCAAAAGCCTTTTCTCTTCCAAGTGCAGATGGGCAAATCCCCCGTAGCTATAACCGGGGAGAAGCTGATTTTGACCAACAGAAAGCAGCAGGCTGGCCAAACGTTTCCTAAAGCAAGAGCTTTAGGTGCTGGTTGAAGAAGAGGGAAGGAGATGGGGGGGGAAGCAAGGAAAAAAAAGCAGCCAAACAACATTTCTTCTAATGTGATCCATACTGTGGCACATGCACATTTAATAGAGCAGCTATGTTTGATATATACCGCCGAGGAGTTTCTCTGTTCCAACTGAAAGCCTTTTGTTCTGTCAAGATTATAGGAGGATTTGCTTTCATTTTTCATGATGTTTCACTCAATACATCACTAACATTAGCAGGGCTTAATAAGCACCCACCTTCTCTCTCCTTCCCCCCAACTCCTGCCCTGCCTGAGCTCTTTTGATGCATGGTCCCCTCAAGAATCTTCAGCTGTGTGACAGTGCTTGAGAAGTGGCCTCTCTCGAGCCTGCCACCAGAGAGAAGGGAGAGGACCAGCCTGTGACATACAGCGTGGTGGTAGCGACCCAGTGAGCAAAATGCTTTGCAGCTTTCAATCCTGCCCTTGGTATGGGCTCTGTCATGGGCTCCCCTTCCTCCTTTGCTCTGCTGCAGATTCACATCTGGTTCTCTGCATTTTGAAACTGTGTTCATTTTTCACTGCTGCCCTTTGTCCCACACTTACTCTCTCTCGCCAAGGGCTTCATTTCACTTATTCAATAACCAAGAGGCACTGCAGGCTGCAGAGAGCTGTAGGACAAAGCTCAAAAACTTCTCCTAGGCCTCGACAAAAATGGGTTTGTTCCTCATCAAGGCACTCCCCCCCCCTCCTTGGTGCTTGTTGTTGGTTTCTTTGGGTGGCAATTGGTGTTTGTAGGTTGGAAGTTCCCAGACAGCTTCCAACTCAAACTGTTAAATAAAAAATGGATGCCCCCCCCCAAAAAAAAATCTCTGTTACCTGTTACCAGAACAACCTGGTGCTAGAAAACCCACCAGAAACAAAGCTGGGGAGCAGGGCTGGTGAGGAGCAGTGGAGGGAACTGGGGTTGCTTGGTCTGGAGAAGAGGAGGCTGAGGGGAGACCTCATTGCCCTCTGCAACTCCCTGAGAGAAGGTTGGAGCCAGGTGGAGCTTGGTCTCTTCTATTATCAGGTGATAGAAAGAGAGGAAATGGCCTGAAACTGTGCCAGGGGAGGGTGAGGTTGGATCCTAGGAACAATTTCTTTGCTGCAGGAGTGGTCAGGGATTGGCACAGGCTGCCCAGGGAGTCCCCATCCCTGGAGGTGTCCAAGAAACCTGTGGCCATGGCACCTGGGGACATGATTTACTGATTCTTCATCCTTTTACATCCACTGTACCTGGCTGTGCCTGCAAAGAGAGCATTTGTACTCCTGGGGTCCTGGTTCCTCCACCTACACTCCTGCAAGCTCTCTGTAACCTCACCTTTTCACATCTCCCTGGCTCAGTGCACTGAAACCCAGGCAGGACTTCCCAGGCCAAGTCACCCCCTCAGCCTCTCCTCCAGCCACCACTCCAATTGCTGTGTTTTACTGCACAACCAAGCTGGAAGGAAGCAAGCAGCCAGGAAGCCTTCCCCAGCACAAGACTTCTGACAGGCTAACAAGTTTATTACAACCTGTTGCTGATCTAAGTACCAAAGAGCTCTTCTTTGGAGGAGAAATAGCAAGGCTGAAACTTCTCACACTTAATTCTTGCCCTGACAGCTTAGTGTCTGCACACAAAATGATTTAGCTCTTGTGGCTGTGTTCATTGTGCCACAACCCTGAGTCAAGTACAGGCTTTTGCTTTTTGTTACTAAATCATCATCCCACTGTGGTGCCAGGAGTCTAAAACCTCCTGTAAAACTCTGGGGTTCAGGATTTTCTCTCAGCCTAAGCTTGCTGATGGTCTCCATGTGTCATCACCCAGCCTCCTCCTCCTCCTCCTCTTGGGAGCTCACCTGGTGCTGCTGCAGCCTGGAGCACCCCCATTGCTTGTACCTCATTAGTGCCTGGATTCTATTTTGCACCTTGGAGCTTTAAAGAGCACAGAACATAAGAGCTGACAAAAGAGCTGCTGTCATAACTACTGCATCCAAGGGGAGAGCAAGGAACGCCAGGGAGCTGGAAGTGTAGGTTGCTGTAGTGCCTCTCCCCAGCTTTCAAATGAATATTCTTTGGGCCAACAGAAAAAACCCTGTGAGAAACACTCTCAGCATAGGGTGGGCCCTAACTCGGCCTCCTCTGCTAGGGGAAACCACTTCAGAGACACAGGATGAGGGGTGTCTCACATCCCTCAGCATTCCCATTTGATCCATGATTTTTTCTGTCATTAACAGGAACCTTACATCCCAGCTAACTTTTGCCTGCTGTAATTAAGAGCAGGCACCTGCATTCCTTGTCAGCAGCAGCCCCTGGGCTGCACACACAAGGGAGGAGTGAAGAGCCCCAACCGTGCTGAGGTATGGAACAGCAAATCCCAGCACCTGTGCACCTCCTGCTGCTGCTGCCCCTGGTGTCCTCACACTGCTCTAGCTTCTGTCTGCTGGCAAAGAGTCTTTGAAGGAGTTACCTTGCTACCCCAACCACATTTGTAACCTCTTGGCTCTTGTTTACTGCAGAAGGCTTAAGTGTGGAGGAGCTTTCCACAGGCAGCCCAACTATATTTACACTTGTTCCAGTCTCTGGTAATTTAAGCCCATAAGTCAAAGTGAACAACTGGTGACATTAATGAGGCTGCAGGAGAATGAAATTGGTGGTAACTTACATCCCATGGGGAGGATGTTGATGATGGAAAAGGGAAACTTAATATTTGTGAAATTAAATAATACTGAATAAATAAGAGGTCTAGAACAGACTGGTTCCAGCTTTGGAATTATTTAGGGGTTGGGCTGGGTCTTTGGGGGGTGTTTAAACTAGAACCTGGCTGGTAAAAGTGTTTCTCTTCCCCAGCCTCCTGTGGGACCCAGAAAACGTGAGATGAAAAAACCTCAGCACCACTCTTGGGGGGCTGGGAGGGGTTTGATAGCACAAAGCATCTCTGGAGAGCTCAATTAATGCCTCGGTCTTCAGATGCCACCGAGCCCAAACCTGCCAAGCCACCATCACGAGGGAGTGTAGCATCTAGTCGGCAGCATCTGCTGGAGGGGACCTCACCGCTCAGAGACCCCACTACAAGCAGTCTGTGCTCAGAAAGGACCACCCAGGAAACTGGGAGAGAGAGGACAAAAGGGGTAAGCAGAATGCAAGAGGCAGAGCTTGCTGCCTTGCTCAGGTGCCTCCATTTGGTCACTGAGACTAGGAGACTTCCCAGAGCATTTGGGGGATCTTAAGGAGTCCTGCATCAGGTTCTTCAGAATCAGAATCATTCACGTTGGAAAAGACCCTCAGGACCACCAAGTCCAACCCATAACCCTACTCTACAAGGCTCACCCCTAAACCACGTCCCCAAGCACCACATCCATCCGCCATGGTGTAAAATATTGGGGTCTCTACTGGAAGACAGGAAGGGGAGGGAGTAAAAAAGAGGAGCAATTGAGCAGCTAATTTTTGTGCACAAGGAAGTCTCTCTGATTTGGCTGCCTGCCCCCCCAGGGACCTTTACAAGCCTTGCACTTGTTGAGTTTTGTCAAAGCACAGTTGCACTTCACTTGATGCTGCGTTAAAGGAAGTTAAAAGGAAGGGAAATAAAAGAAAGCCACCCTAAACCCCATCTCTGCGAGTAGGTAGCTTTCAGCTCTGGTTCTGCTCCATCCAGGCTCCAAATGTTTACACTTCCAATTGTCAGATCCCTCCTCCCCTCCCTCCCCCCAATTCTTCCTGCCCCCCTCTTCCCCTCCCATCTGAAGAAATCGGCACATGAATATTTACAAAGACACGGAAGAAGGTAATTGTCCCCTGAGCTCTTTTCAATTGAAATATCATTTCAGGCTGGAATCGTGTTAGAGATAATTAAAAAGGATTCCAAAAGGGACAAACCCATCCCCGGCTCACCCGTATGGCAGCACAATGGGCCACCACTGTGCGAGCGAGCAAGCCTGATGGCACTTTATTTAACACGTCTGTCTCGCCTTGATGAGCAGCTCGTCTTGTGAATCAGGAGGAAGACTTTACCAGAGGACCGGCAAGGCTGCCAGACACAGCCTGTGACTGCTCATGAAAGGGAAACAGCGAGAGCTCTCCGCAGAGCAGGGCACTGTCCCACTCTGGCGCAGCATGGAATCGATATCTCCCCAGATGAATTCGCTGCCCAAGTTTGGAAGGGGGAGGTGGTGATGGTGGGCTGGGGGGGGGAGAGGGGGGGGGAGAAGGAAGAGGAAGCATTATGCATTGATAAAAAAGCAACCCTGCAGCAGCAACCAGCATCACCAGGCTAGCAAAGTTTGCCAGCAGCAAAGAGAAACCCAAGCTATTAAATCACGGCGCCGCTCGCTCCCTCCCTCCGCAAGATATTTCTGCCAATGCAGAGAGTTTTCTTAAAGCGTGTCCTCTATTAGCACTTGATTGCATTCAAATTAGGGCTGCAATAAAGACAAATGACTGTGGCAGGTCCCAGGCATTTTTACTTGTCAAACACGAGGCACAGGCTTGCCCTGGTGCGCAGCTGGTTGGTAAGGTAACCGCTGCGGCGGGCTGGGAGCCGATAGCAGGCACCCCGGCACCCTTCAGAGCCTCTGCTCTGGACAAAACGCTTCTGAGCACGCAAAGGGTCCTTATTCCGTGCAGCACACCCCCGACCCCCTGCTGCTACCCAGCTGAGGAGCCCTTTGGCCGCTCGCTTGGCTCACAGACACCTCCAAGCTGGCCGATTTTCCTTCCAGGAACCCAAACGAGTTGATTCCTTTGAGATGCTCGAGCGGGGAATTAGCTTTAATTTATTGGAGACATCAACCCCTTCCAATTAAAGCCTCGCTGAAGCAAGGCATTCATTATTAAAGCTGAGCAGAGAGGAGATGGAAGCACTTCTTGGGATTCTCTAGGCTTGCCCCCACCCCACCACCCATATGATGTGCAATTTCTCTGGCCCAAGCAACCGTGTTACAAGGGGAGACAAGCCAAAATAAATGCAAAACACTGCTTCTCCCTCTAGCTTCTCTGAGCACACGTTATGCATAAATTACAGGGGGGGAAAGAAGGGGGAAAAAGAAAACCAGAGGAAAGATAATAAGAGAGAAGGTTTCTGCTCGTTTGTTGGGGTAAATTGCTGGTGTTCAAGGCACAAAAAAATGTAAAGGATCAGAAAATCAGAGGCAGTGTTTGAGATCCATGGAAAATGGCTTCACTTTCTCCTTCTCAGAGTATCATTTCTATTATTTTAGTGCTGTCTGACAACCAGAAGCAGTGAGA
>JAAWVA010000038.1:4976930-5088870 GCA_015227895.2 Colaptes auratus | reverse complement strand
AGGTTTTCTTTCCTCCTCTTTCTGAAGAGACTTTAAAGCTGAATAAACACCTTGGAAAAGCACAAGCAATATAGGGATCTCCTGGGCTCTGAACCTGACCTCTCCAAGTTCAAAACACACATTTTCAAGGCTGATCCTCCAAACCCCTTGCTCTCAACCAGCAATCCTCCTGATTTCATTCCTGGGAGCCCTTCCATCTGATCTCCTGGATGGGTCACGCTCAAGCTTGGTCCTTCTGCTGGTTTCTTGCATTCCTGCCATGGCTCCTTAGCATTAATTTCATGCTGGTGATGATTAGCATATAAATCCAAGAGCATGTGTTGGGCTGTCCAAGGCATGGGTTTTTTTTTCTCCCCATATTCAATATGACATTAATCTCCCTGGCTCAGGTAAACAACTAATAGCTATTAAGGAGAGTGCAATCCATCAGGGAAGAGTTAACCCTTTGGAGAAGGTGGAACCTGAACCTGACAGGAATGTGGATTTTAGGGAAGACAGGCTCAGCACAGCAGAGCAGGGGAAGTTTCCAAGACAATGCCAGGGCTCCCATCTCAGTCTATAGCTGGGGCCAGCCCTTCCACCCCAGGCAGGGAGCAGCTCGCTGCCAGGATGCCCAGCATAGGAGATGCCCCCAGCAACACTCCTCTAGTCCCCTCTATTGCTCTTCCCAAAGCTGTTGGGGGTGGGGTTGAGATGGGAAAAGAGAAGGGCAAGACCTGAATCTGAACACTCATATGCAAAAAAGAGACCCATCAGGAAACTTCCAGCTTGGCTGGCTGGATTAGATCTTGGTGCCGATGGAGAGGGTGGCCTGAAGGGGAAAAGGGGGGGGAGGGGGGAAAGTGTAGCCTGGGCTGGCAATGGCAGGGGGACTCCAGACTTGCTGATGGGCTTGGAACCCGAGGAACACAAGAGATAAACTGAAAGTGCCCCCCTAAAACTTGTGTGTGAGCGGAGGGTGGTGGCAGGCAGACAGCTCAGCAGAGCAATGCCAAAGGCTTCTGAGCACTAACAACTGAGACTTCAGGAGGTGAAGCGAGCACCAAGCCTGGCACAGAGAGGCACAGCTCCGTTTTCAGCACTGAAGGGAGGACCCCGAGAGGGGAAGGTTCCCTTCCTGCTGCAGCAAGCAGGCTGCAGAGAGCTCCCCTTGCAGCCCAGTCTCACCCTGCGCTGGAGACGGTGCCGGGCGAGCCCCAGCCGCGGCCGCTATCAGCAACCATCTGTCTCCTGCCCATGCCGACGCTGCTCACAAGGTCTCCAGCTCTCTCCTGATAGAGTATTGATCCCCTGGAGTGCAAAGTCCAGCATGCCATTAGTCCAATCTGTTTTCAAGCTGACACAATCCCATCATTTGTCATCTTCTCCTGTCCTGCTGTGTTTGTTTAGGAGCAGGATATTTGCTTTATCTGTCACTTTCCAATCCTCACGGTATTCTTTCCCTGACACAGGGTTTATTGGGTCCACGGTTTTCTCAGAGTCATTAACAGGGGAGATTTTGACACACTGATGAGATCACTGGAAAATGATGATGTTGATAGCTTGGAAAGCACTGGTGAATTAGACTCAGAATACTTGGGGGTTTCTTTTTGAGCAGGGATGAGGTTTGTCTCAGAAATTTCCCCACTGGAATCGAGTTGCAAAAGAACATTTCCATTTCCTACAGCAAACAAAATGATAGAGACAGGCCAGCAAAAGGCTGCAGGTGACTGAATCCATGAGAATGCTCAGGAAAAAAACAACAGAGAGTTCAGCAACTACCTTCAGAATTCCTTAAAGAAAGAAGGGAGGTCGCTGCACCACCACCAGCAGAGCAGGAAGCTTGCAGGGAACCTTCAGATACCTCAACCAGCAGCACCTCTCACACTCCTGGGGTTGCAGACCTGCACTTTTCAGTTTCACGTTTAAGAGATGCTTGCATCTCGTAACACAGCTCTCAGGCCTCAGCCCAAAATCTGGTGACAGCTCTGTTCCATCATTTTCAGCTCTCTTAAAGAGTTGCAGAATGGTTTGGGTTGGAAGGGATCTTAAAGATCAGCCAGTTCCAACCCCCTGCCATGGGCAGGGACGCTTCCCACCAGCCCAGGGTGCTCAAGACCTCATCCAGCCTGGCCCTGAACACCTCCATGGAGGAGGCAGCCACAGCCTCCCTGGGCAACCTGTGCCAGTGTCTCCTCACCCTCACTGTCAAGAACTTCTTTCTCATCTCCAGTCTCAATCTGCCCTCCTCAAGCATCAATCCATTGCCTCTCATCCTATCACTCCAAGCCCTTGTCAAAAGCCCTTCCCCAGCTCTCTTGCAGCCCCCTTTGGGTACTTCCTCTTCACTATTAGCAGCATGAATTTCAGTTAGGCTGCAGCAGAATTCTTACCATAACCAAGAATCCCTCTGCACTTGCAGGCATAAGAAAGCACCACGAGAGCAGCATCTGTTTATCATCTGATGGCCAACATCTATAACCATTTTATGACCCAGTTCTTTCAGCACAGATAACCATACTGGAGCAGCAGAGTCTGCCAGGCCTCGAGTGCCCAGTGACGCAAGTAGTGCCCAAGTGATGGCCTGGGGCAGAGATTTCTTCTAATAAAGCACCAAGCCCTAAACTTGGAATATCAGCCTCAATCTGAGCCCATCTAACAAAGCACCAAACCCTACATTTAGGCTGAGGCTGATATTCCCTCAAACAAAGCACCAAGCCCTACACTTGGGCTCAGGCTGAGGCTGATATTCCCCCTAACAAAGTATCAAACCCTAAACTTGGGCTCAGGCTGAGGCTGATATTCCTTCTAACAAAGCACCAAACCCTACACTTGGGCTCAGGCTGAGGCTGATATTCCTTCTAACAAAGCATCAAACCCTACACTTGGGCTCAGGCTGGGCTGATATTCCTTCTAACAAAGCACCAAACCCTACACTTGGGCTCAGGCTGAGGCTGATATTCCCCCTAACAAAGTATCAAACCCTACACTTGGGCTCAGGCTGGGCTGATATTCCTTCTAACAAAGCACCAAACCCTACACTTGGGCTCAGGCTGAGGCTGATATTCCTTCTAACAAAGCATCAAACCCTAAACTTGGAATATCAGCCTCAATCTGAACCCATCTAACAAAGCACCAAACCCTACATTTATGCTCAGGCTGAGGCTGATATTCCCTCAAACAAAGCACCAAACCCTAAACTTGGGGTCAGGCTGAGGTTGATATTCCCTCTAATAAAGCACCAAACCCTAAACTTGGGCTCAGGCTGGGCTGATATTCCCTCAAAGAAAGCACCAAGCCCTAAACTTGGAATATCAGCCTCAATCTGAATCCATCTAACAAAGCACCAAACCCTACATTTAGGCTCAGGCTGATATTCCCTCAAACAAAGCACCAAACCCTAAACTTGGGCTCAGGCTGAGGTTGATATTCCCTCTAATAAAGCACCAAGCCCTAAACTTGGGCTCAGGCTGAGGCTGATATTCCCTCAAACAAAGCACCAAACCCTAAACTTGGGCTCAGGCTGAGGCTGATATTCCCTCTAACAAAGCACCAAACCCTAAACTTGGGCTCAGGCTGAGGCTGATATTCCCCCTAACAAAGCACCAAACCCTACACTTGGGCTCAGGCTGAGGCTAATATTCCTTCTAACAAAGCACCAAACCCTAAACTTGGGCTCAGGATCAGGCTGATATTCCCTCAAACAAAGCACCAACCCCTGGAAGTGGTGAAGATCCCTACAGAGAGCTGCAGGAGGAATTTACAAATGCAAAGAGAAGGTTTCCTTTTCCACCTCTTTCCCTTCCAAAATCAATGTTTGGTTTTCATTGGGTGGTGGTTTTTTTTTTTTTGGTTGGCTGGAATGTGCACTTCAAAAAAAATTTGCCATTTCCATTGGCACCTCAGGAGTTTGGTTATTGCAGGGTCTTAAAATAAATACAAGCAAGACAACCCTCCCCGGGCTAGGAAGGCCCCGGCACAGTCCCACGCTTAACCAAGTGTTTAATTACAGAGAGCTGCAGGCACCCAGGAGCTGGAGCTGCAGCTCAGGCACCTTCCAGCCAGCACAGCTCTCATAACAGCCTCACAGGCCTGGTTACCCCTCCCCATTCCTAAGGGTCAGAGTGCTCCCCACTGCCTTTGGTGGAGCAGCATCCTCACAGATCATCTGCCAGCGTGTCCCCCAAAGTGATGGCCCCAACGTGGGCAGGTCTGGTACAGGCTGGTCCTTGCTGACAGTGGCTCATTGTGAAGGGAGGCTTGGAGGGGATGTGCCAACTGGAACATGAAGGGCTTTTGTTTCTTCCAAGGCGATGCAAAGTGTTAGGATTGCGTAGAGCACCGTCCAGAATAACTCAGTGAACAGGAAAATAAACAGCTAAGTGGATGCAGAAGGCTCCAAATCATCTGGCCCCCAGGTTTTTCAACAGTGTCAAGTGATTTTTGTAGCTAAGAAATTTCCTTTCACCACCAGCTCGGGTGGTGATGTGTGCTAAGAACCAGCTGAAGCTTCTGCGTTAAACTGAACCCTGCCCAGCCTCTGGTCAGGTTGGAGAAATTCTCTCCCTAACTTCTGAGTTTTCCAACCCTGTGTGTTAATCAATTGACCCTCAAGGAGGGCAGATTGAGACTGGAGATGAGGAAGAGATTCTTGACAGTGAGGGTGGGGAGACACTGGAGCAGATGGCCCAGGGAGGTTGTGGCTGCCTCCTCCCTGGAGGTATCCAAGGCCAGGTTGGATGAAACCCTGAGCATCCTGGGCTGGTGGGAGGTGTCCCTGCCCATGGCTGATCCTTAAGGTCCCTTCCAGCTGAAAACACTCTGTGCTTCTAGTAGCAGGGAGATACTTGGCTTTTGGGAAGCAAACCAGAAAGTGCTGTAAATCTTCCTTGCTGCTTGAAAACTGGAGGGATTTCAGGCAGCTCAGCTGCTGGCAGCCAGGCCCCTGCAGGTTTAGGGGTGCTTGTTCGAATGGCACCTCCCAAAGCTGCCAGAGTTATCCCCTCCCAACGCAGTCAGAGCCTCCACGCAGCCAGGGGCTCGCTGAGCTGCTAGCTCTGGACTGGAGCACGTTCATAAACCACCCCCGTTTGTATGAGGCAGGGAAGGGACAAGGAAATATGAAAACACAGCCTCTGAGACCTCTGTGAAAGATTCCTATTATCCTGCCCCAGATGGCACCAGCTGTACTCCTGGACCAGCGCTAAATGACTGCGGCTTGTGCCAAATATGTACTTGAGTGGGTTGTACATGCCCTTTACAAATAGAAGTTGAATGTTAATAGATACTGAATGAAACCCACTGCCAAACCAAACAGAGCCCCTGGATGTATGGGGGGGGGCAGGCAGGGAAATTATACATTGCAGCAGGGCTTGCAAAGCGCTGGGGGCGTTCATCCTCCCCCCCCCCGGCTAATGGCTTGCAGGAAGATTGGGGGGGGGGGGGAAGGGAAGAAGAATGAGGGAAGGTTAAAAGACCACGGCACTGATATCATGTAAATTCAGGCTGGGGTCAGGGGATGGTGTTGTAAACAACATCACATCTCGGAGGACATGGAGTTCCGAGCCTTTCAGGTAGCGGCGCCTTTGTCTGCTGATATAACGCCTGCCTGTCAGCCCCGCGGTCAGAGGCCCAATCTTTTTTCCTCCGGCGGCTGAAAGGGTCCCAGCGCCGCATCGGGGCAACACACTGGCTGCCTATTCTCCTTCCCCACGGCACGCAATCACCGGACAACTCTGCTATAATTCACTCCCCGGCCAGCCCTTTCAAAAGGTGGGCTGCCTCGGTGCTGTTAGCCCAGCAAGATAAATCATGTACTCGAAATTAACTTCCATTGAAAGGGAAGGGGTGGAAGAAAAGCCGACTGGTCAGGCGGAGCACGCCAAAGAAAAGATGACTGGAGCTGATAAATGTCATTGGGGATAATTTGGGGGCTGTGATTAAGATCTTATCTAGGTAGGAAGTAAATAGAAAAGACTTAATAAAAGTCCTACCCAGGGATCCCTCCTTATGAACTTGGGAAGTTTTTCTTCTCCTTTCCATTTATTCTTTTTTTTGGGGTGGGGAGTGAATATTGAAGAGAGCACCAAAAAAAAAACCAACCCCAAACCTAAACCAAAACAAAGGTCTTCATTAAAGGGCAAGTTGGTGCCCAAAGAGGTTTGAAAAGGGCCTGGGTGAAACTGCACATCGTGTCCCATCTCCCCTCCACGCCTTTTGCTTCTCCTGAGGAGAAAGCCAGCAAGCATCTTTGTCTACAAATCCCTTGAAGAAGTTAAAGGACAAACAGGTTGGGGGGGGGGGGAAGTGATGAGGAGGGTTTCTGGGTAGCAATCATCTGCTCTTTCTCCTCCTTTAATGAAAGGGCTCTGCTGCCATAAAATTCCCTCCAACTAAAGCGCAACCTTACCCCCAAGATGTGCAAGGGAGAGAAGGCAGAGGCCTGTTTGTCCATAAACCCTCTCAGAAAGCAGAAACCACCTCCCATTTTTATTGAGCTGGCAAGAATTTGCTTTTATTGTGTTATTAGCAGTAGTTTGCTGCTTCCCCCCCCCCCCCCATTCAACCAATTACTCCAACAACCTGCGAGCACCGAGCAGAGCGCTGCAGTAAACGAAGCCAACATCTGTGAGGCTGAGCAATGGGGATCCAGAGCCCAGCAAGGTCCCTTCTCACTGGAGGGGCTGCAGCCCTCCCTCCCAGCCCTTGGCTGGAGCAGAGCTGCACTGCCTTTGCAAGAGGGAGTGAGCACAGACAATCCCCAGCAGCTGTACAGCTGGTTTCGGGGGAGAGACTTCTGTTAGCTAATGAGAAGGTTTAAAATTTTATTGAAGAGTGTATCCTGTGATCTACAACCTACCTAATCCACATCTCCCAGGGATAATTCCACCGCTGGAGCTTTCCAGAACCCTTGAAATGCCACCTCCTAAATTATCCAGGCTTCTTTATTTACTTCCTCCCTATCTTTTTACTGCTTGCCCCAGCATAACAAGCCTGAAACGGTGCCAGGGGAGGTTTAGCTTGGAGATTAGGGAAGATTTCATTCCTAAAAGAGTGGTCAGGCACTGGAACAGGCTGCCTAGGGAGGTGGTGGAATCACCATCCCTGGAAGGGGTCAAAAAAACCCCAAGTAGATGTGGCACTTCAGGACATGGTCTAGTGGTCATGAGGAAGCCTTTTCCATCCTTAATGGTTCTGTGATTCGGTGTTAAGCAGTGGAAGAGGCTGCCCAGGCAGGTGGTGGAGCCACCACCCCTGGAGGTGCTCAAGAGAAGAGTGTGGCCATGGCACTTGGGGACATGGTTTAGCAGCCAGGGTGGGGTTGGGTTGAAGGGTGGACTCGATCTTAGAGGTCTCCTCCAACCCAAAGCATTCTGTGATTGCTTTACAAGGAAGGGCAGGAATCAGCAACTGAACAAAAGTAGTAAATAAATCCTCACCACATCTGTGGGGACAAAAAGCATTCCCAGGTTTGACTGAGGGTTTGTGAGGAGGAAGAGAGAGAACAATAGATTTTTTGCTCTAAGACCTGCCTTTCTGCTCTGCTGATAACCTGTCCCACTGACAAAGATGAGGAAATCCACTGCACTTGGCAAGAGGGAAAACATTTGGTTAAGCTAGGGCTGTCCTCCTCTCGTTCAGCTGGAGCATCCTGAGAGCGCCAAGCACACACAGCCTGCAGCCACAGCTCCTCTGGGAGTGGAACTCTGTCCCCTCTGGCCCCTGGATCTCTGCAAGCATGCAGGAGGAGGAAGCTGACCTGTTGGAGCCAGCGTGCTCGGCTTTGTTCCTTATTCATATGGTTGGGTTTCCACACTGTAAGAACCAACTGCAGAGGTGAAGAGGGGGCTACAAAATAATTAGGAGTGTGACAAGATGCAAGAGCACATTAAGGTGTTAAAAGGGCTGGAAGTGTGAAAGCCAAAAATAAACATTCTGCTTAATATATGAAGGTAATGTTGTGATGGATGTTAACCAAATCAATATTTGAGATCATGGAAAGAGGGAGCTCTGCCTTTCCAGCTGGTGTAAGGACATAAAACCCCAACAGATTGTATTTAGAGCAATAGCACAAGCTTGCCTTTAGTGCCACATAAATCGTGTTACTCTTTGTTTACCCAAGGATTAACTTTGTGGATTGACACTGAAGAACTGTAAAAAGAGTTTTAAAACCCTCTCAACTTTTGTGATCCTGCCTTAACCGCTCCAGCTACCGAGAGCTAACCTGGCTGGCAGTAGAGACAACAGGATTTTGAGGGCTTTCTGCAGCAGGAGCCTCCCCCAGACGCACTCTCCTGCTTGGAAACTGCCTTGGCAGACGCTGCTGACAAGGAACCTGTTGGGACCAGATAGATGCTGGGGAAAATGATCACATATGTGTTCCTCTGCCAGCCAAGATGGGATTGAGAGAGTTTTGTTTAAGCAGGAGCTTCCCAAATGCATTCTATTTGGATAAAGGCTTCAGAGAGTTGGAGCTGTTCAGCCTGGAGAGGAGAAGGCTCCAGGGAGAGCTTAGAGCTGCATTTCCAAATCTGAAGGGGACCTACAGGAAGGCTGGGGAGGGGCTGTGGGGGTAGGATGAGAGACAATGGTTTGAAACAGGAGCAGATTAAGGTTGGACATCAGGAGGCAGTTCTGCACAATGAGGGTGGGGAGACACTGGAGCAGGCTGCCCAGGGATGGGGTTGAGACTCCATCCCCAGAGAAGTTCAAGGTCAGGCTTGCTGTGGCCCTGGGCAGCCTGCTCTAGTTGGAGGAGTCCCTGTTCACTGCAAGATGCCCTTTGAGGGTCCCTTCCAACCTGATGCAATCTATGAATCTGTGAAACTGCCTTTGCAAGGGATGCTGAGACTGAACCAGTTGGAGCTTCCCCATCTCAGGGGTCGACATTAGAAACCCAACCCCCCTGCACACCTTTCCAAAAGCAGTGCTGGAGCTGCTTGTTCTGACTCTCCACATGCTGCAAGTTTATCACCAGCAGGCAGTGAAAGGTCTTGTGAGGAAACAAGAAAAGCAAACAGACAAAACAGCTGAGGGAACACCAGGGGAGGTTCGGATTTGTTGCCTTCTGACCAGAGATGAGCCTGACACTGACTGAAGAGCTGCACCATGGTGTTTGTGTCAGCACTGAGCCCATCACACCCTGCTTAGACCTGGAAGCAGTGGGGGGAATCCCAAACCACAGAAAATTCCTGCACCCTTCAAGAAGCAGCCCCAGGACTACAGAACGGAGGAGATGGACAGAGCATGGCTGCCAGGAGCAAAGAATCCCATCCAGGGAGAGACCCTGACCAGCTTATCCCAGGAAAAAGGACTCAAGAGGTTTTCTCAAGCCCCAGGACAGAGCCCAGTGGGACAAGCTCCTCCTGCTCTCCCTGTTTCAGGGGTGGAGGCAGCTCCATTTCTTCCAGCACATGCCCCTTGTACTTAGGTCATCACAGAATGGTAGTGGTTGGAAGGGACCTCTGGAGAGCATCAAATCCAAACCCCTGCCAGAGCCAAGAAGGTCTTCCAGGCAGCAAGATGACCTCCAGAGATCCTTTCCAAGCAGTGCTTCCATTATCCACCAAGTACAGCCTTGGGCTGCACTACAGATCTGAAGTTTGCTTCAGCCCTGCTTGAGGCATCTTTGCTCTCTTGAACCATGAGCCCCAGAGACAGTTTGGCACTCACAGGCATTTCCAAACCACCCAGGACAATCCCCAGCCCTGGAAGAGGTTGCCCAGGGAGGCTGTGGAGGCCAGGTTAGATGAAGCCTCGAGCAACCTGGTCTGGTGGGAGGTGTCCCATGGCAGGGGGTTTTGGAGCTGGGTGATCTCTACCTTCCCTTCCAGCCCAAACCATTGTGGGATTCTGTGAGTCTCTGACACCGCTGAGACCCACAGCTGCCAACCCAGAGCAGAAGCAGCCTGGGCAGGGCAGGGGGGCTGGGAGGAAGCTGCAGCACTGCCTCACCAAAAGGCCAATCCCCACACAAAGAGAGCCCTGTCGGTGTGGAGGAGGTCCATCTTCATGGCCAAGCTGACAAATGTCTTCTTATTACTATTATTTTTTTCAGGGGGCTTGTTCTCTCTGGCTCACTCTACTCAGGGCTGCCCAACCTTGGCAATAATGAGCTGGGGCTGGTTAAGCAGCTAATTAGCATGCCGTTTGTTAGGCCAGTTAAGAATGTAATTATGGGGAGAGGAGGCAGAGCCTGCCCATGGAATGCATTTGGAAGGTTACCATAGGAATCCTTCCTTGCTCTATTCATTCCCAGTGTAATACTAATCACTATCATAAGGAAAGGATTGCTTGGATATAGACTGTAGGTTAACATCTGATTAGATTTCCCCTGAACAAAGCAATTCAGGCAGTTTGTTTGTTAACCCTTTTGGGTCCTGTCAAAGTGTCCTGACCTGCCTGAAGAACTCTGCACCACCAGGTTTCCCCCCCCTCCCCCTCCTCCTCCTCTGTGCCCTGGGTTTGGAGCCCCAGAATCCTGCTGCAGAGCTCAGGGCTCTAGTTGCAGAAGGCAGGCTGGGAGGTTTATAGATTCAGAAGATGGTTTGGGCTGGAAGGAGCCTTAGAGACTGACAGAGTGGTTGAGGTTGGAAGGAGCCTTCAAGACCATGGCACACTGACCTCCCATGTGAGTGCTCAAGGGTGGAGCTGCTGTAACACGAGGATGGATTTGTCTCTGGGATGGCTGTTTGCAGGATTCCCCATGGACAGCTCGAGGGGCCATGTGTTCTACATCAGAGAATAGTTTGGGTTGGAAGAGAGCTCTGTGACTGAGTCCCACCACCAACCCAAGGCTGCTGTGGACACTGAAGTGCCATGGCCACAGGTTTCTGGAGCACCTCCAGGGGTGGGGACTCCACCACCGCCCTGGGCAGCCTGTGCCAATCCCTTACCACTCTTACAGGAGAGAAAATGTTCTCCTACCAAACCTAACCTCCACTGGAACAACTTGAGGCCATTTCCTCTTGTCCTATCGCTTCAAACTAGGAAGAAGAGACCAAGACCCACCTCATTCCAGCCTCCTTTCAAGGAGCTGGGGGCGATGAGGTCTCCCCTCAGCCTCCTCCTCCCCATACAGAGCAGTGCTCTAGGTCTGCTCTTCAGTTTCCCTATTTGCTCTTTCCAGTAGACCTTGGAATTATCCAGCACAGTTTGAACCCAACCAATCTGCACAAGAAAAATGCCAGAGCAAGAAGTGCCTTTGCCATGATGGTTTGGGTGACTACCTCCCTGATTTCAGCAGGTTCAGAGAACATAACTGAGACTGGAGAGCAGGAAAAAACTTCCTTACAGTGAGGGTGGGGAGAACCTGGAACAGGTTGCCCAAGGAGGCCGTGGATGTCTCCTCCCTGGAGATGTTCCAGGCCAGGTTGGAGGAGGCCCTGAGCAGCCTGGGCTGGTGGGAGGTGTCCCTGCCCCTGGCACTGGAGGATCTTTAAGGTCCCTTCCAACCTGTTGGAGGATTCTGCTGGGGACGAGGAGCAGCTCTCTGCTGCGAGGGTGCAGCTGTGCTGCTACCTTTTGTCAGCAAGGAGATTCAAGCCAGTTCAGCCTTTGCTCCCCTGCCCCCCAAAGCCCCAGCCAGCAGAGATCACATTCACCCCAGCACAGCCTCCAGGAGCCCTGGGTGTTCAGTCAGTCGCCTCTGCACACTTCGCTCTCTATTCCCCCCCTCTCCTGGAGGCTGCCGAGCAGAACCTCCCAGCGGTGTTCCTTAGCTCTTAGCCTGAAAATACTCCCCCAAGCCGAGGCCGTGAATGCCACCAGCTGAATGCCCTCTGTGCCCAGCACCACGCTGCTCCCAGCTCCCTCGCCAGGCCCAGGGCTCGGTGGGAATTTACCATTCAGCGGCGCCCAAACTATTTTAACGTTATCAACACATCCTCAGCCTGGCTCAGGAGCCTGGGCCTGGGGAAGGGAGAAGCAATTTCTTTGGGGAATGTCACCCTTTGTTGTTAAAAGCTGCTGGATTTGGATGTATAAAGACCTGTGCCATTAAGCCACGGGGCAGAAGCATCCCGTGGGCCTGACAAGTTTGTTTGCTTGATGATGATGATGATGATGTCATTTTTTCCCACCTCCCTTTAAATACAAATTGCTTGAGAAGTAGCATTGTGCAGGACTCTGAAGGTGCTTTACTTAAAGCTTGTGCCTCTTCCAAAAGATTGTGGAATATGAAGGGGGTGGAGGAAAGGAGCAAGCATGGACCGCAGCCTGATCGCAGTGCAACAGCTGACTTCCAACCAAATTCGTGCTCACAATGCCCTGGGCTTGCAATTGTCCAGGGCAGTGTTCCTCTGAACCACTCTCTGTGGGTGTGCTAGGAAAGGAGCATGCAGCCAAACAGGAATTTATCTGCTGTCTTACACTAAAAGTAAAAATTAAAGGCTGAGGGGGGACCAGGGTGGAAAGAATCTGACATTTATTGTGCAGCTCCCCCTGGGTTTTGGCTGCGAAAAAGCTGCCTGCTTGCAAGGAGAGGTGGGGGGTTTAGAAGCAGTGGGGTTGGAAAGGACCTTAAAGATCATTTGTAAAGGAGAGAGTCCTGAAAGGGTGAAGTTGAAATAAATATTGAAGGCTACAAACTCAAATGTTTCTGTGGACAAAGTCCTTTTGGTTCCAAGTAAATGACAATTGGCAGCTCAGACTCAACTGAAGCTGCTGCCAACAGGAGGAATTCTCATGGAAAAAGAAGTCTCTCTTGGCCATGGCAAGGACCAGCACTTACCAGGCAGGTGCTGAGCTATGGGATCATAGAATGGCTCAGGTTGGGAGGGACCTCAGAGATCATCCCCTCCAACCTCCCCACCATGCCCAGGGATACCTCTCAGCTAGACTTAGCTGCTCAAGACCTCATCCAGCCTGGCCTTGAACAGCCCCAAGGAGGAGGCAGCCACAGCCTCCCTGGGCAGCCTGTTCCAGAGTCTCACCATCCTCCTGCTGAAGGACTTCTTCCTCAGCCCCAGTCTGACCCTGCTCTGCCTCAGCTTCAAACCATTCCCCCTTGGCCTGTCTCCAGACACCTGATGGAAAGTCTCTCTGCAGCCTTCCTGTAGGATCTCTTCAGGTATTGAAGTCAGCTTTAAGGTCCCCCTGGAGTCTTTCCTCCTCCAGGCTGAATCACCCCAGCTGCCTCAGCCTATCCTCACAGCAGAGGAGCTCCATCCAGCCCTTGAGTCATCCTCATGGCCTCCTCTAGGCTAGCCCCAGCAGCACGGATGCAGCAGGTTCACCCCAGCACCACCTTTCCCTTGGTCAGCACTGCCCAGGCGCGCAGCAGGTACGAAGCAACACCACAGCACAGACCCCAGCTCCAGCAACTTCCTCCCAGCCCTTTCTGCAGGCTTCTGGAGATCACACAGAGCGTTGTGAGAGCTCAGCTCCAGGTTTCCCTTGAGCAAATCTGGAGAGCTGAGAGACTTTCAGACAGCAAAAAAACCCAACTGGATTTCCTGAAACAGCCAAGGCCTTGGTCAGCTCTTTCACACGGAGGCTGGAAAGGGTAAAGAAGCTCTCTTTGCATCTTTTGGACAAGGCCACCTTTGAGGGTCCCTTCCAACCCAGTGCACCCTCTGATTTCAAACACAAAAACCTCAAAACATGACTTTTGAGCAGTTATTTTCTCAAGTCCTATAGAGCACAAATCAATAAGTAAACCAACCACACAACAAAACCCAGCCAAGGAAGCAGGAAGCCAAGAGGAATAATATCTCAAGCCAGCTTGCACTGGAGACCAGATTCAAGCAGAACTAGACAGAAAAAGGTGTTCTTTGTGACCTGCTGCTCTGCAGCCAGCCTGCTCTGGGGTGATTAAGTTAATCTGGTAAGCAGGTGTAAACCCACTTGTCTGAGCAAGGGTTTGGGTTGCTTGGAGGTATTTGCACAGTAAGAGATTTGTGCAGCCTTAAACCCCTCCTCTGCAAGGGGCAACTCCACTCAGGAGATAGAAAATCCTGTTCAGCACTTCCCAAATCACACCCAGGCTGCTGCTAATCCAAAACACCCACACCAAGGTGGATCACAGGATGGTTTGGGCTGGGAGGGACCACCAAAGGTCATCCAAGTCCAACTCCCCTGCAGTCAGCAGGGACATCCTCCACTAGAGCAGCTGGCTCAAAGCCTTGTCCGGCCTGACCTTGAATATCTCCAGGGATGGGGCCTCAACCACTCCCCTGGGCAACCTGCTGCAGTGTTCCAGCAGCCCCACATGGAGTCTAACTCTGCTCTTCTCTCATTTCAAACCATCGTCCCTCATCCTGCCATTGCAGCTCTTTGCAAACAGTTTCTCTGCAGCCTTCTTCTGGCCTCCTTCAGGTACTGGAAGGCTGCTCTAAGGTCTCCCTGGAGCCTTCTCTGTGCTCAGTGCTGATTCAGGGACAATTACCAGCCAACCTTCGTTTGCAAGAGAGACCTTTCTCCACAGGCAGATACCTAAGCTGAGCAGGCTGCCAATAAGGGCTGCAGACAAGAGCCACCTCAGGCACCTTCAGCATCACCAGAGGCAAAGGAATATTTACCAAAACCACATAAATCAGGAGGGAAACCAGAGGAAAGGAAATCATACCCAAGAGCCTGACTTCACCCTCATGGATTTATGAGGGGTCATCTTCCATTTGCAAATCATGGAAATCACCTTGGTGGGATCCTTGTGGCTTGGCACTGAGGAGCAGCAGCTCCCATGCAAACCACCTGCTCTCTGTTGAAAAGGTTTGTTTGGCCTCTCTCTGCAGAAGAATGAGAGCTCATCCCCTGCAAGCTGTACTGAACCACCCCCCTAGGTCCCCCCAAGCCACACACCCTCACAAAATGCCTCTCTGGAACACACCAAGCTCACTGCCTAGCACTTGGCCCCCTGACCAGGGGTGCACCTCCCTGTTTGCTGCATCTCCAAGGCACTTCAAACCACCCAAATCCACGGGGCAAGGCTCATTCTATGATTCCCACTGAGGCACCTCCAGGTGGGAGAGCAGCAGGCTGGGATTTTGTGGGGAATGCTGTAAGGCTGAGCAGGAGGGGAAGAGGAGAAGGAGAGGAGGATTGCAGTGGTGCAGGCTGTGACTGTGTGTGTCCTGGGTCTCTCCAGTGCTGGGCCCTTGCCAAAGAGCAGAGGAAGCATTTAGAGGAGAAGCAGTGGTGGTGCTGCCTGTGGGTTCCTTGAGACGTTACATCTGCTCAAGATGCTCCTCCTTTCCCCAGCTCCCCCCAAAGCTCAGCCCTTTGCCTGCTGAGGGGGAGCCAGCTCCAGCAGCTGAGCAAATGTGTTACAAACCCCCTGCAAAAAACCCCAAACACATTTGCCTCAAGTCCACCACTGCCAGCCCTCCTCCCGGGGCAACCTGGGTGGCAGAAGGTCCCTGGCAACGCACCTAGCACACGGCTTGGCATCACCAGCAGGTTGGTTCCTCCCTTAGGGATCACACTGCCACAGCCTGGGGCTCCCTGCGCTAGGCAAGGACATCCCTTTGCCCGAGCCACGTCGCACCGAGGGATGCTCCTCCTCATCCTTCTTTCCGCCGGGGAGGAGGCCAAACAGCCCATCCAAACCAGCCATCCTCAGCAGCGGCAACCTGCGACGACAATTAGCATCCCTCCTCTTCTCCCCAGCCCGAAGCACTTCTGCTCTTCCCCCCCCCCGCCCCAGCACCCCCCATCCTCCCCTTCCAGATCTGCTCCTGTTTTTTCGTCTATTTGTGAAGGTGCCCAAGACAGGAGCTCACTTAATACGTTCCCTTACGCTTGTGGCGCAACAGCCTATTCAGCACAGATAAGCCCCTTTAGAAATGAAGGGGAATTTAATTCAGTGCTTGAGTGACAGCAGGAAGATTTATCCCCTCAGCAGACAATACGGCTTTTGGGGCTTTAATCTTGGCCAGACAATGGGCTGTTTCTCGGCCCTCATCTTGTGCTTTTCCCACGATGGTCGGTGATTAAGCAGGGCTCCATTGGATGCAAGCCACTATCTCTCATTTAAGAGTGTTTGCGCCTCTGTCAAGGACCAGGCAAGGCAGGGAGGGAGGGAGGGAGGTGGGAAGAAGAGAAAGGAAGGGGAGGGGGGCGGAAAGAGAAAAAGTTGAACTCATCTTGGGGAAACGCTGCGAGGCTGGAGACTGGGTCCAGACAGATGCCAGCGCTATCTGCAGTGGGCAGGGCTGGTGACAAAGCAGAGGGACGCTGGCATTGTCACCTCCGCCAGAGCGGTGGGCAGGGCGCTATTGATTTACTTCCACAAGCAGAAGCTCCTCGCTTAGCTCATTGTGGGCTCTGGTTAGAAAAGCGCTGGTGCCAGACTGGGATCCTCCGGGCCTTGGATCGGTGCTGCCTGAGCTGCAGCCCCAAGGCTTCTCTCCACAGGAAGGAAGCGCAGCAGGGCTCTGGTGCCAGCTCACAGCTCAGAGAAGCTGAAGGCCTGCCCTTCCCTGGCAAAGATGCTCAGACACCATAGCAGAGGACACCCACTCAGAGAGCTGACGCCTCAGTCACAGGATCATGCAGTGGATCTTAAAGCTCAGCCAGTTCCAGCCCCTGCTATGGGCTGGGACACCTCCCACCGGCCCAGGTTGATCAAGACCTCATCCAGCCTGGACTTGAACACCTCCAGGGAGGGAACATCCACGACCTCCCTGGGCAACCTCTTCCAGTGTCTCCCCAGCCTCACTGGCAAGAATTTCTTCCTCATCTCCAGTCTCAATCTGCCCTCTTCCAGCTCAAAGCCATTGCCCCTTGTCCTACCATTACAGGCCCTCGCCAAAAGTCCCTCCCCAGCTTTCATGTACCCCCCCTTCAGCTACTGGAGAAGCTGACTGAAGCTCTGCCCTTTCCCAGCAGAGCTGCTCAGATACCATAGCAGAGAAGAGCCACACAGGGAGCTGGGCACAGCAGGGACACCAGCAAAGCAGAGCAGGGACTCTGAACACCTTCCCCCAGGGGCAAATCCATACCTGCCTCACAGCGTGCTGGGTTATTCCACCTCACTGCTGGAGGCTGCCAGCTCAAGAGAGGTCACCACCAGTGAGCTCAGAAACGCTCTCAGCCCTACTGAAGGGCAGCCACTCTTACTGCAGTTTATAAATCAGCCTCTGTGGCCAAAGCACATCTCATGTCCTTCTAACTGAAAGAAAATATTGTGGGCACTGAGGCCTCATTGCTGGTAGAGAGCAGAAACACAGATTTAGCCCCAAAATGTCCCCACTGGGTGGATGTTTGTTGCAGTAACTCGATGCCAGCTGTGCTGGAAGGGTCAGGACTGAGGCACAGCAGTGTCAGGATCTTGTCACGTGGAAGGAGTTCCTGCCCAGCGGATGGCAGCTTTCCTCCTGTCAGGATTTCACTGCCAGTTTGGGGGTCAGCATACAGATCAGATTTGCTTCGTGCACCTTCCACCCCAGAGCTTCTCAGCTCCTTCACAAGGTGAGATTAGCTCACTGGAGCGGGGAGATGCAGCCAAGGTGTTGCTCTCCAGGGCTCAGAGGCTGCAAGGGAAGGAAACCTTCACCTCTCCTCTTCCCCCAAGGCCACTGGATCAGGACTTCTGCAGGCTCCCCCAGTTGGGGCTGATCAATACCTCACGTGGTGCCTGCTCAAGGCAGCCAGGGGGACAGCAGCACTGCACACAGAGTTGTAAAATTGAAGCTAAATAAAACAATTTTGAAAGAGAAATCAATTATTTCATGCCCATTAGCTGAAGCTGTCCTGCACCCACCAAGGAAAAGAGGTCACACAGTGCCAGAAGGCTCTGCCCTGGGTTTCCTACTCCCCCCTAGCACAGGGACCCAGTCTCATCAGACCAGAGGAGCTCCCTGCTGCCGTGGTAGCTGTGGCCATCGGCCCTGGCACTGCACAGCAGCAGCAGGTACTGCACCTAACCCAGACAGGCTGAGCTCTGGAGTGTCAGCTGGCATGGATCCCTCCTGCCAGCCATCACCATGGAGCTCTGCTCCTCTGGCCACTGGACTGGCTCAAAGATGCTTTGTTTCAGCTATCACACATCTTGCATTCTCTGATCCTACAACTGCATATTTGGATGACTCAATCAGCTGGGGGAAAGGGGAAAAAAAAGAGAGAGAGAGAGAAGAAAGTTGCAGTGTTCTCTTTTGTTGCTGAGAGTGTTTGGGAGCAGCTGAGCCAGAAAGCAGAAGCATATGTTCCTCCTTGCCCTGAGCTGGGGGTGTGTAATCCAATAGACACAGCTGAGACAAGGCCACCAACAGACTGAGATGCCCACTGAGAAACAGGCACCTGCTGGGGACAAGGGGTGACCCAAGGGCGGCCCAGACTCTGCCCCTGAGAGAACAGCCAAGCCCCCTGGGAGAAGGGTGCACCCTGCCCCAATTCATCTGTGACCTGGAGTTTGCTGCATTAAAAGCTCAGAGGGGTGAGGGTGGGAGAGCCACGAGGGCTGCAGCACCTCTGCTATGAGCACAGGCTGAGGGAGCGGAGGTCGTTCAGCCTGGAGAAGGCTCCAGGGGGACCTTAGAGCTGCCTTCCAATAGCTGAAGGGATCCTACAGGAGGGCTGGGGAGGGACTTTTCACGAGGGTGTCCAGCAGCAGGACAAGGGAGAATGGTGGGAGGCTGTGACACAGGGCAGGGGTGCCTCAGGATGGGCAAGCTCAGACCCGAAGAGCCAAGTCCCTGACGCAAGCCTGATGATGAGTGAGCCATCACGATACCTTTGACCCCCAAACTGCAGTCAGACATTTCACAACCCCACAGCCTGCAGAGAGCCTGATGATCATTACCATGTCTTGCTCAGCATCAATCCTGGTGCTGCCTTCGCTGCCTCGATTCCCCAGAGAGCCCAAGTGATGATTACCATGTGCCAGGGTTGAACTCCAGCTGAACCCAAGAGGCCAAGGTTGCTGAGCAGGAGCCAGAGGCATTATACGAGTGCTGGGCCAAGCTGGCAATGTGGCACAGTCTGGCCAGGTTCATGTTTCTGCTTCCTGCCCCTGCACTGGGCAAAACTCAGCAGATTCTCCTACTTGTTAGTGTCAAATTATCTGCAGGCCATGCACCTATCAGCTCTCCACTGCTTCAGAGGAGCCCTCTTTATGCTCCTCTGAGGGAGAAAGCAGCACTCATCTGCACTATCCAGAGCCCCTTCACCCTCTTGACTTCAGAAAGAGGATTTCTGATGGCTGCTTTCAGCTCCTTCAGGCTGGCTGGGAAGCTGTGTGAGGAGCTGCTGAGAGAGGAGATCAGGAACACCTCAGACTCACTTTCCCAGCAATTGCTCACACTTCTGAGGTCTCCTCCTCCAGGCTCTGCACACCCCCTGCAGCTCCTGAGATGCATCTGTGGGGCTCACTCAACACATGGCTGCTTGGTCTCCAGTGTATTGTTAGCACACTCACATGGGGCAGCTCCAGAGCCACAAAGCCAGCAGCTATCCAGGTGACCCAGAGGGACTACAAGACTTGAAAGGAAACAACAAACCTGCTGCTGCTTGCAGCTGGTTTTGGTTTGAACTTCATAGACTGGGTTGGGTTGGAAGAGGCCTTGAAGAGCATCCAGTCCCAACCCCCCTGCCACGGTCAGGGACACCTCCCAGCAGCCCAGGCTGCTCAAGGTTTCATCCAACCTGGCCTTGAACACCTCCAGGGAGGAGGCAGCCACAGCCTCCCTGGGCAACCTGCTCCAGTGTCTCCCCAGCCTCACTGGCAAGAATTTGTTCCTCATCTCCAGCCTCAATCTGCCCTGCTCAAGCTTCAATCCATCCCCTCTCATGCTATCACTTCAAGAAAGCAGGGGAGGGACTTTTCTCAATGGCTTGAAGTCCCCTTTCTGGCCAAGCACTGCCCACAGGCGAGCTGAGACACACTGCTCAACCAAGCTGACATTGACTCAACTCGGCTCAGGTTGTCATTTGTGCTGCAGTCATCCCCAGAGCTCTTGAACTGATGCTGGACATGACCCCCACTTGTTGGTAGGAGCCAGCCCCTTCCCTGCAGAGCTACCAAACCCCAGTGCTGCTGGTTAGTGGTGCAGGGCAGGAGAAGAACCAACTGTGCAAAGGTTATCTTGCAGGGCAGTGGCAGAGCCACAAGTTTTGCCTTCCTGAATCAGAGCCCTGTGCCCACAAAGCTAACCTAGCCAGGAACAGGTTAGCCCAAACCACACACATCTGCCCTGAGAGCAAACAGGAGGAGCTGAAAGAGAATTCAGCACAAGCCCAGCAGCTGCTGCATGGAAATGCAGTTAGCATTACACTGCCTGGGCATTTCGTTTGCTGCCTCAGGAGCTCCTCAGCACAAAGCACAAACCCTTCTGTCCTTCAGCAGCCTTTGCCCCAGGCCATGAAGGGACACAGCAGCTATCACACACAGGAGCTCACCTTGGTTTTCTAACAGGCTTTTTGTCCCAAGCATCCTTCACTTCCCTAGCCCCAGGTCAGGCCAACATCAAAGTACAACTTTTCAGGAAGCTTCTTTGCTTTCAGACTGCTGCTGGAGCACCTCCCCTAGGAGGACAGGCTGAGGAGGGTTGGGATTGTTCATCCTGAAGAAGAGAAGGTCCAGGGAGACCTTAGAGCAGCCTTCCAGTACCTGAGGGAGGCTGCAGGAGAACTGGGGAGGGACTTCTTATATCCAGTAGAACAAGAGGGAATGGATTGAAGCTTGAGGAGGGCAGATTGAGACTGGAGATGAGGAAGAAATTCTTGACAGTGAAGGAGGAGAGACTCTGGCACAGGCTGCCCAGGGAGGCTGTGGCTGCCTCCTCCCTGGAGGTGTTCAAGGCCAGGCTGGATGAGGCCCTGAGCAACCTGGGCTGGTGGGAGTGGTCCCTGCCCTTGGCAGGGGGCTTGGAACTGGATGACCTTGAAGGTCCCTTCCAACCTAAACCCTTCCATGAATCTATGGATTATGGCAGCATCACTAACTGCTCCTGAAGCTCCTCCTTTTCCTCAAACAAGCCTCTTAAATAGAGGTAGAAAAACTTGTCTGAAATAGAGATAAAAATTGTCTTAAAGAGAGATAGAAGGAAATTTTGTCTCAACTACAGACCAAACCTTGTCCCCAAGCTGCAGCTTAGAGCTCCCAGCTCCCAGCAGAGAGAGTGTCAGGTGCTTCCCTGTTAACCATGCAGGTGTGTCTCTGCTGCTGAGTGTCTGGAGTCTCCATAAATAGAAAGGTGGTTTCAGCAGCAGCTGCTCGACGATCCCTGATCACCTGATCCCTGCTGGGTGCTAGGAATCCTCTCTTACCCAGAGGATTTTCCCCTCTCAGGACTTTGTGGTGCCAGCTCACTGCTGACTGTCCCACAGATGCAACACCTTGGAGGCAGCACAATCCATTTGCTAAGGGAAACACACTTAGACTTTTGTCCTGACCTAGCACATGAGGTACAACTGACAGCCCAAGGGATCAAAGTCTCCCTTTTATCAACACACACTTGGCAGAAAGGTAAACTTCCCCATCTAGGGCTTCATAAAGTTGTTTGAACTTACTGAAAAACCAGCTGAAGGCATCTCAAGGAGGGAAAACTCTCTGCTCCTGTCAGCCTCAGGCTGTGAATGAGGCAGGCAGCCCAGCTCTGCTGTTCTGTGCATACCTTGGCTGCTTCTAGCCACTGGTTTTAGGTTTGCAGGGAGGAACTGTGTTAGAAGCGGCAATTTGGGTGTCTTGGCAGCAATGGAGAGGAAAAAGCAAAAGAAAGCACCAAAAGATGGGGGTTGAATACATAAACTGCTGGCTGGGCAAGGCTGGCCCGAGGGGGAAAGAGCTGGCTGGGCAAGGCTGGCCCGAGGGGGAAAGAGCTGGCTGGGCAAGGCTGGCCCGAGGGGGAAAGAGCTGGCCCGAGGGGGATCTGCTCATCTACTTACAGGAATCAGCAGCTGCTCCAAAGATTATAAAGCATCTAACCAACCCCTCCCAGCTGCAGAGGAGGGAACAGAGGATAAGACAGGAAAGAAACACACAAATGAAGAGCATCCTCCTCAGGAGGGATGGCTCACAGCAAGGTGGACACCCAGCAGTGCCAAACATCTCAAGTGTGGATCACTGGGAGCTGCCCAGGCTCTGGGGAACTCCTGGCTGAGACAGCTCTGCAGTTCCTGCAGCTCTTTAGCAGAGGCTTTCTAAAGGAGGTTTGTTCAACATCTTTGGATTTTGAGGTTTCCTTCCAGCAAAAAGAGATAACAATTGTAAGTTCTGGTGACAGAGAGGGTGGCAGTTCCCTCAGGAGGCATTTTACCTGTTCCTTGCTTGCCTGTCCCTGCAGCCAGCCTTGCCCTAGAGCAAAACATGAGCACTGGAGAACAGCTGCTGACAGATCTGGAAACTCTTCAGGGACCACATGGGAAAGGGTGGCTGAAGTGAGGCCCTGGCTGCTGTTCCATCTGGAAAGCACAACAGCCAGATTCAGGAGATCAGCTCCAAAAGCCCTAATGGGTTGTCAGAGATTGAAATTCTACTCGAGACTGAAGAGAAGAGGAAGGATTGCCAAGGGCTGCAACACACCAAAGCCAGCATCAGGTTGGGTGTGGGTTTAGATTCCATACCTGCAGCGCAGTGGCTTTGATTTGGCCAAAGGAGCACCATGGAGTGGTAGGATCTCAAAGGCTGTCCAGCATCTGCTCTCAAAGACAAAGCAGCCAGCAGTGATCAGAACACTGGAAGTGAAAGGAAACCTTCAGGAGTTGCAAAGATGCAGCTGATGACCCCAGAGTGGTGTGGCAAGGGAGAGTTTAGGATGATTGAAGCAGACTCATGCAGGGAGTCTGAGCAATGAGATTGTTTTAAGCCAAGTAAATGGAAACACCTACCCCAAACGTGCCAGCAGCCAGGTGGATGCAGTGCTCCTCACCCTTTACTGCCCTGGGACTCTTCTGTGGATGGTTCTGATGCAGTACAGAAACCTTGAGTGCTCCTCAGAAGTCAGAGCCACATCCCTTGGGTAAAGAAAATACCCAAAGCCCTTTCCTAAAGGCTGTGATGAAATCACTTTACCTGACCTGCCCTGGCCTTCAAAGAGGAGGAATTTGAGATATGGGTTTTGTCTGCACAGGAGCCAAGACACCAGCTAGAGACAGAAAGAGGAAAGAAAGAGGGGAAGGACTAGAAGGAAGTAGCAGCTCCTTGACACCTTTTGGATGGAGATAGATTGCAAAGCAGAACATGTCCCCTTCCCCTTCAGCAGCCTACCCCACCCCAATCTGATTTTAGAAGAACCCCTCAAGATGAATCATCCCTCTGCCACGTGGGCTGCAGCAGTTCTGCCTTGAAGGGCTTCTGCAAGCTCACCTTTGCACTCAGCTCCCCCCCTGCCCAGCACTCGCTTCCACCTTTCTCTCCTCAGCTCAGGCCAGTGACAGATCTTTGAGCACCTGCCCTGGCAGACCTTACACCCCCAAGCTCCTTTGAAGCAGACCAAAGCCTGCTTCACAGCAGCAGCTGCCTCACCCTGCATCCATCCTGCACCCAGCCTGCATCCATCCTGCACCCAGCCTGCATCCATCCTGCACCCAGCCTGCATCCATCCTGCACCCAGCCTGCACCTTGCACGTTGGGAGAGTGATTTCAGCTGAGACTGGCCCCAGCCCCTGCATGCAAATTGGTCATTCATGCAATTAAGAAATCCCATTCAGAGAGTTATTTCCCTTGGCTTGTGTCATCACCAAGGAAGGAGCAGGGCAAGCTGGCTTGCAGAGTCCACCACGACAGCAAACCAGAAGTGTTCAGCGAGGAAAAAGAACAAGAAAAGCAAATTCTTCCAGGCCAACATTTACATTTAAAGGGAAAACTAAGTGTTTCCCCTGGCAGGGCTACAGCTTCTCCCTCTCTGACTTCATAAAACTTCATCCCCAAATGGATTGACTTCTACACTATCTGACATTTCCTCATTAGCTTCTTTCCTTTCTCTCCCTTTGCAAAACAAAAAACCACCAAAAAACCCCTTTTGAGCCTAACAGTGTCAGAAGGCTCTGAAATTCGACAGATCTTAGGTTTCCAGCTCATTTTCTAATGAGTTTGTACATCAGGACTGATTAGTGTAATAAAGAATTCATGAGGCAAATGAGTGTAACATGAAGACACCTTGAAGAGAGGAAAGAGAGAGCAAGTCAAATCTGTTGAGCCAGGGTCTGGCCTTCGTAACCTTCGTCTAATCGTTCTGACAAAGACACTTCATCAGAGAGCCTTGGCAGGTACTTGGACTCTCTGAACAGAAATGCCAAGCTTTGAACTTCCCCTCCCCTGCTTCACCCAGCAGAACCCATCATTAGCCTCCTTCAGGCAACTCCTGATCAAAACCAAAGCTTTTGCTAACCATCTCCTGACCCGCTCGGCGCAGCTTGAGGGCGGCAGAGGGGGAAAGGCCTCCGTGGAGAGCAGCTGGCGTGGGCAGCAGTGGGGGCAGGTGGGGTGGGGGATTTCTCAGCCACCCCAGAGCACACACTCTACACTCTGTGTGTAGAGGGACAGGCAAAAGTCCTGGAGGACAACCACCATCTAAAGTCATCTGGAGAAGAGAAGACTCCAAAGAGACCTTCTTGTGGCCTCTCAGGATCTGGAGGGGGCTCCAAGAAAGCTGGGGAAGGACTTTTGAGGGTGTCAGGGAGTGATAGGACTGGGGGGATGGAGCAGAACTAGAAATGGGTAGATTCAGATTGGATGTTAGGAAGAAATTCCTCCCCATGAGGGTGGTGAGAGACTGGCACAGGTTGCCCAGGAAGGTGGTGGAAGCCTCACCTCTGGAGGTTAAGGCCAGGCTGGATGCAGCTCTGAGCAACCTGCTGCAGTGTGAGGTGTCCCTGCCATGGGGGTTGGAACTGGATGATCCTTGATGCCCCTTCCAACCCTGACAATTCTGTGATCTGCTGGTGCCATCCCCAGGGATGCAAATCTCCAGAGTTCTGCAGCGTTCTCTGCTGCTTCCCTGGGCACAAAACTCACAGAATCCCAGAACAAGACCTCTGAGATCACCAAGTCCAGCCATCTACCCAGCACCACCATGCCCACTAAGCCATGGCCATGAGCACCTCCAGGGAGGGTTGGTTGTAATCACTGAGCTCCTCAGCAAAGGCTCATCCTGTCCTGACCCAAACACAGCATTTGTGGGGGCTCCTCAGGGAGCTGCAGGAAGAGTCTTTGGATAAGGACTAAACCAGCTCAACAGAGTCCTTGCCCTGCACTAGACCTGCATGGGAAGTTACTTTCATGTTCTTCATAAGAAAGCAAAAAGCCACAAGGAAGAAAAAAATAGGAGGAAAAAGAGAAACCAAAGAAACCTCAAGCAGCTCAAAGAGTTTCATAAGCATCCCAGCCCTCGGTCAGCGTTGGGTGCTGACTGCTCCCATGAACTAGGGGTGCACAGAGCCAAATTCACATTGAGAGCTACACTGGAGATCCACTGAGCCATGCTAAGGCCTCTGCCTGTCCTCTGCACCCTCGCTGATGGCTGCTGGGCACAGAAGCATGAACTGAGCAGCCCAGGGGCACCTGCCCTAGACACAGCACTGCAGGCACCTGAGCAGCCTGGAATCTCCTCTGAGCATGCAGCATCTGCTCCTGCACTGAGAGTCACCTCCTTGCCCAGGAAAGTCCTCAAGGTGAAAAGTTTCCCTCAAACTCCCAACCACTCACTTCAAACCTGATTGTCCTTGAAACAACAACATCCAATGCTTGCTTCTGAGGTTCTTCCTGCTCTTGCTTCAAACTGATGCATGCTGAACCCCACAAACCCCCTGCAGCACAGAAATGCTCCTTCTCCACTTCTTATTTTCTGTGCCCTTCTGACCCCACTTGTCCCAGCCACCCTCTTTTCCCTTTATTCTCCTTCTGCATCTGATCACATTCTGCATCCTCTTTGTTCTTATCTCCCATCGCTTCAGCTCTTCTCTCACCAACTTCTGCAATCCCCACCCCCCCCACCCCCCTCTGCATTAGACTTTTAGACAACCACAGAATTTTTTCAGATGGAAAAGCCCTCCAGGATCACTGAGTCCAACCATTGACTTAACACCACCCTGGCCATTAAACCATGTCCCCAAGTGCCATGGCCACACAGTCCCAGAACACCTCCAGGGCTGGGGACTCCACCACCTCCCTGTGCCAATCCCTGACCACTCCTGCAGCAAAGAAGTTTTTCTCATCTCCAACCCAGCCTCCCTGGCACAATTTCAGGCTGTTTCCTCTCCTTCTATCACCTGAGACTAGGGAGAGACCACCAACCCCCACCTTGCTCCAGCCTGACTTCAGGGAACTGTAGAGAGCAATGAGGTCTCCCCTCAGCCTCCTCTTCTCCAGCTCCCCCAGCTGCCTGTTCTCCAGACCCTTCCCCAGTGTGGTTGCCCTTCTCTGGACCTGCTCCTGCCACTCGCTGTCCTCCTTGGAGTGAGGGGCCCAAAACTGATCCCAGGACTCCATTATCTCCCTCTGCACCGAATATGCCAAAGAAAAGCTCTTTCCTTCCCTGTAGAGCTGCTCTAGTTCAATGCTCCCTTTGCAAAACCCTCCTGGGACAGGGAATCTTGCACTTTCCCAGCAGGAAAAACACAGACTCCAGGCTCCTGCAGGCAGCAGGTGAGGCACAGGCTGACACACTCCAGGCTGTTTGCCTCATGATGCACTTGAACCCTTTTTTCCCCCCTCTTCCTTTCTCACACATTTTAGAGAACTTGAAGCAGCAGCATTGCTATGGCAGCAGGCAACAAGCAGGAGAGCTTCCAGAAGAGAGGAGGAGGGAAGAAAAATCAATACCAGTGAGAAGATGGTCAGAAGCCTAAAGCAGTAACAGGATCCCGGGGAAAGCATCCAGCCCTTTTGGCATAACCAATCAGTTATAATCTAGGTGACACAAACAAGATACAACATAATTAGTAGAGACTTGGCAAACCTGCAGCAGGCTGAACTAAATAAATGTTTCTGCATTTGTTTCATAGCACAGAGAACTATTTGTGTTGTCATCACAGCGCCCTGGGGACAGCTCTTTCCTGGAGCCGCTCCACACCGCAGCCCTGCGAGGCTGGCCCATCGTTTTGAACTCGGGTCTTCCAAACCATCCTCGGAATCCTGCTCCTTCCACTGCTGCTGCACCTCTCCCCTTCGCAAAAAGCATCCCAGAAAGGGCTGGGGGATCGCCAGGGTCTGGCTCCCCACGGAGCTGGGGCTCTCAGAAGGACAAAGGCTGCCAGCGAGGACCTCCATGGAAAAAGGCACTTCCCGGTTTTTCTGCCCCAACCGGCCAGCAAACAAACTGAATCCTTTTTCCACCTCCCCCCACCCCCCATTTCCAGTAGCCAAGTGGAAACTCCTAGCATTCATCAAAACAAACCTTCCCACGTGTTTTCCTGAGGAGTGTCCAACTGCCCACCCTCCCCCAAGGCACAAATCCCCCTGCTCCAGATCCTGGGTTTGAAACCTTCAAACTTGCTCAAGTTTTGAGGAGGAGGAAAGAAAAACTTCCCTGCCCTGAGCACCCCACTCCTCCTTGGGCTCCATCACCCACCTGCCCAAGCCCCAGTGCTGCTCCTGCAGCTCTCCTCCAGGCTGTGTGATGCTAAGCAGGGCAAGCTTCCAGGCAACTCCACCACCTCACCACTTCTGTTAATAAACTTCTTGATTTGGACTAACCACATGGAGCAGTTTGCCCACAGCAGCAGAAACCCTTCACTGCCACACCAGAGCCACTGTCCAGGGACACCTTTGTTCCCAGGGAGGTTTTTCTGCACGGAGCTGTGGGCATCCCTGGTTCAGGGAAGGCAGCAATGGTTGTGAAATCACCTGAAAGCTGCTGAGGATGAAAATCCAAAGCTAAGGAGGAGAGGATGCTCCTCACCCACAGGGCTGGGGCTTTGACCTCACCTGTGGTCACCAATCGTCCTTTGGAAGCACTCTGCAGACTCCACCAAGAGCTGATGGAGAAGTTTTGTGCTTAAAGAGAGCTTTTGGAGCAAGCAGTCGTGAGACAAAGTCAGGCTGTAGGGAAAGCTGGTTGCCACCAGGTGGAAGGTGACCACAGGTGAGACCTGCCTGTTTCAGGGAGAACAAAGAGACAGTCTTGACCCTTCAGACAAACTGTTCATGAAAACACAAACCATTGATGCTGCTCCACACTGCAGCTGAGAGACAGAAGCTGACAGTCTAAACAGCAGTGATACTCAGCTCATAAAAGGCAAGGTCAGAAGGGACCCTGGTGTAGTTTTCCAGGCTGACCTCCTCTACACCAAGACTTCCTCAGACTGGTTCCTCTTTGGTACACTGCAGGCCTTTCAGGAGGCATCACACCTCAGCTTTGAGCTGGCAGTGACAAGCTTCAAGTCAGTGGCAAACTGTCTGAGCATGGAAGCATTGTCCTGGGGAGCTCCTACCAACATGCTCCACAAGCCTCTGGAAGAGACTGAGAGGTGAAGTTTGTCTCACTTGGGGGGTCCAGGAGGACACAGGAGATGTTCAAAACCCACCTGGACATCAGTTCATGGAAGGGTTTGGGTTGGAAGGGACCTTCAAGGTCATCCAGTTCCAACCCCCTGCCACGGGCAGGGACACCTCCCACCAGCCCAGGCTGCTCAAGGTCTCATCCGACCTGGCCTTAAGCACCTCCAGGGAGGAGGCAGCCACAGCCTCCCTGGGAAACCTGTGCCAGTGTCTCCCCACCCTCACTGGCAAGAATTTCTTCCTAACCTCCAGTCTATACCTGCTGCCCTCAAGCTTCAATCCATTCCCTCTCATGCTACCACAGTGCTCCTGTGTGACCCTCTCCGGGTGACCCTGCCTTGGAAGGGGGGGAACGGAGCTCCATCTCCAGAGGTCCCTTCCGGCCCCTACCATCCTGTGACTTGGTGATCTATCTCAAGTCACTCTTCCAATCCCCTTTTCTTCAGTTCCTGCTTTTCCTTCATTAACTAAAGGCTTGTCCTGGGATTTGTCTCCCATTCAGGCTACTCCATCACATTCCCTTGCCATGTCAGGATGCCATTTGTGTCACCATTACCCTCAAGAGACAAAGCTCCTGGGCCAGCAGGGTGAAGCCTTCCTCTCTGGGTTTAGGGCTCCAGGTTTGGGTTGGAAATGAAGCATTGGAAGGTTTCTGTTAGCAAGCAGCAGAATGTGGTTTGTGTTGCTTCTTTCCAGAGCCACTCCACGGTGAAACCCAACGGAGGGCAGCAAAGCAAAGCAAAGCAAGATCTGCTCCAAGCCTCTCGAGGTAATGAAATTAAACCTGGAGATGTTACAGCAGGGTCCTACCCAGCAGCACCACCACCCTCAGCTGAGAGAGAGGGAAGGAACGAGCTGACTTTAAAATGAAACAGGTTTCTCCTCTGACTGACTGGAAGTTACAGGATGTTGGTAGTGAACCAATTAAAACACATCTTAAAACCAGAAATACAAACCAAATGTACATTATCAGCATGTTCAGCCTTTTGTTTCTCAGGTTCGAGTTGGGAGCTGCTTATTGCAATCAGATGTGTTTGGAAGGAGGGAGGAAAATCAAATCATTTTAGGAAATAATAAATAAAGAATTCAGGAGGAGGAAACAAAGGAGGACTGCATTTATTCAAGGCTAAAATAAACCAGGCCTTCAGAGGGTACGGTGGGAAGGGAGACACAGTAGTCAGGGGTCGGTGGAGCGCAGAAATATCTAGAAAACAGCAAAAATCTCTCTCAGTATTCGGCAGAGAGGAAGGAATCTGCTGGCTGTGGGCTGGCTGGAGCTTCAGGGGATGCCTGGGTTGGAAGGGACCCTCAAAGGTCACCTTGTCCAACCCCCCTGCAGTCAGCAGGGACACCTCCAACTGGAACAGGCTGCACAGGGCCACAGCAAGTCTCATCCTGAATGTCCCCGGGGATGGAGCCTCAACCACCTCCCTGGGCAGCCTGTGCCAGTGTCTCTCCACCCTCACCGTGCAGAACTCCAACCTACATCTCCCCTGCTCCACTTTCAAACCACTGTCTCTCCTCCTGAACAGCCCCTTCTGAACAGTTCCTCCCCAGCCTTCCTGGGGATGTTGAAGTGCAGCTCTAAGGTCTCTCTTAGAATTGGCAAACCATTCACTTTTCACAGGTCCCAGAACAACAAATGTTTTTTCCCCCCCTCTCCATTTCCCTCCCAAGCCACTCTGCCTTCACCCCACAGAGCTGCCCCAGTCCCACAGCCTGAGTGGATTCCTCTGAGGCAAAAGCTGCAGACCATTTGCACCATTTATTTGATTATCTGGGGCTGCAGGTAAGCAGCTGCAGAGTCCTGTGCTTAGTGGGAGGAAGTATTGAAAATCTCCTTTGCTATTCCTCGTTTCACGCTTCATAAGGTGATACTTACAGAGACTTTGGTAGCAGATTAAGCTCCAGAGAAACAAAAACAGTGGAGGGGGGGGGGGGGGGCGGAAAAAGAGAGAAAGAGAGAGAGCACAAAGCCTGCAAGTGTCCAACTGAGGGAGCAGAAACTCTGCTTTAAGCTCCAGGAGGGGGTTGAGGAGATGTAGTGCCATGTGCCATACAATACAAGATAAACATCTGCTGTTATTTCAGCAAACCTGAATCAGATGTTCAGCTTTTTCTGCAGGGGGATAGTGGCACAAAGGAAGGCTCTCAGGGTTTCTTTCTTCTCTCTTTCCCAACGGGGCCATATTCCTAGATGCCTAGAATGGGTTGGAAGGGACCTTAAAGATCATCCAGCTCCAGCAGCTCCTCTGCAGGGGCAACCCCTTGCTAGACCAGGTTGCTCAAGACCTGGCTTGTTGGAAGTTTCTATGCCAGGAAGACCTGGAGAAGATTCTGGAGAGAACTCAGATACTGTTGAAGCAATTCAGTGGTGATAAAGTGACCTACTCTAACCCTGACTGTGCCCAAAGCCTTCAACCTTGGATTTCTGCCCAGAAAGACATTTATTAATAAAGGAGTCAATACTGCAAGCCCCAAGGATGAGTTATTGCCTTCACACACTGGAGAACAAGTCCAGACCTGGAGGACTCCAATAGAAAGCTCTTTACATTTTGTTTGGTGGCCTTTGGATTAAGTCTTCCAAGGCTGCCAAGGTGAACTCCTCTTGACCTCCTCTCCTTGTTGCCCCCCCAGAACGCCCTCTTGGCCACGAGGGCACACTGGTGGCTCGTGGCTTGCCATCAGCAATGAGCCTTGCTAAAACAACACAGAATGGGTTGGGCTGGAAGGGACCATCCAGTTCCAACCCCCCTGCCATGGGCAGGGGACACCTCCCACTAGCCCAAAGTTGCTCCAGCCCTCCTCACCAAATAGTTGGGGGTATTATGGGATGTTGCACGTTTGAAATTGTCAAGGACCAGCCCTAACTGTGGAGTCTGACAGCTCATCCACTTCCCATCACACAACGTAAGCTGCGAGCTTCAGCCCAGTTCCTCTTCCAAGCTGTTTCTGGTTTGAGCATGCTGAAAGGGACCTTCCATCCAAAGCAGCAGGCAGCATATGGAGCTCAGCTCTCCCAGCCTTGGGGCAGAGCTGTGAGGGGTTGATGCTGGACTGCTGGAGATGTTGTAGAAAGAGGAAATGTGGTGAGGCAGAGCTGCGGGAGCTGCGGCTCGCTCGCGTTCCTCTGCGCGGCGGTTACCGGCGGCGCAAACGAGCCCCAGGCCAAAGGCAGAGCTCTGGATAAGGCAACAGCAATCTGCTTGTGTGTCCACTTCCAGAGGGATTTCTGCTCAGCTTTTCATTTGGGGGGTTTCTGTGGCACCCAGTGATTAAACAATGCACTTCTAACAGCACCACCCCCCTCGATCCAGCTCTGCACCTTGTGTTTCCTTCTGATCCACCTTAGCAGCACGCTCGAAGCCGAGCGGCACGCTCCAGCTTTTCACTTATCTTCTAATTAGGGAGGGGTTTCTGCAGGAGGGAGACAAAGCCACCCCTCAGCACAAACACACCTCTACTGTGCTGCATTCCCCAAGGCAGAGAATTTAATGCCCAAAACACCAAAAAAGGTCTCTCTCCATCAAAATTAATATTCCCTGGCTGGGCGCAGGATTTGGGCCGCCTGGGAGCTGGGCTTCAGGAGCTGTGTGAGGAGAGAACAATGTTTGTTGTTCTTCTAGAAGCAGTTAATGTTTTATGAACTCATGAAAACTTCACAGGAGAGCTGGGGGAAGGAACTCAGGGCAAGCAGATGTGCCCCACAATTAATGAATTCTAGGTGGGGTTTGCTGTTTTCTTTTTAGCAGTCACAGATGCAGCGGGGACCAGGGAGAGGGAAGAGCAGGATGAGCTTTGGTCCCTAAGAGCTGGGTACAGCCCTTCGTGGCCCACGTGCTGCTTACTCAACTTCCACCTATATATCCTGGAGGTGTTCAAGGCCAGGGTGGATGAGGCCACGAGCAGCCTGGTCTAGGGCAAGGTGACTATGCCAGGGGTGTTGGAACTCAATGATCTCCGAGGGCCCTTCCAGCCCAAACCATTCTATGAATCCTCCTCCGGATTTTGATGAGGAAAACCCTCCTGGCCGCCAGCAGCAACGCGAAGGTGAGCACCACGACCCTCCTGTGCTAGGGCTGCTCAGAGCGACTTTGGGGCTGTGGAACAACCAAGCAAACCTCTCAGAGGTGTGGGGAAAGGTTCAGCCAAGATGAAGACTCCCAGGTCCACCTAAAGTAAGCTACTGACTCAGCCCCCTGCCCTCCTCAGGACCCCTGTGTGCTCTTTGCCTTCACACACTGCTTGCAAGCTCACACAAGCCCAGCATGGCAGGGGTGGGAAGGGACCTCTGAAGATCATCTAGTCTAGGGCCACCCAGAATAAATCACCCAGGAGACACATCCAGGCAGGTTTGGAATGCCTCCAGAGATGGAGACTCCACACAGCCTCTCTGGACAGCCTGTTCCAGTGCTCTGCCACCCTCCAAGTGAAGAATTTTTTCCTTCTCTTTACCTCCGCTCCAAGCAGACTCATTCTGCTCTAAATTTAGACTGGGAAAACCTGGAAGGAGCAAGCACTGATTGCCTCACAAAGAACAGCCATGGCTTGCAGTTGCTGCAGGATCAGGCTTTGAGTCTCCATCCATAAGGTTTTGGCCATCTAGGGGAGTTTTAATCTTGTGCAACATTTATGGAGCATTCCTTCCCTCCTCCTCTGAAGCAAGTGCAAATACCAGTTGGCAAAGAGGAACTGCCCACAAGGAAAGGGTTCCTCAGAGCAGTTGCACCAGGACTTGACCTAACCATAACATAACACATCTGAATAATGCTGTGAAAAATACATAAAATATGTTATGGCATTAAAAGTTTAAACATCATAAATCTCCAGCCTGCTATTTACTGGGCTGAGAAGGTGACAGAAACAACATTCTGCAAGTGGAACGAGCAGAAGAAAAGAAAACGTGGCACGGAGGCCAGAGTGCAGCTAAGTCCCCCAGGACCTGGCTGGAAAACAAACAATAAAGTAAAATAAAAACCAAAATAAAATAAAAATTCCAAAAGCAGCTTGAAAACTTCAGCTGAAGCTTTGCACAAGCCAGGGCTGCTGGGATCTACCTCAGCACTGCCACACACCTTCCCTGGGCAGAGATTGGAAAGGCTCTCAAGCACAAGGGAGAACAACTCAGCAGGAAAAACAACAACAACATTGACCAAACTCAGGTCATAGACTCACAGAAAGGTAGGGGGTGGGAAGGGACCCCTGGAGATCATCCAGTCCAGCCACAGCAGCTTGCCCAGGGTCACAATGCCCAGGTGGGGCTGGAAGCTCTCCAGAGAAGGAGACTCCACAACCTCCCTGTGCAGCCTGCTCCGGGGCTCTGCACCCTCACAGCAAAGAATTGTTCCCTCCAGCTCAGGTGAAACCTCCTGGGCTGCAGTTTGTGCTCCTGGCCCTATCGCTGGGCACCTCTGGAAAAAAGCCCAGCCCCATCCTCACCACCTGCAGCCTCCAGCTCTTGCTGAGCACTGAGAAGATGCCCTCTCTGCCTTCTCTTTTCCAGACTGATGAGCCCCAAGGTCTCTCAGCATCTTGTCATAAGGGATGGTCCAGGCCTGGGACCACCTTCCTGGCCCTCTGTTGGACACTCTCCAGTGGTTCCCTGTCTCTCGTGAGCTGGGGAGAGCCCAGAACTGGATCCAGCCCTGCAGATGTGGCCTTGCTAGGGCAGTGCAGATGGCAAGTTGTGCTGAGAGCTAGAGCCCATCCCAGCCAGCTTCACTCCTCCACCACTCACCCTGCTGTGCCCACGCACAGAAACAGGACTGCTGCAAGTTCTGGGCCGCTGCTGGTGCAAAGTGACTTCAAGTTTGGTTCCAATTCAGGCCAATGGCGAGGTTCAGCTGTACCTGTGAACCTTCCTAGCCTGTGCAGCTCCGAGGCAGCTCATTAACATGACTTAGGCATCAGTTTTATAGTTGAATTATACTATGTTTATACTGTGGAATTCCATTACTTAATTGCTTCACTACTGGAAATTTCAGTGGGGTTCTCGCTTTCTGCATCAATCTCGAGAACAAACAGGTTGTTCTAGTTCTCTTACTTAATTAAGTGCATATTTCATAAAAAAAGGGGGAGGGGGGGAAGAAAAAGGAGGAAAGAGAGAAAGAAAGAAAAGAAAACCCCCAACTAGCCACCACAGACAAATTAGGCAAAGCAGCAATTGTTCAATCAAAGGGGGAACTCACGCCGCATGTAAATGGGAAGGCTTCAAAAGCTTTGGCATTCGCTGCAGAGAGCTGTCAGGGACCAGGGATTCCTCCAAACCGTCCCCAGCCCGCACCAAACCTGCGCTGGGAATCCCTCACACAACTGGCTCACAGCGAAGCCGGCCCCAAGGGAGGCAGAAGTGACAGCCGGGGCCCTGCGAGAGGAAGCGGCTGGTGCAAAGCGAGGGGTGGGGGGTGGAGGGGTGACCCCCAGCGTGCAAACGGGGGAAGGAAGCTCGCTGTGGCCGGTGCCACCACCTCGTGCCAAGGGCACTTCTATTGTGCCACAAGCAGCAGCCCTACCGGGGAAGGCTGAGAGCCCTGGGGCTGTGGAGCCTGGAGAAGAGCAGCCCCAGAGGGGATCTGAGCAATGCTCAGCAGGAGCTGAAGGCTGGGGGGCAAGGGGATGGGGCTGGGCTCTTGCCACAGGCACCCAGTGACAGGACAAGGGGCAGTGGGCACAAACTGGCACACAAGAAGTTCCACCTAAATGTAAGGGGGAAAAATTGTTCACTTTGAGGATGGCAGAGCCCAGGAGCAGGCTGCCCAGAGAGGCTGCAGAGTCTCCTCCTCTGGAGAGATTCCAACACCCCCTGAAAACTGCAATCCTGGGCAAGCTGCTGTGGGTGCCCTGCTTTAGCGGGGGGGGTGGGACTGAGGGAGCTCTAGAGGTCCCTTCCCATCCCCATCATGCTGAGATGCCAAACAAAGGCAGCTGGGAGGCCAGCAGCAGCAGCTCCGATTCACCACCGTTCTCAGAGGTGCTCCAGTACTTGACTCACAACTCCTTTGACCAACAGCTGCTCCTACAATAACTGTGTGGACAGAATTCATCCAGGATTCACCTTGAAATTAAAGGTGCTCTCCTTGACTGAGTGATGAGCACTGAGCTGGGAGCCTCTGCAGCTCCTTACCCACCCGCAGCGGCACAACTGCCCTGCCCTTGGGGGAATCACACCCTGGAGTCAGCACCGTGTGGTTAAGGCTTACAAATATGCTTCTGAAAGATCCTATTTGGAGCAACCTTCTGCTCCAACACCAAAAGCCTTTAGGGATCATCACCTGTGTTGGCAGAGAAGCAGCAGCTAGACAATAGGAGCGTCTGGATCACGAATTTGTGGCAGCCTTGGAAGCTGGCATCTAACATCAGCCTCACTCATCACCCTCTGAAACCCAGCCAGGTTTGTACTTCCTAAATGAAAGCTGCCTGAGCAGTGCCATTCTGGAGTCCTGCAGGAGCCAGGTGATTTATGGGAGCCAGTTACTCACACTTACAGCCTGAGCTAAACAATAATCAATAGTTTATCAATATTTTTAATATGACATTATGGACTCTGATTTTTCTGCTGCCGAGAGCTCTGCAGCACTACAAATAACCTCCCACGAGAGAAAGGTCTGTCCACAGGACTGACCTCAGGAGCAAACACCAGCTGAGGGCAGAAAGCCTAACCTGAAGCACCTCAGTGCCTGGTTCTGAAAGCAAAGTCTGCTACAGCTGATCCCATCCTGGCCAAGCACCACTTTCCTTCAGCTCGTGGGGTGTAGGATCATTAAGGCTGGAGCAGACCTCCAAGAGAAACCAGCAGGCAGATCTCTCCTCCTTTCAAGCACAAATGAAAGCAATCAGAATTGTTTCAGATAGAAAAGACCTCTGAGATCACTGAGTCCAGCCATCAGCCCACCACCACCATGGCCATCACACCACTGCCATGTATTCTTTAACCACCATCCCAAATGGGAAGTGAAGCACCAGGGAGTCCAGGATTTCAGCTGGATGCCAACCCCAACATCATTCTCCTATTAGCAGAGAGCTTTCCACCTTGCAGGAGTGGCACATTTCTGCTTTCCAATGTGGATTTGGTCCCCCTGAGATGATTTTGACTGGTCTGAGAGACATCAGAAACTGAGACATGAAACAGCCCAATGCTTTCAAGCTCAGCTCACAAGTTCATTCACAGAATCACAGAAGAGATTGGGTGGAAGGGACCTTCAAGATTGTCCACTCCCAACTCCCTGCCGTGGGCAGGGACACCTCCCACCAGCCCAGGCTGCTCAAGGCTTCATCCAGCCTGGCCTTGAGCCCCTCCAGGCAGGAGGCAGCCACAGCCTCCCAGGGCAACCTGCGCCAGCGTCTCCCCACCCTCACTGGCAAGAACTTCTTCCTCATCTCCAGTCTCAGTCTGCCCTCCTCAAGTGTGAATCCATTCCCCTTCATCCTGCCACTACAAGCCCTTGTCAAAAATCCCTTCCTGGCTTTCTTGTAGGCTCCCTTGGGATATTCTTCCAGATATCCACAACCTGAAGCCTTTTCTCACGTGCAAATCCAGAAGGATTGCATTCCCCAGGTGCTTTGCTGCAGCTGGTGGAGGTTTTTGTGGCAGCCTACCTTAGGGATACAGGAATGCCACGGGGATGTCACTGCAGCGCTGTCTGGAGCGGCCTCTAGCCTCCCTTGACTCGAAGAGCATCACTGCATGGTGCATTTTGAAGGGAACATGACGTGGAATAAAGGTTTGGTTTCCAGCAGGCTGAGTTGCTTCCCTTCCCACCCCTTGATGCAGCGAGGGCAGTGGGAAGGTTCTCCCTGGCTGACACCTGGCTGCAAGGAGTCTTTGATACTTCTTGTAACCCCCAACGTGTTTCACCTGTTGGCACAGGGCTGCCTTTCATCTCATTTCACATGGGAAGTCCTCTTCCCTTTGAGAAAGCAACAAAAACACCCCACCAACCCCACCCTCATCCTCCTACAGAAGCCATCAGCAGTGGCTGTGCCTTTCAAAGCAACCCCAGAAGTATTATTCCATTTTCCAGTGAATACCAGTATTGAGGTTTCTTTGTCTGGGAGAAACGAGGCTGGATGCCTTTATCCCCCTGCCCTTTGCTGCTCACAATGCCAGACTCTGTTTGGTGGGCCGAGGAGGGCTGTCTCCCAAGAGATCCCAACAGGATCCAGTCCTCTGGTAATGGACTCCTAATACTTACTGGAACCATCCACCTCCTCCACGTTTCTCTTTGAACGAGGGTAGTCTGTCAGGAGTGGGAAGCAATTTAAAACCACGGGTAAGGAGAGAGCTTAGGTGGGGAAGAAAGATTTCTTATCACAGCTGCCAGGAGAGAAGACCCGGGTGGTATGTCTGAGGGGGATCCCAGACACCTACCTCCAGCCCAGGAGGAGCAGATGAGATTCAATAACAAAAGGAGGCTTTTAGCAGCTCCCCGCAGCTTTGGAGAGTGACGATTAACACCTCCGCTGGGGGGGAACCAGGAGGGGCAGGAGCAAGACCCTGCCACCCTGGCAGGTTTGCCATGCTGAAGTTTCCCCCTCTGAGAGAGGGGAGCTGCAGGTTAGCCGTGTGATCAGCACCTGACCTTGCAAAGGGGTCTCCAGCTTCAAAAGCCTCTCTAGAGAGCTTTCCTGGAGCATTTGATGTACTTCCATCCACGTCTGAGAACATCCAGACACTGGGAAGCCCACCCCAGCACCATGCACTGCACTTGGTCTTCAGACGTGGTCGTGAAAGGCTCTCTCTAAACCTTTCTGGGTGTAAAGAGGATGGGCAGAGCAGGGCAGGGCAGGCTGCCTCACTGAAGGATTTTGTTCAGTTTGGCTCTTTGCTGCTTTTCAATATTGCCTTTATGATCTCTCACTCTGGCCACAGCAGAGGGGCGGGAGGGTCAGCTCACACCCCCTGAGAACTGTCCCATTCCATTTCTCATCTGAAGGGAAACTGAACTCTCATTTCCTTATTTGTTTTCAGTGAAGAATAAATCAGTTTGTGTGAGAGAGAAGCCAAGTTTCAGAAAGGAAGCCTGCGTTCAGGCAACAATTAACAGCTCTGCCTTCCCAAACAGCTCAGCTTTGTACCAGTGCCTGAAGGGAGCCTACAAGAAAGCCAGGAAGAGCCTTTTTACAGGGGCTTGTAGTGGTAGGACAAGCAGCCATGGATTGAAGCTTGAGGAGGGCAGGTTGAGACTGGAGATGAGGAGGAAATTCTGTAGAATGAGGGTGGGGAGACACTGGCACAGGCTGCCCAGGGAGCTTGTGGATGTGCCCTCCCTGGAGGGGTTCCAGACCAGGTTGGATGAGGTCCTGAGCAAGCTGGGCTGGTGGGAGGTGTCCCTGCCCATGGCAGGGGGCTGGAGCTGGAGGATTCTGAAGGTGCCTTCCAACCCAACCCATCCCATGGAGCTATGAAGTGTGGTTTAACATCCCCGTGCAGAGGTAGGGTTCAAAGCATTCTCTTCGGACAGGAAGCATCCCAGACTGCTGTGTGAACAGCTTCCAGTTCCTCTGATGCTTTTTAAGTGCTGGGGGGGGGGGAAGGGAATGCAATCTGTTTTGATAACTCCTGACATTAAACAGTGATAAATAATTAAATATCTTTAACTGCTTCATTAACCAAAGAGAGATCGATCAGGAGCCCCCCATAAGATAGAGCATAGATCAAAAAGATTGAGCCTGGCTGCAAATTCCCCTGATGTTTTATGACACCATTTGTATTCTGTCACTCACTAGCTTTCTGCATAGTCCAAGCTGTGAACTGAATACCCCATTCAGAAGGCCTCTCACTCGGCATGTTATTGCAATCTAATATTTTCACACACAGACACATCATTATCTTGGAACCTGACACTGCAAGGAGAATTCAGTCCTCTTGCCAGCCTGGGTTTGTTTTTTCCCCCCCTTCTGCTTGGTTCAGATGTGAGCCACAGAGGGGACAGGACTGGCCTAAATGGAGCTCTCTTCCCATCTGCAGGCTCTAGATACACAGATCGGGAGGCAGAGCTCTGTGTGTCCAGGCGTTCCCCTCGTTTCAGGCACCGGTGATGTCGTTTGCACTGAGAGGAGTCAGAGAATTGTTTCAACTGGAAAACAACCTCCAAGACCATCAAGTCCAACCACCATGGATTGAAAGCCTGAGGAGAGCAGATTCAGACTGAAGATTAAATTCTTGCCAGTGAGGGTGGGGAGACTCTGGCACAGGCTGCCCAGGGGGGCTGTGGCTGCCTCCTCCCTAGAGGTGTTCAAGGCCAGACTGGATGAGTCCTTGAGCAACCTGGGCTGGTGGGAGGTGTCCCTGCCCATGGCAGGGGGTTGGAACAGGATGACCTTGAAGGTCCCTTCCAACCCAAACCATTCTATGAAGCTATCCAACACCACCATGGCCACTAAACCTTGTCCACACCTGTGGAACACCTGCAGGGAGGAGGCAGCCACAGCCTCCCTGGGCAGCCTGTGCCAGAGTCTCCCCACCCTCATTGGCAAGAATTTCTTCCTCATCTCCAGTCTCCATCTGCCCTCCTCAAGCTTCAGTCCATCCCCTCTCACCCTGTCACTACAAGGTTGGGGGAAAAACCTGACACAAAACCCCAACACACCAAACCCCATTTGTTTATCAATCTTTTACAATCCCAGTCCCATCAGGAGGAGGGCTTCAGAAGCAGAGCCAAAGGAAAGGTTGATTTCTTGCCTGGGAATAGGGATGTGTTCAGCAGCCCCTTGGGAGCTAATCATTAACGAGCAAGCTCAGATACAAGACAAAAATCCTTATAGGCAAATTGCATAGATGTCCCCAAGGGTTCAGTGCCTTGAGGGCCAGCTCCAAAGTCCAGCAAAAACAAAGGAAAGACAACCATGAACCTCAGCAGGATCTGAGCAGCCAGGCTGCAGTGCTGCTTTTTGACAGTAAATGTCCAGCTGTGGAGAAGGTTCCCTCAGGACTCCATGAGCTGTGCAAAATTAAAGGCAGAACTTCCATCGAGGAATTCTTGACTCCAGACTCACTCCAGCAACAGCAACACCTCAAAAACAACCCCCCCCCCCCAAGCCAAAAACCCCAACCAAGAAAAACCCCAACCCCAGAGCCAGTCACTGTCCACTGGGCAAGAATAGATTTATAGATGGGTGGTGAAATGCAAGGTTCTGTTCCTGGTCTGCTGGAACAGGCAGTATCGTTATGAACAATCCATACTGAGCTGGGCTATTGACTCCTGGATCACACAAGCAGCTTTCTGATTATGCCTAGAGGCAATGCAAGTGGCTCAGCACCAAAGCTCAGTGCCAGGCCTCAGATCCACACATGCACTGAAGAGCCAACACAGGTTCCCACCTGGCAGTGCTGGGTTGATGGTTGGGCTTGGTGACCTGGTTGGGCTTGGTGACCTGGCTGGGCCTCTTCCAAGCCAAAAGCCTCTGGTGGGGAGAATGCTGTTTTTCCTCTGAAGTGAGAGTTAAAAAGCAATGCCTAAGCTGAAGGAGGAAGTGAAAGGCATACTTTGAAGTGTGGTCTTTGTCACCTGCTGGCCTGAACCTCTACAGAGAATCCAGAGGGAGCTTTGGGAAGTATATCAGAGACTCCTAGAATTGTTTGGGTTGGGAGGTACCTCTAAGATACCACCCTAACACCACCAGGGCCGTTAAATTCATGTCCCCAAGTGCCACCTCCACATGGCAGAGGAAGAGGAGAGGCTGGTATCTATCTGGCTTCACAAGTGGAATTGTAAAGAATCATTTTTCAGATGAAGAATGACAAACCCCTCACAACCACCTGGTGAAGCACAAAAATTTACCCAAAGGGTCTTAGCTGCACAGAAAAAGAATCCAAGAGGAAGAGAAAGCATCAACAGCTCCTCAGGAATTTCCTCATGGAGCTCCTAAAGCTTCACCTTCAGCCTCTGCTACCAAGCAGCTGCTCAAATCCACTCCCTAGCAGAAACTCTCCCCAACAGAAGACAAGAGAACCAAACTCTGCCCTGAGCTTCAGCTGGAGAAATGGTTGGAGGATTTTGGAAACATTTAAGAGCTCCCAAAGTAGCAAAGAGCTGAGACTGAGGCTTCCCTTATTACATCCAAGACATCTGAGCAGAGCTGCTCCTGAGCAGAGGGCTTTCCAAAGCTCCCAGGAAGCATCAGCTGCATGGTAAATATGATTACTGTGCCATGTAGGGATTGAAACCGAGTTCATTGCTATGTGACAGTTCTGAAGGAAGAGTACAGACAGAGCTGTGCACCTCCTGTAGCTCTCATTTCTGTGATAAAGCACAAAGTGAAGCCCAGCCCTTTCCTACCAACAGGGAGAAGGGGCAATGAACTTCAAATGCAGCCATTTAAAAATTAATTGACCTGATTGAGCCCAAAAGGTCCATTCAGTGTGAAATAAAACACACTTAAATGCTACCCTGAAAGGAAAAGGGGGGGGAAGGGGAAAGAAAGAAAAAGGAAGCTATATGTAAACAGAAGAGTTTTGTGGGGTGGTTTCTTTCCCCTAAGCATCTGAGATGGAATAAGAGTTTCAGCCAAATGTGGATTGGGCTAAGAAAAAAATGTTATGAAAAAGTGGGGGGGAAAAGGAAAAACTGATCCAGTAAATTCAGGGGAAAAGTCCCAAGGACCTCGGTGGGAGTTGGAACAAACACAAAGCTCGTTAGCAAAACGTTGATCCAGGCATCACAGATAGACACATCCCTCCTGGCTCACAGATGAAGTAGCTGAGGGTGAGTTATTTGCTTGAGCAGTAAAATGAGTTCATCAGCTTAGCAGGAAAGAAAAAGTAGGATCCCTGCTTTTGCCTACACCCCAGACCCAGCTGATCAGCCAACATTGTCTCAACCTGCTCCCAGCTTGAAGGGGGCTTTGTTTTAATAGCAGCAGCACAGGACCCCACCCCCAGTTCCACAACTTTTCCATGTTCTGAGCAAAGCTTCCCATCCAACTTTCCATGTTTCCCTACAGCAAGCTACTCGAAGCACAATGACAATAAATCCGTGTGCTAAATATAACCCTTCTGCTGGAGGAGAAGGTGGAGAGCTGCTCCAAGTCTAATCCTGCACCTAAACCTCAGGTAAAGCTGCCCTGTGAGGAAGGTTTTCCTGGAGAGGATGGAAAAGCCTCTCCCTTCCCTCTTCCCATAGCTTCTCCTCTCATCCTGCAGTGCCCAGGAGCAAGGTTGGGCTCTGTGGAGCCAGAAACCAAACCAATCACGGTCCCATTCCCACCCTACAAGGCTCCCTGGCACGATACCCTCAGCCTGATGGAGGAAATTACATTTAAATGCAGCTTTTCTCAGTCCTGCTGAAGTGATTTTTCTATCAAGTAGGAAACAGATCTGATTTTTTTTTCCCCTGTAGCACCAATAAAGCAATAACTCAGTATCACTCCTACCAAAACACTGCTGCTATAAAGTGAAAGATATGGCAAAGACAATTAACTACTGTTTATGACAGCAGCGGGAGGGAGGGGCAAGAGTGAGATAACAGCAGAGTACAGGCAAGGGGGGAGCTGGGGTCTGTCCAACCTGGCCCATCTTCAGGATATCACTTCTTCAGACAAGGAAGTCCACCCCGCTTCACAAGACCTCGGCATACTTCAGTTTGCTGCTATCTAACTGATCAGGCCAGAAGTTAAATGGAAGGGGAGGGTGGGGGGAGGGAACCCAGCCTCTGGGGTGTGTGGGTTTCTCCACCAGATATTGATCTGCAGATGCTAAAAGTGAAGCCCCTCAAAGCAGCTCCACACCCATATTTGGGTATTTTATGCACACACACAAAATAATCTCTTGGGTTGTGTCCTCAGCTGGTGAAAATTAGTTTCATTGATGTCGATGCTGATTTACAGGGGTTGAGGATCTGGCCTCTCTTTTTTAAGTAGGAAAAATAAAGAGAGAGGAAAGGAAAGGAAAGGGCTGAATTTTATCAGCTTAACCTCAGCACTCACAGCAGAGAATAAGGCACAAGTGCCCTGCTCAGCTTTATCCACCCATTCCACACATCCCAACCCAGCACAGGGCACATTTAGGTAGGAAGTGCAGAAATACTAACAGCAATGTGAAGCTTTGGGGCTAAATCGGGGCACCTGACAAATACCTTCCCCATCCAAGTGCAGGGAATCTAACTGTGAGGCAAAGAGCCCAGCTCTGCCCCTTCACCCCATCCCCATCAAGGGTTAAAGTCTTCGCTTGGTTTGGCATTGCGGGGGACAGGCTGCCTCTGGTCCTTGCTGGAAGCACAACCACCATCCCTTTGCAGGAACGGATCAAGGGGGATGCAGGCATCCCCTCCTCTTTTCCCTCCACCTTCAGAAGAGTAAAGCAGAAGCCCCCCCAAGCTTTCAGAAGCAGACCCCCCCAAGCTTTCAGAAGGTGCAGCAGGTGAAGAAAGGCTGGCAGGAGGAGGCAGCATTTGGAACGATCACAGCATGGCTTAGGGATGTCGAATTTCATCCTGTTTCTAGTCTGCACAGCTAGGAACAAAACTGTTTGAGCTGCTACTGAGGCAAGTGCAAGGTGTGCAAACTACCACAAGCAACTTTGGGATGGGAGAAAAAAAAAAAGCCACCCTACACCCAGGGAAGTTCATTTCCCTCAGTGGCCAACAGCTCCATCTCCAAAGTGGGAAGCTTCAGCCAGACAGGAGAGGATTTTTCTACAGCTATGAATCCTCAATAAAACATCCATGTGAGAACCAGCAGCCAGTCCTCTCTGCTGGGGATGTGATCCCTTTAAAACCTGGAAACAGTTGGGGCATGGCTTAAAAAGGGGGGGGAACAAAAAAAAACACACACCAAAAACCAACCCCCAAAACAACCAACAGAAAGACCCCAGCAAAGATTACAAATTATTTTAACAGTGTGTTTGCAGAGGGTTATAAAACCCCAGCTCTAATATTTTGGTCTTGGGTTCTCAAATTACCAGGGTGACAGCTAATGCAGTAATGATTTGTTTCAAATGCCAGGGTTTAAGCTGCAGAAAGCTGATTTTTATACTTCTTCCCTCCCCCACCCCCCACCCCCTTTTATTTATTATATTTTATGTTTTTTTTTTCCAGTAGACTGCATTGTAGTTAATGAAATTAAACACACCAATCCCCCTGGCCCCCAGGGGATGAGGAACTGAACACACCACTGGTTTATTTTTTTATTAAAATAAATTGCAGCCAGCAAGATGGACTAATTGCAGCCAGAATTGAAAGAGAAACATTCCACTGATATAATTAAGCCAATTTTCAGGGGGGGGGGGGAGAGAAAGAAAAAAAGACAGTTTAAAAAAATACTGAAAAAAAAATCAAATCAAATAGTTACAGTGGATATAAACTAAGCAGAGCATTCACTGCAGTTTGCCTGCTTCCCCCACCCTTCAATATTTTGGGGGGGGGGGGAGAACATTAACTACTAAGCAAACAGCCATCTACAGCCAGGCTGACAACGTTATCTAGCAATGATGGCTAAATTGATCCCAACAACTGAGGCCTGGGCATTGTGTCCCAGGGTTTTGAGGAGAGCTCTCCCAAAGCCAAAAACAACAGAGGAGCCCCCCCCCTCCACAAAACCCACTACCCCTAGCAAAAGTCTTCCCTTCAAGCAAAACACCTGAAAGATGTAAAACTAAGTTGAGACAACACACTAAAGCGCCACCCAAGCCTGGGTTGGGTTGGCTTTTCACCCCAAATGCAGTCACTTCTTGCTGGAGTGCCTTGGGTCCAGCCTCCCCCCCCACTCCCAGTTCCAACCATTCCCTTTTTGTCAAGGGGAGATGAAGTCTTCCCACACCAACTCAACAGCAACCAAGATTTGCTGTGATGGAAGCATTATTCTGTGGCTTACTGGAAATAATTTGGCTGTCTCAGTCCATTTTCACCTGGAAGACGTCTCCCCAAGAGGACCAGTGGCCTCCTTCACAGCACAAAAGTGAGTTCAGTGGCGCAAACCAAGCACAAAACCCCACCCAAAAGCCTTGCCAACTTGGTCATAAATTTGGGCAAAGCACATCTTTAGTGAGGGGGACACACCCTGACAGGTCACCCACCCCCTGAGCAGAAACTTGCTCCCATCGCCCAGCATCTGCAGGACAGCACCTGCACAGCGGGAGCTCTGCACAGAGCAGCACTTTACTCCACGGAGAAGGACCTCAGGTCCTGGCCCTGCCTGATGTTCAGCGCCCAGCATCACCCTTACTGCAGGGCATTCTCTTCCCAACCACACAAACCAAAGACCCCACCACACAAGCAAGCTGCTCATTCGGGGGTGAGCAGTCAGAAGCATGAAGCACACTTTCTGCGGGGGTGAAAGCCATGTTTCATGTTTATTAGCGAGGAGGGGGTCACATCATTCACTGAACAAAGAGAAGGGGGGTGGAATACAAGACAGGGACACTCTGTTACAGATCTGGATGCTACAGAAGGCTCAAGCCGCTGCAGTGAAAATGAAAACAACCAGCCCGTGAGTAGGTAGCAGCGATGCATGAAAACCCATTAGGAAAATAAAAGCAATAATAAGGTGATAGATCTTTCCCCACTCTGGCATGCCTGACCTGACATCCCTCCAGGATAGAAAAAAGCAAATAAATTAAAATAAAAAGAGAGGGGGGGGGGAAGATGAAACTGAAAAACAAGGAGGAGGGGGCAGACTTTTAACTCAGAAACCCCAGCAGTGATTTTGGGGTGGAAGGCTGTGGAGCAGGGACATATCAACAGGCTGTTACCCAGAGAGCAGAAACAAATGTTTGCACCTATCCCTCAGATGCCTTCCAGCTGGACATGTGCTTATTGATGTGCTGCCTTCACTTACCCCCACCCCCTTAGAATTAAAAAAACCTCTCTTTTGGGAAACAAGCATTAAAAAGAGACACAAAAGCAAAACACAAGCAGCCACACAAAGCAACAGGGAGAAAAATCGGTATTCAGTTGAGATTTTGATCCTTTCTGTTTGCATGCAGAATTGTGTCAGTTCATCATTTAAATAATCTCCAGCTGGGGGGGGGGGGGGGGGAAGAAAGAAAGAAATAAAACAAAAATATAAATCAACATCTGCAGTAAGAGTGAGAGAGTCATCAGGTTGTGGAAACAAAGCATGAGCTTGCCCTGCCTGGCAGAGAGCACACCCAGCCTGATACAACAGCAGCTTCACGCTGGAGGAAGAGCCTGGATGGCAAATGCAGAGGGTTTTGTTCCTTTCACTAAACAATTTCACACACTAGAAGTTTACTGCAAGGGGGGGGAGAAGCTATTAAACAGAGAAAATGCCAAGGGTACAGTTAGAAAGGGGAAAACAAGGCTGGAAAAACGTGGGTTCTGCTGTCAGTGGAGCGAGCAAGGATCCTCTGGGATCTGCCTCTGCCTTCCCCACCATCGAGGTGGCTACTGAGCCCTCACCCCAGCCTGTTTGCAAACTTCTCCAGGCCTTTGTCTTTGAAGCACTGCACTAAATAGTGCAGAGCTTTTATAAAATACATAAGCCATAATAATGGGAGTCATAATAACAATAATAATACTTTCCACTCAGTAGGGCCTTTTCTTCTGCGGATCTCAGGGTGCTTTGCAAACAGTAATGAAGCAGCCACGCCGCAGAAGGATATTTCCCTCTCAAATAGAGGATTCCCTTCTCACTCCCTTCAGGTATCCGAGTTCAGCAGCCAGCCCTCATGGGCAGGTGGAAGCCCTGCGTGCAAGTAACAGGCTGGAGCATTCCTGGAGCATCGGTCACGGAACGTTTCCATCCCACTAAAGGGCTGGGGTATGATTACAGCAAGCAGCAGCGCTGGATTCCCCTGCTCCTGTGTTGTGAAACCCTAGCTCCCGCACCGCGGCTCGCCTAGAAGCCAGGGGAGGTTTAGTGTGCTGCAGGTACTGCTTGGCTTTCCCCACCTAAGAGCTCCCAGTCCTGCCCATCTCAGAGTCCGGTTGTACTGGTGATGTAGGACCGAGCACTGGTGGCAACATGGGGAACGGAGGAGCAATTCTTTGCTCTTTTTCACCCCAGTGTCTTCATCAGGTATTTTTAACAGCAACCCTCAGAATTGTGCTTGTTTTAATGCCACCCCCACGCCCCCAGCTCAACTCATTAAAAGACCTAATTTCTATTGCTTGAACTTACGCTGCGGTCCCAACACAAAGCCAAAACCGAGGCAACTTTATTTGCTCTTAAACCAAGATTTTGAAACCCCCAAGCCAGAGTTTTCTGCGCAGGCAGTTTGGAGTCACACAGTACCTGCAAGACCTTTGTGTGTGTGCATCCAGCACTTGGATCTGCACGGACAGGCTTTGCAGCAGCCCGGTGCTGGGACTCAACTCGGGAATTTCGTGGGACTGGGATAACGTGCCGTCCTTTGACGCACTCGATAAACTCACATTTCTCCAGCACACGCAGGAGTGATGTAACCACACGTGGATGAGCATCACCCGCACCTCACACACAACCTACCCCCCACGCCCACGAGCCCTGGCCGGAATTCAATCCCAAGCCCCTGCGTCTTCCCCAGCTGAAACACTTTGGCACCCTAAAGCTGCTTGCTGCTCCGCGGGTGACTTCAAACGCTCCCCCCACGTCAAATGACCGGATCATTCCTTCCCTCTGCCAAGTTTCTTCCCAGGACAGGGAGCAGGAGCCGCTTTGCACTCGCTCCCTCGACCACATCAAGCAGGGAGGGGAGAAGCGAATTGAGAAATTATATTTGCAGAATCTAAATGTTTTCATTTTATTTTTTAAGACTAAACTGATCTTAAGTCCTCGGTAATTTTGGTTGAAGCGCTAATTAGACATCATCTTAATTAGCGGATCAACGCTCCCCCCCCCCCCCTTCCCTGCCCAGAATCCCTAATTGCCTAATTGAACAGATCCGGGGCGGGGGAGGGTGAAGCAACCGCGGCAGAGGGGACCCAGCTCCGGCGGCCTCCCCTCCGCACCCACGGAACGCGGCGTGCACCCAGCCGCGGATCGGCTCGGTGTGACCGACAGGGAATAGGCTGGGTGAGCACGGAGAGAGCCTGGACAACGGGAAAACGGCCCCGGAGGAATGGGAAGGGAGGGATGGGAACGGCACCGGGAGCCCCGCACCTCCGCGAGCAGCAGCGCGGCTTCTCCTGCCCTGCGGCTGCTTCCCAGGATTCGAAGGATTGTTTCAGAACCCCGGGGTCCTGGGAACCCGTTTCGGGAGGGACAGGGAAGAGGAGGCAGTAGGCTTGGAGAGATTAAAAAGAAAGCCCCAAAACGTCCGAAATCGACATTAATTTTTCACTCTCCGCGTGTTCCAGCAGTGGAACTCTCAGTCCCAGCACGACTAGAGCCTGGAAGCAGTGCTCGGGCTCCAGCCTCTGCGCTCCCTCTCGTCCTTTCCCCTTCTATTTCACCAGCCTTACTTAAAAATGTATTTTTTAAATAGCCAAACTCACACCACTTAAGGGCAGCCTGTACCCCGCGAAGGTGAAACCTTCACCCGAGGAGCAGGTACCGGCACCAACGCTCCGAGCTGCGGAGGGCAGAGCCGGATTCCCACACATTTTCCAATCATTCCAGCCTGCTCGGGAGGATGCAGCAGCTCCGACTGAAAAACGCAGCCTCGAAACTTTGTCGTAGTCCTAACAGTGCAAACCAAACGGGGCCGTACAAACCCTGGCCACCGTTTTGCCAGCACGAATATTTATTTAGAGCCGGAGATCCAACAAATGCCCATCCGTGTGTGCTTTGGAATTATGGCTGCGCTCGGCAAACCTCTTCCAGGGATTTCGAAAGGAAACGAATTTGCTTTAAACGTGCAGCGCCAAACTCATTTATTTGCCGCTTTTCTAGCCTGTACTTAATAGAAAAAAAGACCAACAGCTCCTGCAGCAGCTTCTCCCAGTTCACCACTGGTTTATCTTCCGGAGGCAGGGGCACGGGGTGGCCTTCTCCCACCTGCCCTCTGCAGCAGATTTCCCCCCCGATCTCTCCTGTCGGCGCCCCCCAGGAGGGCAGAGAGTCGTCCTTCGAGACCCACAACGCGACGAAAAACGGGGCTGGGTGCGGGGTCCTTCCCGCAACATTCAACTGGGTACCGACACCCCCGGGGCTGCCGCTGCTTCTCTGACACCCTCACCTCTGGATTTACAACCACGGCTAAGGGTTCCCACCCCCCGAGGAGAGCGAGAACATCCCCAGCGCCGGCGCAGCTCCGGTACCTGCCCTTCTCCCGGGGAACCGGCTGGAAATCGCCGGGAATTTCCCACCCCAGCACACACACACGTTCAACCGCTTTTCCAAGTCAGGTAATAGAGTCCAATTCCCAGAGGAGCCTCACATCTGCTTAAAATATTGTCCAATGAAATGAAATTCTACAAGATCTTGTGTTTTTAAGGCACTGGAGGCTGCTGCCCCGCGTTTCTCCTCGGCCGACCGTGGCTTTATCCCGGGATAGACCCGGGCGTTAATAAATCCAAGGAGGCTGGAGCACCCAAGAGTGCGGGGAGAGGGGTGTCAGGGATGGAAGTGCAGGATTTCGGGCGATGATTTGGGTTCTCATTATCCCGCCGTGTATACACACCAAGATCCACACACTCGTGCCCGCTTTTAATCTGTTTGGCAAATAAATACTCCCGGGATATTGAAACCTTAGCTTTGGACTACTGCTCTGAACTGTGATCCCTAAAAATTCCGAAGCTGGAACCCCATAAATCGTTAGGCCTTGTTTTGTCTCAAACACCCGATTTCGGTCAGAGCTCAGCCCCCCGAACGGACGCCTCGATGGGTGCTCGGAGCTTCCCGAGCTCCGGCTCTTTCACCCGAAGGGAAGCGCCGGCTCCCAGGCACTCCAGTCCCAACACTTCAGATATCCAGCCCCTGCAAACCTCTTACTCCTTAAGCTTCAGAAGCTTACTTACTGCTACCAAGCTCGGAAAGCTCCCGGGGAGAGGCCGGTGCAGCGTGTGCGGCTTGTACCGCGCTAGGACCCGGCCGGACCTCGCACTGCACCCCCTCGGCACCCGTTTGTAAACTCTCGGATCCTGCACTGCACCCCCAGGCATCCATCTGCAAACCCCCAGATCCTTCTGTGTACCCCCGGAGTACCATCTGCAAACCCCCGGACCCTGCACGGCACCCCCCGGGCACCCATCTCCAAATCCCTGTTGGGTTGTTTGGGTTTTTTTTGTAGAATCGAAAAGAGAAAGGAAGAGGAAAACAACAATAAAATAGAAATAAAAGGGACTAAAGTGGAATATTTCTCTTTTCATCCTCACTTTCATAGCCAAGAGAGCTCAGAAAATTACTCTTCTCCTTAACAACCTAACCCAAGAAGTGATGACTTTTTAAATAAGTTATTATTTGAGCGGGGGTGGTTTCAAGAGTGTGTTTAATGGAGGGAAAATAAAACCAAATCCCGGAATTAATTGAGAGGCAGCTTCCCAAACAGCGACGTGCTGACAGCAGCGCTCGCTGCAAAACCTCCCCGACTCGGAGCCGCGTTTGTCGGCGTGCGCAAGATGCGCGGCTGTCACAAGAGCGGGGGCTGTTTGGGAGATGGGTGGGGGAGATCTCGATGGCGCGCACCGTGCGCGCAATTTATTTGGGTCAAATATACCCGCGGAAAGGCGAATTGCGGGGCCTGGGTGCGCCCTCCGTGTTGTATCGCTTTGAAGAGAAGTGGCGAGGAAGAGGGGAAGGGGTCGGGACCTGCTCCACCAAAAAAAACTCCTGCACAAAGCGAGTTTTTCAGGAAAATTGGGACGAGGAACCTCTCCACTCCGTCGGATAGGATCTGAGAGAAGGAAACCCCCAGGATGGAGCAGGGAACGGCAGCTGGGACCGGGAAGCGGGAGCCGAGCTGCCGCAGAAGCACCCGCTGACCTTGGGGAGTTGAAAAGCTCCCGAGTAACGAACTTGAACGACAACCTTTGAGCCCTCGCTGGATACGCTCCGGGTGCCCATCACCCTTCTCCGGCCCGCCTCTGACCTCGACCCGGGATTGTCAGGGCAGGGCTAGGCCACCTCACCTTAGTGGGGGGACCCGGGGAAGCCTTCGCCGCCCCCAAACTGCCACGCCAAGGGCATGCTTGGAGGAGCCCCGGACCACCTCACCCAACACCCCGAATTCCGCCCGAAATTAAACCACGCGATTTAACCGGACCAAGCGCCGCTGCTCCCCAAATCCTGCTCCGAGCACTACAGAGTTTCTAGCAGACACAAACTACGAAGAGACTTCTGCAGCCTCCAGATAGTTCGCACAGAGCCAGGGCGAAACAGAAACTAAACAAAAACCATCACAATAATCGCGGAACGAGCATCGGGACCCTCCGCCGCACCGAGCCCAGCAGTTCATCGGCGAGGACATGGACAGAGAGCTTACAAACGGGTTCGGGGGGGGGCAAAAAATAATATTTTTTACAGCCCCACTCTTCCCTACAACAGCCACACTCTGCTCCTTCGAAAATCCAGCCCGAGAACGCTTCAGAAGGAAGGACGGGAAAGGGTCCCGGTGGCAGACGGAAGAAAAAAGCTGCGCGAGATTTAGGAGCTGCAATTCCAAGTCCCCCCCCCCCCCCCCCCCACCTCCTCTTTCCCAAAGTAAATTTTAAAAAATTAAAAATTAAAGACACTCCCCCACACTCCCCTCCCCCAGAGCTTCTTAACCCCCAGCTGGGACACCCGAGCTGCCTTCAGGAGCTTCCCTCTCGGAGCCGAGAATCCGAAGCCCCTCACCGAGGGAGCGGACCCATTTATTTTGTTTTATTAATTATTTTTACTCTCTCTCTCCCCCCCCCCCCCCCCCAGTTTTGCTACAAATTCTCTCTCCTTCGCTCTGCTCCAGGATTGTTCCCCGAGACTCGAAACGTTTCTTTCCTCCCACCCTCCCCCCACTACCCCCCACCCCCCATCCCCCCCCGCCCCACCACCGCCACCACCACAGGCTGTCTGTGCCTGTCTGTCTGTCTCTCTCCCCCCAGCGCTCAGTCTCTCGGCTCCGGGCTGCAGATGCCAAACGCAGAGCTCTAGCGCCCACTATTTCAGGAGCCAGGAATATGATTTCACAAGACTTGGAACGGCTCGGGAGGAGGAAAAAAAAAAAAAAAAAAAAAAAGTTGCTATCCCCTTTCGTCAACTTCCAGCTAACTAACTTTCGCTTTTCTCCCGCCGCCCCGCGCAGCTCACCGCTCTCCCCGCCGCTCCCCCGGCTCCGGCGCTCCCCCGGCTGCGGAGCGACCCCGCGGGATAACCGCGGAGAGACCCCGCGGAGCGGCAGCGCTCGCGGGCTCGGTGCGACCCAGGGCGGGCGGGCGGCCGCGGCCGGTTGCTGCCGGGGGAGGGAAAGGGGCTGCAAGCCCCCGGCCCGGCTCGGCGTTAGCCCCCCCCCCTCCCCTCCTCCTCCTCCAACATCCCCCCCTCCAGCCCCAGCAGCCGCGGAGCGGGGACGCGGAAGAAGGGAGAGAAAGGACCTACTTTTTGGGCAGTTTTCTCGCCCTCGCCTTGGATCTCATCGTGTCGGCTTGTGGATTCCTCTCCTCCTCCTTGAGCCCAGAAGCAGCTACACACTATCTTCATCTCCCAAGCATTGTCAGTTTGGACACCTTCGCACATGCGCACAGAGCATTCAATCTGACACCCTCACCAGGGCCAAAAAAACTTTCCAATGTATTCATCATCATCAGGGTGGTTTGGCTTTTTTTTTTTTCCTCCTTTTTTTTTTTTTTTTTTTGGTCCTATCCTCCTCTTCAGACCACTTATCTCACCCCCCTCCTCCTCCTCCTCGCTCCCAGCACCATCTCAGCCTTCCCCTGGTCTGCCCCTTTTAAGAAAAAATCAGCCCTCTCCGCTTCCTAACCCTCCGCACACTGACCTTACACACTGGACAGTATTTAAGGATCAAGGTGCCATCCTATAAAGAGGTGATTATCCTTATATTATTACTATTATTATGATTATTATTATTACTACTAATAACAATGCTGCCGAGAGTTTAACGGATGTCATCTTGTCATTGTACCTGGTTTAGACGTGCTTTTATTTTTAAGCTAAAATAACGAGAGTATTTGTTTACAGTAACGTTTCAATCAGTGCCTGCCTTTATTTTATTCCTTCTTTTGGTTTTATCCCCCCCCCATCCCTCTTCCCCCCCACCCCCTTTTTTTTTTATCCCCCCTTCGGCTCAGGGTTTGGATAACTTTTTTTCTAGAATAATACTAACAGTAATTTTCGCTTTGCCGTAATTTCTCGTGTTTCTCCCAGGATGTTTCTACTCCACAGAAAAGCTTTTACTCCTCCTTCCACGCTTCGATTTATCGCTCTTTTTCGAACGTTTTTAACCCCAAAACGCGAACCCCACGCTCCCGCCTCTCCTTCCCGGGAGAGAGGGGCGGGAAGTGGGATGGGAAGGGGGGGAGGGGGGTCGGACCGGTCGCCGCCGCCGCTCCCGGGGTAGCTCCGGTTGCTGCTTGGCCGGGGAATGGGACCTGCCCCGGGCTCATCACTTCCTCGGCTCCCCAGCGGGCAGCGTGGAAGTCCCGGGGAAGCGCGGAGAGGGGGCCGTGCCGCTTTATTCTGCGTTTCAGGTGGAAGGAAGCGAGCTCGGGAAGCACTCCCGAGGGATGGGGGAAGCCAGGAGAGGCGCGGACACCCCAGGAAAAAAAAATATTACCAAACCACAAAAAAACAACCCCCAAAAAACCCAACCGAGGGAGAGGAAGGATAACCCCCACACGTCCCAACACCGAGCGATGCCGGCGAGCCCCGCAGGACCTGCCCGTCCCCCCCTCCCGGGAGCGAAGGTAGAAAGAGGCCGGGCAGAGCCGCTTTGAAGAAGGGAGCGGAGTGTAAATAGCCTGCTGATTGATGTGCTGTCTTTGACTGCGGAGAAAGCACTATTTTAATTCAAGTGGCCAGGTCAGATGGTCACGGAAGAAGGTTGAAAGGTAGGATTTAATGAGATTAATATGGAGAAAGAGGGAGAGAGAAGAAACGCGCCTTCATAAACATTCAATAAAATAAGCGGGGGTAGGGAGGAGAGCTGCGGTGCGGGGCTAGAGGTGCTAAACCCACGGCGGGGCTCGACCAGAGGCAAAACCAGGAGCCCTCTCCTGAAGGGCACTGCCAAAACAAAGCCCAACTCCTGCGGGTGCGTCAGGGCTCCGCTGGAAGCCATTCTGCCAGCTGCACTTTTGCCCTGCAGGTGGAACTGGGGAGGGGAAAAGGGGGGAGCGGGGAGGGGGGGGAATATTCTTTCTAATTACCGGGTTTTCCCCTCCTCAATAAACTCTTTAATTGCAAATGGGAGCAGGGCCCTTTCAGATGCTACCTAGGAGCCGGCGTTCAAGGGAAGGGTGGTGGAGCAGGAGTCCAAAATAAAATAAATACGTTTGAAGGGAACTTGCAGCCACGTGTCGCCTAAAAATGTTGAAATGGTGCCTGTGAATTCCTTCCCGGGGACGCGATAGGGCACAGGTAGCTGTTTCCCAGCATGGTGGGCACCCCCAGGTTGGTAAAACAAGCTTCCCTGAGCCTCCCCGCTGGAACAGGACCTCTCATGTTCCAAACTCATTGAAATATTTCTTCTAACGACCTTGGCCGCGAGCTGTCCTCCGCACCCCCACCGAGCTGCTCTTGGGACGGACACATTTCAGCCCCAAAATGTCGTCCGGTGGTATTTTTCCTCCCTATTAATCCCGAAGTCCAACGCTGAGACCCGCGGCTAGCAGTGAGAAGAGTCCCGGTGGCCACGTCCCCGTTGCGAGGACACAAAGGGCACGGGGGCCTGAGGCACCGGGCATGGCTGCGGGGGCATGGCCAGGGCTCTGCCGCAGCCCTCCTCGGCGCAAGCCGGGCTTTGGCGGTGGTGGTTTGTTTAGGGTTTGGGTTTTTTTTGCCTAAATCCCCACAATTCAGATTCCCTCTCGGAAATCGCTCCTGCGCTAAACAAACCAGCACCGACCGAGCCGCTCGCAGATATTTTGGGGGGACGCAAAATTATTTTGGGGGTGCACGGAAAAGGGCCGGGGGGGGTGTGGGGGGGGAAGTTTCCTTCACGCTATAGCCGATGCTTTTGCAAACGAAGGCTCAGAGAAGCCTTCGAAAAGCGGCTGTGAGGCGGCGGGGTCGGGGTTACCCCGGGTTTGCCTTCGCTACTGGGTTTCTTTGCTTGCCTTTCTCACTCACTCCAGCCACGGTAGACGCTTCCCGGGCAGAGCCGGGCACGGAGGCCGGCAGGGTCCGGCCGGGCCGGGGGCAGCGTTGGGAAAGGGGAGAAAAAAAACCAAACAAACATGGAAGGGCGAAAGAAAACAACTAAGAACGAATTTTGAATGCAAAGTGCCGCGACGTGTTGGTGGCGGGCTCGGAGGCGTGCGGAAGGGGACACGCTGTCGTCCCCGAAGAGAGCAGGGTCCCGTCGGTCATTTCCAAGGTCCTTTCCCGTCCAAACGGTTTTCTAGTCCCAGCCCCGGGAATGGGTAGGAGGTTGAGATCCATCAGCCACCAACCCCCGGGAAGAGGCCCCTCTTCACAAATATTTTTTAAAGAGGAAAAAATGCTCGAAAAGCGGCGAGGGCAGGAGCCGGGAAGGCTGCGGGGACACCGTGTCCTCTCGCCACCCGTTCCAGGGCACAGAGGTAGATCCACGTCTGCCAGAGGTGTTTCAGCCATGAATCTCCGGGGATTCTGTGCTCCTGGGCATAACAAAGTCTCCGGAGTAAGGTGTACAGCTAGGGGCCAGGAAAATCCTCGCAGCCTCCCCCCCGGGGTTCCCACCAGCACCGGCCAGGAGAGCATCCTGCGGCTTCCATTCACTTCTGCAGCCTGCACCTGCCTGAGTGCGTGGCGCTTCCACGGAAAACTAGCTAACGTGGAGGAAGGGAGAAGGACCAGGAAGCTTCTCGGCTCTCCCGGGTCAACCCAGAGGGACCTGGCATTGGCAGCTGCCCGGCCCCACACACCCGAGGACTTTGCGGGGACCTGTGCCCAAGGTGGGCTTGGGGCACCCCTGGAAATGGCTGAAGGGAATTAAAAGACTCCCCTGGAGCTGGACACTTTTTCGCCGAGCCTTAATAATTATTTCCTTCAGGGAAATGAGCAGCTATTCTCTTTCCCAGCACCCCTTGTGCCAGGGGACAGGGACAGGCAGGGCAGGGCACAGCCCAGCCGGGGACTTGGCGGGCTACAAGCAAATGCACACAGGCAGCGAAATGCGCCTGGGAAGAGTTTATATCATGTGCCCTTGCTCCTGTTTGCACCTTCCTCGCCCAGCTAATATACATTTCAACACAGAAACTCCGCAGCGTGCCACATGCGGGGGTCTGGGGGACAGCTCTTTAAGAGGGGGGCTGGAGCTGCTGTAATTTATGGGTGGTTTGCCTGGCATTTTCACTACAAAGCCCTCTGTTCCTAGGCACTTTATGAAGCCAGATTGGAAAACACGCTCCAGGTGAAGCTTTGCGTTCGAACCTCTCTGCTCCATTTCGTTCCAAAGCAGCTGTAACACCGCTGCATCCCCCTCCCCGGGTCCTGGCTTTGCGGTCGATGGAGGAGGTAGGGGTGGGCACAGGCTGGGCACGCGGGGTTGGCACCCACTCGGCATTTCGGAGAGGAAAAGGCGTTTCGCGAGTTGTTATGCATAAGTATTTTTAAGCAGTAAAGAAGATTAGAACGGCTGGGATAGTCCGGCTTGTCCGCACGCAGAGTCACCCCTTTCGCTTCCCAAGGATTTTCGCATCAATTCCTTATTGTTTCTGCGCAACTTCGCGGGGAGATTAGGGCAGGAATTAATATTTTTCAAGTACGCACGATGCCGGTGGCACACAACCGGGGCTGCGCTCCGGGAGGGTCAGCCAGCCGCGGCCAGATTAGGTGGTAAGAATGTCACACGCTTCCCTAGGGATTTCTCCTTCCTAATCTGCCATTAATAAGCGGAGGAAGCACACACAAAACCGCCACCTTGTAATTAGGCTCTGCCTTAAACCCACGCCATCAGAGCAGCTTTGCCTTTCATCCCCGCCGCTGCCAAGGAATTTCAACACCTTTCGGACGCGGGGTGAAGCCCCCACCCCCAGAACCCTGCGTGATGCTGGCGCAAGGGGGCGGTTAAGGACAGGCTGGAGCCCGGGGACTGCGGGGTCAGAGCCGGGGGGGCGGACCGCGGCTTGGGAGCAGGGACCCGCCGAGTATCCCTCATCCCTTCCTTCTGGAGGAAGGTGTTTGGGGTTCAGAGCAGCGGCTTTAGCTGCCTTCCTCAGCGAGGGGAAAAATGTCGCAAAAAAATTAGTAAAATACAAAATAATACTGAAAAATATTTTTTTTTAATAGACTAATAAAAAAATTAAAAAATAAAAATCAAAGGCTGGCTGCAGCCTCCCCGCCGTTAGAAGCCGGAGGCAGCCCGCGGGGTCAAGCAGAGCTGTCGAGCCGAGCCGAGCCGAGCCAAGCCAAACCGGGCTCTCCACCGGCCTCCCCCCGGTGCCGGTCCTTGCCCAGAGCCGGCAGCCAAACCGAAGCAGCAGCTCACGAACAGGGCTCTTCATAGGCAGGTAAAGGCTGATTTAGGCTGAGTCTATCACCCACGCCATGGACCTGAGTGCCTCCTTCCCTAAATAAATCTATTTGCACAGTCATTGGTTTAAAACCCTTTGTTTTTTAACCCGAAAAAGCTTTGAGAAGCTCCTGAACAAACAGCACGCTGGGGAAGACAAATGTCTGCGTTTTGTACTGGGGGGGGGCGGGAAATTAAGCCACTCTCAGTGGTCCTTCTGGCCATGAAATATATCGCGGGGGGGGGGGGAGGAAGGTTATCACTACAAATCCTATACAGGCATCTCCCTGTCCTGCAGCTCATTTTCCCCATGCTCAAGCTGCACTGAAATCGGGGTTTGAATGAATAAAAATAAATGTATTTATCAAACTCTTTTTCCTCTCCTCCCTCCTTATTTACCGAAGAAAACACTGGCTCCTCCGGCCATGAAAACCCACCGTGTAAATCGCCAGTCAGGAGTCTGCAAAAAAACCCCTTGCACAGCTCTAAGAATTCCTGCGAATTTGTTACACTCTGCTCTGCCAGGCTAAGCCTTGCTGGGGAGGGCCGGGGGGGGGGAAACAAGGTAAAAATTCACGTCCTTAGAAAGAAATAGTAAAATTAAGTCGTCGAGAGAACGGCAAAATTTCCATCTGAATATCAAACTCGAAGGGGATTATAATTAGAATCGTCAAAGATCGGGTGCTGTTGTCTTTCCAACGCCAGCCTCTGAACAGACACTTTCGGGAGGATGTAAACACAGCAGTTTCACTCCTGACGGTCTCTTGGAACGAAGGGAAATTAAGGGAGTTAGAGTAATTGATTTTAATTTTAATTTCCCCCCCCCTTTTTTTCTTTTTAAAGACGTTTGATCAAAATATTGTTGCGTGGAGCGCGCCTGCCAAATGAAAGCAAACTGGAAATGGAAATGACGGGCTCCGGAATTCAGTTTTGTGGTGGAAGGAGCCCAAGTGCCATGGCTCCCAGGGCAGAAGGGGTTTGGAGTGGTCCTCTCCTGCGCTGGTGGCACCGGGAAACAGGTCCCAGCCGTGGAACTGTTGATCAAGCGTTTTATTTTCACCCTAAACACAGCATTTTAAAAGACACTACAACGACCTATGCCGCCTTCCTGCTCGAAACTAACAGAGCCCCCCCGCTCCCGAAAGGCCAAACCCAGACGTAACTTGCAGCGGGACTGGGGCGCATTAACCCTTTCATCCGGCACAGGAATTCCCTTTGCCGGGGAGGGGGGAGCATTCTCTGCACCCCCGGGGGCACAGCAGCAATCCGGGCAGCCCAGGAAGAGAGTTGCTTTAATTAAGTGTTATCAACGAAGTGAACGAACCGAAACCCGTCCGGATTTCATCCGTTGTCCTGCCACAGACCCATGCCGGCCTCGCAGCAGTTACCACCCATCTCCTAGAGATGCCCCCACAGAATTCCCTAACGCTTCCCAGGGGCCAACTCCCTCTCCTCAGAGTCTTGGGGTACCCTGGAGGATCCTCCCACTGTCTGTGTGCCAATGAGGGACTGGTTAGTCCCCTGGCCCCTGCCAGCCGGGGATAGGTTAGGACGCAGGGGGACAAGGTGGCCCGTCGAAGGGGCCGCGGCGATGGGTGAAGCGCAGAGCCCCCGCGGGTTGCGCTCCTGCTTTTCTTGCGCTTCCCCAAATAGTGCTGGCTGCAGCGGAGCTGGCTGTATAATTATTAGCTATTAATTGAGTTCAAGACCTTTTACGGCTATGGGAAATGAGGAGTCCGACCACTAATCCCAAGGAGGGGCTGCGCACAGCCAAGAGCTATGAAAAAAAAAACATCCAGGGCTGGCCGGGCCCGGCCCGACACAATGCCCCGGAGTGGTGGAGGGCGGGGGGGGAAGGCAAGGAAAGCATTAACCCCCCCCCCCCCCCCCCCCCCAAAATTCATTAGGTGAAAATTATAGAAGCTTTAAACCTATGCATTTATTTACGAGACCCCTTCGAGGGCTGCCACTCGTGGTCCAGAGTTAGGGGGAGAAGGGGACCGAGGTGTGAGAGCTCCGCGGCTGGGGCTGGTACCCGCTTTGGGAAGGGAGGATGAGGATGCTTCGGGCTCTCCCGACAGCTTCGTTCACCCGGTAGCCGGCCTGGGCAGAGGGTGGTGAGGATGCTTCGGGCTGCCCCGACCGTTTTCTCCAGTCGGTACCCGGTTTGGGCATGGAGGGCGAGGCTGCCCTGACCCGCCGTTGCCCGGCAAAGGTGAAAAGCAGCGACTAGGACTGAGTTCGACGGGTCCTGAAGCTCGGCGGGTCCCCCCCCGAATCCCCACCGAGCAGTGGGGTTCTTACCGATTCACTTTCTTATCTTTACACGCTTCCACCTTCCAATTAAAACTTCCCCAAATTGCCAAAAAGCCTTATTTGCATGCAAGGGACTCGGTTCAAAGATGCTAACTTATTGTCTCCTCTCAGAACTTAACATTTCTCTCTTCAGTTCCCACTTGAAAGAAGTTTTAGAACAGTATTCAAAGACTGTCCAAACGAACAAAACCTTCCCCTCTGCTAGGGAGAGAAATCCGGTGTATTCAATACCAGGGCATATTCTCAGAAGTTTGCAGATTTGCTTTTAAAGGCTTTTATTGTTCGTGCCTTCCCCCCCCCGCTCCTTCTTTCCAGAGAGCAGCCCACATGCCTGCAAAGGATTATTAAAATAAAACATCATAGACTTGCTTTAGTTGTTGGTTGTTTTTTTTTCCCCTTTCTTTCTCCTCCCTCCCCCCCCCCCCTTTTTTTTTTTTTCTTCACTGTTTAGAATTACTTTTCTGGAAGAGCTTTCTAAGCATCTCCCTCACCCCCAAGTCATAATTAAGAACATTTTTTTTTCTTCCCTTCCATCCCCCCCCCCCGCAGCAAATAAGTGAAGAATCAAACCTCCTTCCAAATGCTTTTGGTTTGGCTTTAAACACCAAGTTCTGCCCTTGGGAAATGCTTATCTGCCACAAATGCACCTGAAAAATATTCTTGCTGCCGGGGAAGATGTTGTTCATCTCCAGCAGAACAAATTAAACCATGCTCTCATTTGTCTCTCCCAGCCGGCAAAGCCAGCAGCATCTCTGCCGGCGTAACAGAAACGCAGACCGCAATTCTTACTGGGGTTTCAAAAGCTGTTTACAAGGCGACAGGATCTCTGCTTTCAGACTCCCTGCCCCTTCACACCCTTTATGTTTGTCTTTGTGAGATTAAAAGATGATGCTCCAACGAGCTGGGGAGGCGGAATTCCTTTCGGGAACGTGATAAAGTGCAAAAAGCCAGTGGCAAACTCATTTACGATTAACTCCTCTTTATAAAGGTGCATAATGGGAGCGAACAGGGACCCGACAGGACATGAACAGATTTTATTCATTTAATACAAAGCGGCTTAAAAAAAAAAACCCAACACCAGCAAAACCCTCACACAACAGAAAGCATCCCCAAACCTTTAAATAAAGGCACAGGTCAGGGCACAACTCAAGGGCTGGGGGTAGAAGAGGAAAACCAACTGATGGGGTGTGAGGCGATTTTGTTCCTGGGTGTGGGATACAGCAAGAAATACTTGGGATGCTCAGCCCTTTCCTGGGGGGGGGGGGGTGGTGTCCTCTCACAGCACCCTGCTGCCCCCCAGCAAAGGGGACTTCTCCAGGAACTCTCAACAGAGCACCAGCAGGACCAGCTTCTTGCCCCACAAGCCCCCCAGGAGGTCGAAGTGCTCCCATGAAATAATAAAGTGTGCACAGAAGACAAAGAGCTCCTGTCTTGGGCCCTGCAGATCATAACCAGAGATGGGAAAGTATTTAGCAGCACCCTTGGAGGTTACTGATGTCACCTCCATCTCCAAGGGAAAGCCACCAGTGCCTACAATCATTTTTTTTAACCATAGGGAGCAGAGAGTTCCTTTTATTTACACATTGAGTGAAGATTTAGTGTAGAGAGTCACTGTAAGAACATGTGCTAAAAACACACCAGAAAGTTTCACCCATTTCCATGAGAGGTGGACTGGATCCAGGAAGAATGAGTCAACCTCATTCCTTGAGTAAAACTCACTGAACTGAAGAGAATTCCACCAGGCATGCATGTGGATCATCTCATCCCCTCCCATCTCATGTACTGCTGGCTGGGCAGTTATCCCTTCAGTGCTCTCAAGGGTTAGAGCTGGATGGCAGTTTTTACTACAAGCTTTTTCAGCACTGGCAAGCAGTTTGGTAAACATTTTCTCTCCTCCTCTATCACATCAGTTACAAGAAGGAGTTATCCAGCCAGATTCACACAGACAGAGACATCAGAAGCCAGGACAGGAAAGAACAGTTCAGTGATCAGGAAACAGAGAGGGGAAAAAAGTAATTCTACACATCACAAACTGTTCCTTGCTGTTTGTCCTGATGCTTGTCCCTGTTTCTCCCTTAGCCACATAGTTAGCATCACATTTTACAAGGTTTTGGTTTAATTTGTGCAGATGAGGACTCAAAGCCACAGAAATGTTTCCTAACCAGCTCCATCCTTACCCCAGAGGGATGCTTTTCACTGCAGAGGGGAAAAGCTACATCTTGAAGGAATGGGCAGAGAAATCCCCCTCCAGCCACACAGGCACAAACACTGCAGCAGTGGTGGTTTCTTTCACAGGTGGAAGAGTAAACTGTTTATTAAAGAAACTTGGGCTGCAATCTCAGAGTATGGCGAGGGAAGCAATGGGGGAGATGAACAGCAATGTGCTGTCAGAGCTTTGCTCTCCTCATTCAGAGCCACAGAGCCTCCCATACACACAGAGCGTATCACACCCCTCGATGTGAGATCGTTAGAGCTTTTCACCCATTTTATGGGCTGCTTTTAGCCCACAGATTAGCCACGGGAGAGCCTGAGCCTCTCCCAGGGGAGTTCAGCAGTGGTGGTGGAGGAGCCGTGAGCTGGTGATAAGCTAATTGATGGCGAGTGAGCAACCAGGCTCCATTTAAAAAAGTGGTTAGAAAATGAAATGCAAATATATACAAAATACCCAATGGTTTCTATGAATATAAATGCCTCTCCACCTCATGACTGCTATTTTCCAGCCAGCTTTCCAGCCAGCCCAGCCTTTGCACTCCTGTATCTACAATTGTACCATTTATAAGCCGGGAGCCCACCTTGCCCATACGCTTGCTCCTCCAGTGACTCATGTTCCAGTGGGTTTACTCCTTGTGTGAAAGCAGAGGAAAGAGCAGACCCTCTGGGTCTTGGAAAGCACCAGACACACTCTCTATTCCCTGTCAAAAGCCCAAAGTGCTGATCTACATCCTGCAGAGGAGAAAGGCTTTAGCCATTGGTAGAGCATTAAGAGTAAAGAACTTGATATCTGTGTCAAACAAAACCCTGCTGAATAATAGTGTTGACTCCAGACAGTCTTCCTGGAGGAATACACTTAGGGAGGAAAAGCTCTTAAGTTATCCAGCTAAGATGTGGCAAATGAACTCTTCTTTCATTCTGTTGAAGCACTTCCAATCGAACTCCTCTGAATAAAAAGCTTTCCACCACTCCTTGTTGAATTCAAGAAGAAATGAAGGGTTCAAGAGGAAATTAAGCACCTACCACCTTATCCCCAAGTTCCTCCACTACAAGCAAAACTTTCCTTAGCTTATTACAGACTCCTGGGTTCTGCAGGGGAATTTTCCTACCTTCCCCACTGAAAAGCAGCCACCCTAGAGCTCCAGCTGCCCCAGTTCCCCCTCCTCACAGCAGCTGGGTAGTTAAAGATGTCTGAGGGGATGTCTACTCAAGCCTCTCGCTTTGGCAGACACTGATTTCAGCCCCAGCACGTTGTTTGACAGCTACAAAATGTCTGCAGTGGCAGATCCCGTCAGGTACAGCTCCACCCAAACGATAAAGACAGAGACCATGCCCAGCACTGTCTGCAAGCACAAAGGTTCACATTGAGTTGCTCTTTATATTAAGTAGGGAGGGGAAAAGAGAGGAAGAAACTTCCCAGGTAATAGCTGGAGGAGCTGCAACTCAGGGAGCCAAAAGGACACTGCTTGCAGGACTAGCCTGACTCTACCTCATCCTTTTTACACACCAGTCAGCAAGACAAAGATTCACAGGTTGCACTGGGTTGGAAGGGACCTTCGAAAGTCATCTTTGTCCTACCCCCCTGCAGGGAGCAAACAATGCCACTTCCCATTACAGATAAGCAAAGCACCTCCCAGCCAGAGCACGCACTGCTAAGCCAGGGACCAGAGCAGTTCCTGCTCAGTTTGATGGTGTCACCGGCTCTCAGGCATTGCACAGGAGGCAAACCCAAAACTGCTGCTGCCTGAAAGGCAAAGCTGCTCCTGAGGCCTGATGTGGGTGGGATGTTCCACAGGGCAAGTCCTCCAAAACCAAAGTCTAGCCCTGAATGTGTCATTTAGCAGAGAAGATCCTGGCCATACAATTTCTAGTGGTATTAAGGCCCACTGCCTTGATCCATCAGCAGAGGGAATCCCATTCCCTGCTAGTTGCCAGCAGGCTGGCACATGGAGCCTTTGAGGGAAGGCAGAGCTCTCTCCTGAGACTGTCACCTCTGAACCAAATAAATAGTGTCCTGACTAGATCCTAAACAAGGAGGAAGAGGTTTTTATCTGAAAACAGCACAGAAAGCTGCAAACTCAAACCCATTTGCTAGAGAAGTCTCTCCCATTTCTGGAGCCTTCTTCCTAGAATCTTCTGTGTTTGCTGCGCTAAGCCACCCAGACTGTTGCTGGAAGAGAATCTTCCAGACTCACTGATGAGAGAAGATAGGAGCAGAACAGAGCCTCAGCAGCTGGCCCCAACCCCAGAGCAGTGCCAGCAGTGCTTTTCCTGATAGATACCTGCAAGCTTTATATTTTCACTCCACATTCTTTCAGTACTCTGAGGCAGATACATCACAAACTGCTTGACTACCACTCAGTTTTGTCCCTTCAGTATAAATGAGATGGGGAAATGGTTTCATTTCTCTGAAGGATAAAGTTAAATAGAGTGAACTGAGAAGTTTCTCTCAAAATAATGGAGTGAGATCACCCATAGAGTGATTTTTAAATAGCTCAAATAAGAGCAGCTCTTGCATTTAGCAAGTAGATCCCAAGGAACTGGAGGCTTTCTCAGTTTCAGCCCCTTGGGTGCATTACAGGGGGAGGGGGGGACACAGTCCTCATTCACATCACCTGGGGAACATATTTGCTATGAAATTATTACTAACAGCTTTGTAACTCCACTCTTAAACATCCCAGAATGTGAATCCATTAAAGATCACAGAAAGGCCTTGACAATTTCAAGAGAGTTTGAGTCTTCATAAATTACTTGGTTACAAAACTCAGCTGACTGAACCATCCAGGCAGCGAAACACTTCACTCCTAAGGATATTTGACCACTAAGCTCAAGCTGGCAGGGCCCAGCAGGGCTGTAAAGAATGGCTGTGAAATAGTAAAAGCCAATGAAGTCACAGCAGGAGGAAAAGTGACCAGTGTCCCTTGAGTTCTTGTCAAAATTATGAAGAGTTGCTGCTCTTTGAGACTAACACTCAGCTCTGCAAAAGCTCTGGCCCACAAAGCAGGTCAGCATTTCTACTTTGGAATCACCTCAGCCTGTCATTTTTACAGCTGGACCTGTTTATCACAGCCTCACTTGCACCAGGAAAGGGAGAACTATTGAATAAAGCCATTCAAAACTGCATCTTACTATAAATAAATCACAGACAGCAAGATTTATGTCCTCACCCAGACACTGCTGGTCTTCCAAGTTCAGCATTTCCCTCCCTCTCTGTTAAACACACACACAGGAACTGATAATACTTTATTTCTCCCACCACCCAGGCTGTTGGAAAGTCACATTTTGGACCATTTCACCTTCTTTCTCACCGTTCATCTGGGCATAAATTGTGTCATGAACTTCTGGACGCTTCTGTGCTTACAACAGCCCCAAACTCATATCTGTGGCACAGAGGTGGGAAACGCTCTGACAGCTGCAAGCACCTAAAGCGCCACAAACTGAGAAGCAGGAGAGGATCCCTTAAGAATAACCCAGAATCCATCAGCCAAGAACATCCCCAGCCCACAGAGTCACCCATTCAATGGGCAAAGCCAACACTGTTGTCACTCAGGTTGCTGCATTTCAGTTTAAAAATAAGTAATAATAATCATCAAAATTAAGGAATTTCATTCTGGAAGGATGAAGGGGGGGGAAAAAAAAACCCCAAAGCCCAAAGTTAACCCTGTTTTTATGGGAGAAACAGAGAGCTAGCCTGAAAGCTGAAAAATCTCTCATGCCCTGCTCTATAAATAAAACTGGTTGGGCTTTTCTTTTGTGCTAAATTTAAAGGAAAGGCTTTTCCATGGAGAGCTTTCTTTCAAACAGGCTCTGCCCCAGAAGGACTTTAACGATGGTGTTTCCAACGAGCAGCATGAATGAATTAAACAACAACTGTGGGCAGAAAGCAGCTGGGTTTTGCTTGAACAGAAGCAGATGAATGTGGAGCTCAAACATGGCCAAGTTCTCAGGACAGGACATTTCCTGACAGTCCTCCTCCTCCTCCAGACTGCAGCCACACCTTTCCTTCTCCCTTTACTCCACCACCTCGGCTCAGGTGCCATTCACCAACAAAAGCTTCAGGGTTGCTCCAGTGGCCACCAGGCAGAGATTCCAAATGTCATTGCTCACACAGTACCAAATATTCAGCTTTTCTGCAGGCAAGGCCCTGAGATGTGCAGAGGAAGAGGGAAGATCGGTATTTGGCTCTCCCTGCGAGACTCAGGTCAGGTTTACCATCACACATAGCAACAGAGTCCAGCTGCTTGTCTTTACTCAGCTTCCCCCCTTTGAAGATAGCCACTAAGCTCTTAAAAATCATAGAATCAATAAGGATGGAAAAGGTCTCAAAGATCATCAAGTCCAACCTGTCACCCAAGACCTCCTGACTACGACACCATAGCACCAAGTGCCACATCCAATCCCCCCTTGAACACCTCCAGGGACAGGGACTCCACCTCCTCCCTGGGCAGCACATTCCAACGGCTAACAACTCTCTCCGTGAAGAGCTTTCTCCTCACCTCTTTTGCAATTGCTCAGTCCAGAAGTCACCAAGACCACCTTTTCCTCACAAAAATCTCACAACGTCCTTCTGAAGGCCAAAGTTTCCACAGTAACCAGTTCAGAGGGACACCAACAGAGCCTCCAGCGCCTCGCCTGAGCACAGCACGGCTGAAGGGAGCCCAGGAGATGTGGCGATGCCGTGGGAGAGCTGCTGTACCTTTCCACAGCAGCAGATACTTGCTAGCCCAGCAGCAGCCACTGTCTCCACTTGCTATTTCAGACAGATAGCACCACCTCAACGTCATGACCAGAGGTGCTGCTCGGAGCAGCTGAGCACGCACCACAACGAACCCAAACCCAGCATTCCAGGCAGAGCAGAGAGGCCCTTCCAGCAATCCAAGCTTCTCAAGACACTTGTCTTGCTTCCACTTCCCCTTCAGTCTAATGTCAAGCTTCCTACCTTTGAGTTGTCTTCGGCATCTGCTGCTTCCTCTGCCGGGAAGATGTTTCTCCTGCTGAAGGAGATGCAGACCTCCAAGACGTGGCAGAGCCTCCGGTGAGGACAGGGAGAAGCCCACAGGCAGCAAGCTCCTCTCCAACGGTCGAATGACGCCACCCAGGGCGTGCCCCATAGACTTAATGGGCCTGCTGCTCGCGCCCTAATTAAGGTGATTGGAATTAGCTGTGTCCAGCTCGGGTTTGGGCGGGCTCTCGTTAGGAGCTGGAGCATCACAGCTGTCAGTTATCAGCCGCTGATTGGGAGCACCATGCAGAGCAATGCAATCCCAGTGCAATCCCACAGCTCCTCTGCTAGGTGCTGAGCTGCGCTCCAAGGGCACCAGCAAATGCCCTCTGGGCTGCTCCAGCTGAGCTGGCACCGTTGCAGGTGACACGAATTTCTTCGTGATTGTGTCCGTGGTGAGAAGGATGAGACAAAATTGCTGCCGAGGCTGTCTCCAAGCACTGGATGGATCCCTGCTGTATGTTCCAAGAGGTGGAGATTCACAGCGTTGCAGGGAGCAAACACGCACATCGAACCGCTGGAGGTGTTCACGTTCAAGAAACCTGTGGCCACGGCACTGCAGGGCATAGCTCAGTGGCCACGGTGGTGTTAGGTTGATGGTTGGACTCTCCGAGGCCTTTTCTAACCCGTGATTGCACGAAAGCAGACAATTAATGCACTTCAGGTGGGCTGTCACTAATCCCCAGAGAAGCTCAGCTGGTACCAGTCAAGTATCAGCGCTCCCTTTCAGATGGCAAGGAGACACGGTTTGTCTCACAGATGAGTTTCAAAGCACCCCAAAGGGTCTGCATTTAATACTCACGACATTCCCCCCGTTTAGAGTCTCCTGTTGGCAGGAACTGGATGTTCTGGAAGCCTAAAGGCTGAACTTTCTCACAGACCAGAGAGGCAAGAGGTAAAACATGGCCCAGTGCCACTCATCTGCTGCCCTTTCTGTTTCCAGAAGGGAGCAGGAACACTTAAATAAAACAAAACAAACCTCCAAACCCCAAACAAACAAAGCCCCACCCCAAAATAACAACAACAACAACAACAAAACACACACAAAAAAAACCCTACCCCAGAAAAAAAGACCCAAAACAACCCCAAACCCCACAGCAAACCCCCAACCCCAGCCTGCCCCAGCAGATCCTGATCTCTAGGATGTGACATAATGGTGCAAAAACTTCTGGCAGGAGCAGGGCTCTGCTGTGTTGTGCTGTGGTGGGAGTTTGAATGCTGGGAAGTGACACGGGAGAAGGGACCAAACACCTCCAGTGTCTCGCAGGGAAGGGCAAATTAAACTAAAAAACAACTAGGTTGGGGTTGGGTTTTTTTGGACAAAAATAGATTGAGTTCAGTCTGCTGTGTGCATAGGTTACAGCAAACAGAAGTGTGTGATGGAGTGGATGCTTTCTGGCTGCTGCTGCTTTTGGAGGGAGGTGGCGGCGGGGAGGTGGCAGGTACATGCTGTGGGGAGGTGAAAGGGCACAGAAATGATTTCCCTTTCCCCCCCCCCAGACCGTTTTCCAAGCTCTGTGTGTTTCACTGGGCTCTGTCAGAGCAGGCTGGCTGGCAGCACACTGCACCACAAGCCTGGCTGGCCACCTGCTCGTGGCTCCAGGGGGTGATGGGGTTCAGGTCCCAGCTCTTCCCTGCACGGATGCTGCTTGTGAAGGGTTTGCTCCTTCCACGGTGACCGAGTGGATGCTGGGGACTAGGAAGGGACCAGCACATACCTGATGCCCTCTTGCAGCCCCACTTAAATCAAGCAGTGGCCTTTGGGGAGCTGCTCCACCTGCTAGGTGCTCCCAGGGCAGTGACTTCTGGGGAGCTGCTCCACCTCCTAGCTGCTCCTCTGAAGCTGGTAGGTGCTCCTCAGGCAGTGACTTTGGGGAGCTGCTCCACCTCCTAGGTGCTTCTCAGGGCAGTGACCTTTGGGGGGCTGCTCCACCTCCTAGCTGCTCCTCAGGGCAGTGACTTTTGGGGAGCTGCTCCACCTGCTAGGTGCTCCTCAGTGACTTCTGGGGAGCTGCTCCTCAGGGCAGTGACTTTTGGGGAGCTGCTCCACCTGCTAGGTGCTCCTCAGGGCAGTGACTTTTGGGGAGCTGCTCACCTCCTAGCTGCTTCTCAGGCTTGGGCAGCTCCTGGTGCTTCTCCACCAGAACAACTTGATGCCACACACTTCTCAACTGGCCTCAGCAGCAGCAGTGTAGCTTGCTTTGCTGTATTCTCCATGCCCTGGTGCAGAGGGGAGATGCCTGTGTGATGGTTTGTGTTTGAAACATCTCTCCTCTGCACCTCCAGCTCTGTGCAGTCCCCAGCAAACTGCAGGACTGCTTCTAAAGCCACCTGCCCTGTGTCACCATGCTGAGGGTTTGTTAACTGCATCAGAAGTGCTGTGCCTGCAATGGCAGAAGTGCTCTGCTAAAGTCCCATCTGGAAGTCCAGGCAGGGAGGACATCCTGTGCACAGTGATGCTAACACTGCCTCCTTGTCCCCTCTTCCCTCTTCTCTTCCCCTCTCTCTTTTCCTAATGGAATCTTTCCATATTATTAATGGCTAGGGTGGATCTGCAGAGTGTGTTCCTTCCAGGATTTTCTTGTTTGCTGTAGTCTTCACATTTTCCAGTTCATTTCCTATTTTCCTGCTCTAAAACCCTTGCCAAAAATAATCCCTAAAGCACATTTTGGTACTCGAACAGGAGGAGGAAAAAAGAGAACAACCCAGCACTGGAGAATGGACACTGGATCCAGGCTCTTGTAAATCAGTAGCAGCTCTCCCCTCCAAGGCTGAGTCAGGGGCTGACAGTCCCTCCACGTGAGTTTTGGTCTAATTAACCATGCAGGAGGATTCCAATCACCACAAATGGGGACTGCTGTGTCATAGAATTGATGTGAAACTAGCAGCCCCAAAGCATGCAGCCAAAACGTGAAGCCCTGCCTCCTGGTAGGCTGTTTACTTAGGGCCCCTTGGGAGCTGAAATGGTTAGAAATAAAATCAAATGGAACAGATTCGTGCCTAGAGGCTGGAAGCTCTCAGAGCCCAAGGAGAAAGAGGTACCCAGGAAAAGGTTCCTCACTGATGGCCTGGGCTCACAGACACAAAGGTGGCTGTGTAATCCCCCATGGAAAGAATGATTTTGGTTTCATGTAATCCCTCACCAGAAAAATTGGAGACACGACAAACTCCACAGATATTAGAGCTCAAGTGCCTGCTGGTGCCAGTTGGAACAGGTTAGGAGCTGGGGAATTCCTTAGGACATTCAAGAAGTAAAAAAAAAACCCAAAGCCTGCAGTAATTCCATGGATTATTGTCGCTTTTAATCCCCTTCTGTGGCTTCTGCCCGAAAATCCTCACCCATTGTTGGTTGCTCATGGCATGGACACTTCCCTGTAGACACAGACTGCAAGCAGAAGCAGCTGGACGTGGGGCAAAGTGGTGGAACTGCTACCAAAGGAGTGCTCTGGGACTGCTTCTTTCAGTGTGGGGCTGAGCTAAGTGGGTGTGATCCAGCCTGCTCTGCTTGAGCACGAAATGGCAGAGGATTCCAGCAGACCTTTTGCTCATCAGGGACAGACCCTGCCACCCACAGGACCCCTGGGTGTCAGGGTTGCTCCACACAGGGTGAAGAGGCAGCTCCCAGCATCCCCTCCCTGGAGACTGTGCAAGATTTGAGCCAAAAGAGAGGAGCACAGTAGATGCTGGTGCCTTGGCTAGGATTCTCCCCTCAGCCACAGCTGGGCACATCCATGGTTTTCAGCCTTTCCCCTTCATCTCTGATGGTGACCCCACCCCCGAGTGAGCAGGCAGAGGGGAGTAGCTGGAAGCTGGTGAATATTCCCCACCAGGTAAATCTGCCAGGAGCAGGACACAGCCCAGCCCCAAACCATCACCACCTCCAGTAAGAACTACCTGGGTTTACTCTGTTTTCACTTTGAAGTAACCCAGATAACATTTTTATTGATTTCTTCCAGCTTTCAGGTCCAAGTTTCTAACAACAACCCCCACCTCCCCCTGACAAGATGTCCTCTACATTTCCTGAAGTGTTTTGCACAGTATTTAAGCATCACACAACTGGAACTGGTGCTCAGCAAGACAGAGGCTCAGGTTCAGCTTCAATGATATGCATAAAGAAGATAATTAAATGAGGAACCCAGGCAGAGACTGCACTGGATTGGAAGGGACCCTTGAGGGTCACCTTGTCCAACCCCCCTGCAGGCAGCAGGGACACCTCCAACTAGAGCAGGCTGCTCAGAGCCCCAGCAAGTTCGACCTTGAATGTCCCTAGGGACAGGGCCTCAACCAGATCCCTGGGCAGCCTGTTCCAGCATCTCACCACCCTCACTGTGCAGAACTTTCTCCTGATGGCCAATTTAAATGTGCCCTGCTCCAGTTTCAAACCATTGGCCCTCATCCTATCCCCACAGGCCCTTCTGAACAGCCCCTCCCCAGCCTTCCTGTAGGTCCTGAAAGATTTTTCTCTCCAGTAAATGGAGAGTGGGAAAAGCCCAGCAGCTCACAGGTAGCTGAAGCCTCTCTCCCCACTGTTTACCTTAGCTGGAGTTCAGAGTTATTTGCTCTGGTTGTAAAAGGTTAGAAGGGATGAACCCAGATCTTGGTGACTTGCCCTGGAGAGCCTGTGACAGCTCTGGAACTGACATCTCCAAGAGGGCAAGGTGGAGGTTATCCAGGTGCTTTGGACACGCAGGGATCCATTCCTCCCCCCCCCCCCCCCAAGGCAATAATGACCTCACATCAGCACAGAGCTGCGTTCTGAAGTAAATCCACCGAGCAGAGGGGTTTGGAACAGTGCAGCTGAAATCAGCATCTGGATTATTGTCTTGGATACCTCAGAAGTCCACAATTCCTTCCTCTGGGGGCAGGAGCTTCTAGGAAATGGATATTGCTTTGGCTGGGAGACAGTGCTGCAGAGCACGGCCTCAGACCACCAGCAGCGTCTGACGGCTGCGCTGCTCCCAGGAGGAATCCGGGAGCGACCCTCAGCAGCAGCCCTGGCAGCACAGCTCCTTCCCCTTGGGCTTGCCAGGGTAGCAACAGGCCTGGAGAGCTGAACCTTTCCAAACCATCTCCTCCAGTCCTGTGCTCAGTTTTGGGCCCCTCGACTCCAAAGGAGGACATTGAGGACATGGAGAGGGTCTGGAGAAGGGCAACCCATAGGGAAGGGTCTGGGGAACAGGGCTGGGGAGGAGCAGCTGTGGGAGCTGGGGGTGTTTAATGTGGAGAAAAGGAGGCTGTGGGGAGACCTCATTGCTCACTACAGCTCCCTGAAAGGAGGTTGCAGGGAGGTGGGGGTTGGTCTCTTCTTCCTAGTACCAGGTGACAGAATGAGAGGGAACTGCCTCGAGCTGCACCAGGGGAGGGTTAGGCTGGAAAACAGGATAGAAAATTTCACTCAAAGGGTTGTCAGACACTGGAACAGGCAGCCCAGGGAGGTGCTGGAGTCACCATCCCTGGATGTGTTGAAAAGCCTTGTGGATGTGGTGCTTGGCGATATGGCTTAGTGGTGGACTTGGTAGAGTAGGGTTTGATGGTTGGACTCAACAAGCTTGAAGGTCTTTCCCAACCTAAACCTTCCTGTGGTGCTCAGCTGCTCTGCATGACAAGGACCAAGTGTCTCAGCAGTGGTCCCTTGCTTAGTCTGAGGCTCTGGCATTAGCAGGGTTCCACTGGATCCAGGATGCCCTGAGAACCACCAGGAGGATCATGTTTGCTGACACCACCAAATTGCCCTCTGCATCCTGGGTGCAAAACCAAGCAGTAATCCTGGCAGGCTGCAGGAGAGCAGAGCTGAGGGGCAGACAAGTGGAGAGAGATGGTCTGAGCTTTGGCACAGCAAGGATGTGGGCTCCTGCAGGCAGCTGTGTGAAGGCTCTCAGCACATCCTCCCTCCTCAGACACAGGAATGAAGCAGATAGAGCAATGAGACACAACAAATCTGGGCCAAGATGACTGCAGCAGGTGGGGTCCCATGACTGCAGCAGGTGGGGTTCCATGACTGCAGCAGGTGGGGTTCCATGACTGCAGCAGGTGGGGTTCCAGACCTGCAGCCATCCTTGGGGCCAGCAGGCAGAGTCCACTGCCTGGCTGACTTTCCCAGCTGGATTCCTGCTGCTCGGCACAATCCCACTGCACAGGCCTGAAAAACAGAAAGGGAGGAAGTGTGGGCAAGTGCTGGGGAGGCAGGAAAAGGATTTGTCAGCAAGTCATGCAAAAGAGAGACTTCAGGGATTGGTTTAGGTTGGAAAGGACCTTTCAAGCTCATCCAGTCCAGCCCCCTTGCAGCCAGCAGGGACATCCCCAGCTAGAGCAGGACAACCTGACCTGGAATGGTTCCAGGCATGGGGCATCTCCCACCTCTCTGGGCAACCTGGGCCAGGGTCTCACCACATTCAGTGTCAAAAATGCCTTCCACCTCATCTGAATCTCCCCTTTTAGTTTCAAACCATCCCCCCTGCCCTGTCACAACAGGCCCTGCTCAAAATTCTTACCATAAGGATTTTCTTCTCCTAAGAGTAACAGGTACCAAGGTGGTCCAAGCACCAAGGAAGAAGTTCAGCACGGTGGGGTTGGAAGGGACCCCTGGAGCTCATGCAGTCCAGTCCCCTGCTCCAGCAGGGCACCCACAGCAGCTTGCCCAGGGGCACAATGGCCAGCTGGGGTTGGAAGCTCTCCAGGGAAGGAGACTCCACAACCTCTTTGAGCAGCCTGCTCCAGGCCCCCAGCACCCTCACAGCAAAGAAGTTTCTCCTCCTGTTCAGGCAGAGCCTGTTCAGGTGATCCAGAAACGTGTGGACGTGGCACTTTGGGATGTGGCTTACTGGCCATGGTGGGCTCAGGTTGCTGGTGGCACTCCATGATCTTCAAGGTCTCTTTGTTGGGACAATGCTGATTCCATAACCTCCTGGGTTCCAGTTCATGCCTGTTGCCCCTTGCCCTGTCACCGGGCACCCCCGAGAAGAGTCTGGCCCCATCCTCTTGCCCCCCAACCCTTTAGCTATTGATCAGGACTGGGAAGACCTCTCCTGCCTGCTCAGAGCTGCCCCAAATCTCTATGCCCAGCTCAGACCTTTTGCCCCACAGAGTGGTGCCATCAGGAACAGCCTCGCTGGAGGTGCTGCTGGCTCTGGGTGCGGGATGGGACGCTGCGAGCAGTCAGAGCCTCAGCCCAGCTGCTCCTGTAGCCATAGATACACTGCCCTTGGAGGAATCAGAATCAATTTACGCCCCTAGTGCTGGGATGTCTGGGGGTGGATTGGTTTGGAATTAATTGAGTAGAACAAGGCAGTGCAGACCCGTGTGAGATGTTGGCCTGCACAGGGCTGCAGCCCTGGGGAGGCAGCGGCAATGCATATTTTACACCCCTGCATTTTTCATGAGGGGCTGGGGGCTGTTGTGTTGGGGGTTTTTATGATTTTTTTTTTTATATTATTATTATTGAATATGAATATTTTACACATCTGAGCTCAGAACAATGCTTTTTTTGGCTGCCTCTGCACTTTTCATGGTCGTGTACCTTTGCCTTGCATAACTGAGAGAGATCCATTTACACACAGGGGGGGAACGGGGACTAATGAATCTCAGCAAAACTAACTTTACTGCCTGTGAAAAAAAAACAGCACTCTGAAGTTTTCCAAATTAAGGGGGGGGGGGGAAAAACCCAACCAAAAATAACCCCAAACCCAACATCTATAAAGCACTTGCAGGGGTTGGCTCCATCACAGTCTGTGCGCGCAGTGTGGGCGCAGGTGTTCGGGTGGCCGTGAGGGTGATGCCTGCAGAGCTTCTCTCACCCTGAGCTACATCTTCACAGAACCCCAGAGTGCCAGGTGGCAAGGGAGCCCAAGGATGAGCTGCTCCAAGCTTCCTAGGTGATGGTGGAGTTGAAATGAGCTGGCCCAGCACCCTGGCAAGCTGAGGCTTTCAGCTCTCCAGTGCTGGGGAATCCACTGCTGTCTTGGAGATGATTCCAGAGTCTGACTGTTCTCATGGGAAACGTTTTCTTCTGGAGTCCAAAGGGAATCTCCCCAGCAGTAACTTGTCCCCATCACCCCTTGTCTTTGCCAGGGGACTCCTTGTTAAAAGGGAGTCTCCATCCTCCTGGAAGCCACCCTTGATGTCCTGGTCCATGGCAATAAGGTCTCCCCTAAGCTGCCTCTTCTCGAGGCTGCACAAACCCAGCTCTCAGCCTTTCCTCTCATGGCATCTGACTCCATGCAGTGACAGCTCCACTGAGCAAAGCTCTGGAATGCTCTTACCTGCTTCACATCAAAGTTCTCATTTTCAGGCACTCATCTGGATGGTTCCAAAGCAGAGGGAATGGAGCTGGCTCTGACATCTTGGTGGCTGAACTGATGGAGCTGCCCACACCCTGGCACAGGACTGGTATCAATCAGCCTTTGGTAACACCTTTGGGTAACTCACCTGGGCACTGTGATCCTGGGCAGCCTGCTGTAGGTGACCCTGCTTTAGCAGAGGGCTTGGCCTGGATGGTCTCCAGAGGTCCCTCCCATTCTGTGCATCACATTTACATGCCCCCAGAGCTGGACCTCACCCCCAGCTCTGCGGGACATCCCTTCAAAGCCTGCAGCAAGCAGCTGTGTGGGGATGAGCTGCTGGCTGAGGCCAAACCACTACACAGGAGCAGGCTGAGCCTTTGAAGGTAATTCCAGTGCAAGCTGCACAGGTGATTCTGTGTTTCTGATCTGGTGGCCCCAGAGGCCCAGATCTTTGCCCTGATACATGCTCCTAGAGCTAGAGGCAGCACTCACCTCCAACAGCTTGCAGGACAGGTTCAGGATGGAACAAAAGAAGGGTGTCTGGAGGTGGGAATTGATGCCTGATGTGCTCAAGATTAAACTTTTCATTCCACAACTAATCACCAGTAAGTCCAGGCATTAACTGGGGACTCCAGGAATTAACTCAGGCCACTTAAATCCCTGCAGCCAGTCCTGCACCCAGGCATTGCATTTGCTGCTCAAACCCTCTCTGTATCCACAGGTAGAGCATAGGTGGAAATACATCAGAGGAAGGATTCCTGGAGTTCATTTCCTATGGCATGAGGGCCAAGGGAACAGCATCCCAGGTGATTCAGAGCTCAGACCTCTCAAAGCCAAAATGAGACCGAAATGAAGCGATGGATTTCCCACTGCCCTGTGCACAAGGTGACCAAGAGGCTGATAGCCAGCCCAGGGCCATGGACCACATGCCAACTCCTGCTATCTTCTTGTGTGTCCTTGAGCAAAGTTGTGTGTAAGAGGTGAATGGAACCAGCCAGGCCAGGGCAGTGCTGTGGGTGCTGCAAACCTGTGCCAATGGCTTGCTGAACGATTTGTCAGCTGGGAGGAGCTGATGTAAAACAAGTTGGACACCAAGGAGTCCATCCTGGGGTACATGGGGCAGTATCTTGTTCTGCAAAGGGTGAGACCTCATTACAGCACTGGGAGTTCTCCTGCTCTTTGCTTTGCTTCTCTCCTTCCTGACAACCACCTTGAGCTGCCAGCCTCCCCCTCGCTCAGGTGCTCTCAGCCTCCCAGCACGCTGCTCTGTGCATTTGTATTTGCATTAGATTATTGGAGCAGGAGTCTAAACACTTCAGTCACTGCAAATCCCTCCTCACATGGAAGGCAGTGAGCTGTAAAATATTTAAACTGTCTACAGTTGTACCTCGTTTGTTTACACATTTCCAGTGGGCTGCTAAAAGGGAACACACTGCAACAGCAGAAAGACCCAAGATTGCTGATTCTGATTTCATAACAGCTCTGAAAGTGCTCTCAGTGCTTGCATGAGCTTGATGGAGTAACAGATATCTCCACTTTCTGAAGCCCCAGGGCCCAAGTGCAGCAGGGCAGCTGCCTGCTTTTCTCCTGGCTCTTTGCTTTGTCCCTGGGGAAAGTCAAGTTGGGTGAATCTTGCTGTGCTTACAGCTGGAAGCACAGCATGGGTTGGGTTGGAGGGGACCTTAAAGATCATCCAGTTCCAACCCCCTGCCATGGGCAGGGACACCTCCCACTAGCCCAGGTTGCTCCAAGCCTCACTCAGCTGGGTCTTGAACACCTCCAGGGAGGGGACATCCACAGCCTCCCTGGGCAACCTGTTCCAGTGTCTCCTCACCCTCACTGTCAAGAGTTTCTTCCTCATCTCCAGTCTATGTTTCCCCTCTTCCAGCTCCAATCCATTGTCCCCCATCCTGTCACTCCATTCCCTTGTCAAAAGTCCCTCCCTAGCTCTCCTGTAGCCCCCTTCAGGTACTGGAAGGCTGCTCTAAGGTCTCCCTGGAACCTTCTCACCTGCTTAGGGTAGAGGGTGAGCAGTAGCAAGCTGTTTGCTGCTTCCATGAGGATGAAATTCATCTTGTACTTCAGTGTCTCAAGCCAGCAGCACCCTCACATCAGCCTGCTCTAAGAGAGATACTAATGAAGCCCCATCCCTGGCGGTGCTTAAGGCCAGGCTGGATGTGGCTCTGAACAACCTGCTCTAGTGGGAGGTGTCCCTGCTCACGGCAGGGGGATGGAACCGAACGATCCTTTAGGTCCCTTCTCAACCCTGACGATTCTGTGATTCCAATCTGGTGAAGTTTATCATCCCCAAACTGTCCTGCCCCTCCCCTCCGCAGAGAGCTCCTCCAGCCCATTTTCCTTTTCCAGTCGCTGTGCCGGAGGAAGGGCTCCAGGCGCCGGCGCACGACACAGCGCAGGGTCAGATGTCCCTCTCTTCAGAGCTCGTTTAAAAGCCTCGCAGAAAAGGCAGAGAGTGCTGCGCTTCTTCAAAGGGCAGCCAGCAGAGGTGACAGATGACTAATCAGTCCCAAGGCAGCAGAGGGCATCAATGAGTTTGAAGATTCATCTCCGGAGCGGAATGAAAATAGCCAGACCCTGCGCCGAGCCACTAACGAGCCCCAGTTCAGCTCTTTCCCCAGCTTCAGGTTAAGTCTTCAACAAATCCAACAAGTTCTCAGCTGGTTTTGGGGTTCCCCTCTCCCTTCCAGATAGTTTTGGAACAGTACAGAAACCACAGCACTCATTCACTATTGCCACAGAGTCTGAGGGGATTCCTGGTGCCTGGCTGGGTGCAGAGCCTGTGGCTGCAGGTGGGGTTCAAAACGCCCTCTGCCAAAGCATCGTTTTCAGGTTGTCTGTCTGAATGCAGATTTCACGGCTGGAAATCTCTCCTTTTGCTGTGAGCTTGTTATGAATGGGTTGGAGCCTGAGGAGGGGAGATTCAGACTGAATGGAGATGAGGAAGAAATTCCTGCCAGTGAGGGTGGGGAGTCACTGGAACAGGTTTGCCCAAGGAGGTTGTGGCTGCCCCCTGCCTGGAGGTGTTCAAGGCCAGGTTCAAGGAGGCCTTGAGCACCCTGGGCTGGTGGGAGGTGTCCCTGCCCACGGCACCGGGGTTGGAACTGGCTGAGCTTTAAGGTCCCCTGCAACCCCACAGCGCTCTGCGATTCCAGCTGTAAGCACAGCAAGATTCACCCAGCTCCAGGGGAAATGCTTCTGAAACTTGCAGCAGGACCATCCAGGAATCTATTTATTCATTCTTTTTTCTAATGTGCCAATCTGAGCAGCTGTAGAGCAGTTAATAAATCAGTGCAAAAATAATTGATTTATGGTAAGTGATTTTATAGCATACTAAAGAAAGGTCCCTTGTGCATTGGGCTGAAGAAAGAGGCCTTGTTCAGAGCATTTCTGCTATCCAAGATGTTGGTTTTAATTCTAGAAATGTGTTGATCCCTGCTAGAACTGCAAACAGTTTGTCAGACTTTTAAACACTTGAGAACAAGCCACCTCCATCCCATGCCCACGGGGGCTGGCTCCCTGCCACTCACCATAAACTTCCAAAGGGTGGAACCAGAGCTCTGGTGGAGGAACAGAGGGCTCCAGGGGGTTGTTCACCCTTCACCCTCGCACTGGAGATCTCCTGCAGCAGCCCTGAAGGAGCTCAGGGTGGACTCAGCTTCTGAATTTGGTTTTTCCTCCTGAAATGGAAGAAGTTGATCTGGCTGCTAAGGCTCAGCTCGTGAGCCTGGAGCATCTCTGCTGTGCAACTTGCTGTGTCCCATCCTGGGGAGCATTGCCTCTGTTTGCCCAGCTGTGGGATTTTGCTCAGGGTCTACCTGCTTTAGCCAGGGGGATTGGACTAGGTGAGGGAAACAGATTTAGACTGCAGATGAGGACGAAATTCTTTACAGTGAAGGTGATGAGACACTGGCACAGGCTGCCCAGGGAGGTAGTGGACTCCTCCTCCCTGGAGGTGTTCGAGGCCAGGCTGGATGATGCCCTGAGCAACCTGGGCTGGTGGGAGGTGTCCCTACCCATGGCAGGGGCTTGGAACTGGCTGATCCCTTCCCACTCAAGCCATTCAATGATTGTTTGACTTCTAGAGAAGTCCTTCTGCCTCACCACGACAAGGCTGGATTTGGGGTATCCCCCAGCAGGGGGAAGGACAGAGTGTGGTGAGCCCAGTCTGCAGCTGCACCGGCACTGCTGCTCCCTCCTGGGAGCTGGCTGGGGGGAAGGTTTGGATTGAAGGCCAGCACTTGGGTGTCCTTCCTTCCTTCCTTCCTCCCTTCCCTGATAAATTACAGCAGAGAATCAATAGTTTTTTCCAGAGCCTCTGGCACAGAGGAGGGTCGCTTACAGTAATTGCATTTGCATTGATTTATGTTTGGATTCTGTTTGGGGCTTTGCTGCCTTCCTAAAGGAAACCTCCTTAATGAGGCAAAAAATAATATGAGATGGAGTTTTCAAATAGGAACCCCAGAGAGCCCCAGGAGCTCAGAGGGGAGAACCTCTGGAACACCTCTTCTATGAGGCCAGGCTGAGAGAGTTGGGGCTGCTCAGCCTGGAGAAGAGAAGGTTCCAGGGAGACCTTAGAGCTGCATTTCAATATCTGAAGGGGACCTACAGGAAAGCTGGGGAGGGGCTGTTCAGAAGGGCCTGTGGGGATAGGACAAGGGGCAATGGTTTGAAACTGGAGCAGGGGAGATTGAGGTTGGACACCAGGAGGAAGTTCTGCAGAGGGAGGGTGGTGAGACACTGGCACAGGCTGCCCAGGGATGTGGCTGAGGCTCCATCTCTGGAGACAAGGGGTCCTGAGCAACCTGATCTAGTTGGAGGTGTCCCTGCTGACTGCAGGGGGGTTGGACAAGATGATCCCCAGAGGTCCCCTCCAACCCCTACCATTCTGGGCTACTTCTGGACTATGTTTCTCTGTCCTTGTGATTTCATATAAAGCCTTTTTTTCCCCCTTGGTGAAACAATAATTTCTGCCTCTTGCTGGTTTAAACCCCCCCTGACAGCTTTAAACAAAGGCTATCAGGACCTTCTAGGGCAAAGGAGTTCCTTCCCCTAAGGAATCTCTCTCCTGGGCTGCTGAGGAGCTGCCCTGCCTGCCAACAGACAGACGCAGATGCCTGCCTTCCTCACTCCCCTTTGCTGAGAAGAAGAACAAACTCCTCCCAGGAACCTTCCACAGGATTAAGAATATCCTAAGACCTTCACAACCCACTCCCATTTCACACCTGATTGTTGGGGGGGTGGTGTTAATTTCCTTCTCCCTTCAGGAGAAGACTTCCCAAAGAAGGGAACTGCCACAGCTCTGAGCCCGATCAGCCCTGACAATCCAAATCCGTTTACAGAGAAAATTTCCTTTAAAACAAAATAAATCACTATATAACTTCAGCTTGAATCCTTGGGCTGCCAGAGCTTAATTGCTTCTCCTTGTGGCTCTAAATCCAGGGCAGCTTCAAAGCAAGGGTGGCTTCTATTAACTTTAATTACTTTTTTCCTGCAGCTCGCAGGGCCGAGGTGCCAGCCGCTCGGGGGAGGTGGTTGTGAAGCAGGGGCAGATCCCAAACAGAGATAGATCCCAAACTGAAATGTGAAGTGCAGGCAAAAAAACCCCAATAAATCAGAGACATTTAGACCTTGAGATGAACTGCTGTTTAAAAGAAAAGCAGTGAATTAAAAAGCAAGCCAAAAAGCCACCTGAGGAGGGGCTGAGCTCTGTGTGGGTTGTTTCCATTCTGCTCAGGCTCCAGACAGGTTTGTGTTCAGTGCCACTCTATCCATTTTAGCACTGCCTCTAATCCTCTTAATATTTGTGTACACATATTTCCATGTGGGGCACACTTGCTTCCATGCATGCTTCTATATTCATGTCAACAGGTGTCCTGAGCATTTAAGAGGTTGTTATATGCATCACGCCAGCAGCCCCATTTAATCCTGCCTGGGCTGCAGGGCAGCTTACAGCGAAGCTCTCTGCTTGCAACCTGAGGGCTGAGGATTAAAAACAAGGGGATAGCAACAGTGATTATTAGATGGCAGGTGAGCCTAGGTGCAGGAAGGCTCATCTGTGCCCTCCTGTTGGTGCTGTCATAAATCACCTTAAAGGAGGGCAGGTGTGAATTAACTCTGTTACTGTGGGGTTTGTAATGAGTGAAATTATTGTTTGTGTTGAGCTGAAGTACTGGAAACTGAGCTCGCAGAGGAGACAACCTGAGACACAGAAGCACAGAACTGGTTGGCTTGGAAAAGACCTGGAAGATCATCCAGCCCAACCTTCAACCCAACCCCACCGTGGCCACCAAACCATGGCCCCATGTGCCATGGCCACAGGTTTCTGGAACACCTCCTGGGATGGGGACTCCACCACCTCCCTGGGCAGCCTGTGCCAGTCCCTCACCACTCTGGCAGTAAAGAAATGTTTCCTCATCTCCAACCTAACCTCCCCTGGCACAATTTCAGACCAGTTCCTTTCCTTCTATCACCTGAGACCAGGGGGAAGAGACCAAGCCCCACCTCACTCCAAATGTTTTTCAGGGAGCTGTGGAGAGCAAGGAGTTCTCCCCTCAGCCTCCTTTTCTCCAGCCTGAACTGGATTGCTGGAACTCTGCATTGCTGGGATGCAAAGCATCAGAAAGGTGAAAATCAGAAGCCCCAAGAGGGTAGCATGTGGTGGACAGGAGGCTCAAGGCAGAGCGTGGTGCAAACAGCCCTGTGCTGCCTTTTTATGTACTGTAGTAATTTAGCACTTGCTGGGGGATCCCAAAAATCAACCAAAGGATTTATTGAAGTGCTAAAGCTTAAGTGTTGGAAGTCTGTGCTTTTACAGCTGAAAGATCACAGTTATAGAACCATCTCCCTGGAGCACACATCTGATTTGTGTAACAAATAGGGGAGCCTTTATGGAGCGAATCCACATGCATCAAATCCAGCAAGAGAGAAAAAAACAGAGGGAGGGAAAGAGGCAATTTCAACCCAATGGAAGCTTGAATGAGGAGGGACCAAAATCTTCTGGTCAGAATGTCACCACTGAAAAGATATGGGGGGAGGAAGACACACTGGAGGCTGCTGCCCCTGCTCCGCGCCCCAGAACTTGGAGCAGTGGCTCACAGCCTGTGGAAGAACCAAGAGCATCACAGAGTGCTGGAAAGGTAGGGGCTGGAAGGGGCCTCTGAAGATCACTGAGTCCAACCCCCTGCCAGAGCTGGGTCACCCAGGGCAGCTCACACAGGAACACATCCAGGTGGGTTTGGAAAGCCTCCAGAGAAGGAGACTCCACAACCTCTCTGGGCAGCCTGCCCCAGGGCTCCAGAAACTGCTCCAAAACAGTTTCTCCTCATGTTGAGGTTCCAGCTTGTGTCCACTGGCCCTCCTACCACAGAACAGCACTAAAAAGAGCCTGGCCCCTTCCTCTTGACATCCACCCCTCAGACATTTGCAGACATTAATCAGATCCCCTCTCAGCCTTCTCCAGACCAACCAGCCCCAGGTCTCTCAGCCCACCCTCATCACACACATGTTCCAGACCCTTCTTCATCCCTGTAGCCTCCCTTGGGCACTCTCCGGCAGTTCCCTGTCCCTCTTGACCATCAGATGCTGCAGTGATGAGAGACACCCTCAGCAAGTGAGCAGGGGAGGACCACACAGGGTTCTGGTGCAGACAGGAACTGAATTCATCACTTACGTGGAGACAGAGCCTGGAAACCAGTTGGGCTTTGCCAGAAACAAAGAGCAGAAGGCAGATCCTGCTCTGAAGCACTGCCTGGGACGTGAGACCTAAAGAGTGGGTGAGGCAAGCAAAGGGGTCAGGGAGGAAGGCAAGAGCCAGTGTGAAAGCAAGCAGTGGGTGAGAGCAGCTCTAGCCGGGGAGAAGCAATAATCACCATCACAGATGCTTAGCTCTAACAGCTCCACAAGATCCCTTTCTGCAGGCAGGGGCTGGCTTTGATTGCTCCCACACTTGTTTCCCATCACAGAGCTCCATTTTGCAACGTCTTCCTGACGCTCCAAACATCCACCAGAGCCCTTTGAAGCCGAATTTTAATGTGTTTATTGACACCAGTTATGATATTGCAAAACACATGGGCTACAAATTGTTACCATGCACTGCTGGTGTTTACAGTAATCCCTGCCTTAAAACAAACTCAGCCTTCCCTGATGGTTTTATATCTGACTGCTGCCTCTCCTGCCTCTGTTTGTTTAAACTCCTGTTGAGGGTGGGTTTCCTTCTGAATATTCAACACTGTTCAAACATGAGAAGCCCTCCTCCTTATCTGGAGACTACATGGACCCGTGAAACATCCTGCATCCCTGTGGATGGGCTCCACATGGCCCAACCCCTCCTTCTCCACCTTCCTTGCAGATCTGTGACTTGCACTAAGGGCTTCCCATGCCTCAAGCCCAGCAGTTCACCCTGCACATGCACCCTGGTCCTGCTGTTAGAATTGTTGCCAAGGCCCAGCCCAGTGATGGGTGGCTCCAGGAGCTCAGCTCTGACCAGAGAAGATGGCCTAGAGGAGGACCACATGCTAGAGCTGGGCTGAAGCTCTAGCAAGGGAAGGCTTAAGGAGTCCACAGCATTGCCCATTAGAAATTATTAGGGCAGCTCTTCCTTCCTCCGACCAGGCCTGGGCTTGTGACGTCTTTCCCATCCTATCAGGATACCTTGAGGAATGTGAAGCTGCCCAGTGGCTCCAGCTGAGGACTGTGCCAGGGCTTTGCCACCTTCAGGGTGTCCTGTTTAGTCAAACAGGGCCAAGTGAGCTGCCTGTCCAGCTACTGCAAGCAGCCTCTGGCAGGCTGTTGGAAGTGGATGCTGTTGAGTCCCTTGGGACCATTGTGTCTCAGCAACATCTGCAGCTCTGGAGCAGAAAAGATTTCAGTAGGAGCTCAGAGCCAGGAAGGTTGGGCCCTCACCATGAAACAGAACCAGTTTAAAACACTGTGGTTTAGTGTCTACTGTTACAACTGAACAGTCCTATAAAAGCCCTCATAAAGCATGAGACAGACCTGGACTCCTTGTAACTGCTCCAAGACCCTTTCAGCACCAAACCTCCTCGGTGGTGTCCGTGGGGAGCTCCCCCGTTGATGCCAGGGAGGAGAATCTACTGCTGAAGGAAGGCTCCTGGGGCAGGACCCACCCCTGCTGCTGACCCCCTCCTGCAGCAGGACCTGCTCCTGTTGGTGGCTCCAGACAGAGCCTCTGGAAAGCAAAACCAAAGGAGAGGTTAATTTTGGCAGTGAACAAAGGCACTGGGGGAGGGAGCAAAAAAAAAAAGTCAGTGTTTGCTAAATAGAATAATAATGATTGGAAAAGGATCTAAATTGGGGGCAAAAGATGCATTTTGTAATTCCTAGAAGGTACTGGAGGGAGACTGAAATGGCAACCAAATTATAATCTATAAAAATACAATCACAAGGCATTGTCCTTTGAAAGGGAACTTCAATTACTGCTCTGCCAAATTGGAGCAGCTCTGGGGACTCATTTGTGGTCTTTCAGTCTTTAGCCTTACAAGGTCTAAGCAGCATCTCTGGGGGGTGGGGGGGGGGGGGGGGCTGGATTGAATAGTATCATCTAAAATGTAATAAACCCTGCAAGTGATGAACAACTGGGAAGGTGCAGAACCCACTGGGACTCACATTTCATTCAGACAATTTGGAGCCCAGCAGCTGAGAACTCCTCAGAATGCACACCTTGGTTTCCACCTTGGAGGAAAGGAAAGAAGATCTCTGCCTGGGAAGTGACAGGAATGAAGCAGACATAAGAGTCTTGGCTGACAGTTCCCAGGTTTAAATTAAATTCAAAGGAAGAGAAGTTCAGGGAAGGATTTATACTCTTTTGTATTGCCTGAAAGCTCTGATTCAGGTAGAACAATTTCACCAAGCTGAGCTCCATCACATCCACCAACGAACCCCTCCTGGGGACACTGGCACAGGTTGCTCAGGGAGGCTGTGGATGCCTCCTCCCTGGAGGTGTTCAAGGCCAGGTTGGATGAGCCCTTGAGCAACCTGGGCTGGTGGGAGGTGTCCCTGCCCATGGCAGGGGGTTGGAACTGGATGATCTTTAAGGTCCTCTGCAAACCTCTCTGTGATTCCAGCTGTAACCACAGCAAGAGTCACCCAGCTTCACTTCCCCCAACGATAAAGCAAAGAGCCAGGAGAATAGCAGGCAGCTGCCCTGCTGCACTTGGGCACTAGGGCTTCAGGGACCAACAGGTCCTTGTCTCTGCTGTGCTGAGGACTCCAGAGCTGGCCCCAGCACTGCAAGGGGATCTCAGCAGAGCAGAGCAGCTCCACCTGCTGCCCGCACTGCTGAGGATGCAGCCAGGAGGTGGTTTGTTTCTGGGCTGCGGGAGCACAGTGCCGGCTCATGTCCAGCTTTGTTCACCCACTTGGAGCACTTGAGGATGAGTGGATGGCACCAAGATGTGTTCTGCAGCTGGCTCTGTGGCATCTGCTGGCACCTCTTGTGTCCCACTCGCTGTCAGGCAGCTCCATGCCTGCTCAGGTAAGAGCCTCTGGAAGGAATTTGAGCTGTTGGGAGTTGTGAGACTGTATGATGGAAAAAGAAAAGGGGAAAAAAAAAAGAAAGGAGGGAAAGCAGGGCCCTGTCAGCCTTGGAACAGTGGTAATTCAGCACTAAACACAGCCTGAGCCGCTCTGGAATCTCGCTGTTACTTTATATAGCCAAGCACCATTCCCTCCAGCTCCATCCCAGTGCCTGCTGGACTTGGGTTTATGAGCAAAATCGTTCAAAGCTGTGTCTGAGGTATGAAAGCGACAAGTGGAAAGCATTCCCATGAAGTATGCAGGATCCCTGGAAGGCAGCCAGTGCTTTAGGTCAAGATTCAGTCACATGTCCTGCTAGCTGGTCCGGAACATCCTTCAAATCCAGCTAAGCAAACAGCTCGGAGAGCCCCGCGCCAAGTGCCAACTCCAGCTGGCACCCTGGGACATTTCATTCTCCAGTTGTTGCAGTTTGGGAGGTTATGAAAAGTTTAGTAGTGAGAAAGAGTTTTCAGGACACTCTGCCAACAGTTGAGGCTGAAGGAAGAGCTGTAATGACCTGAGCATATAGAACCGTGGTGGAAAGTCTGAAACGTGGGGTCCACACCCTGAGAGCTGCCTCTCTGTTTATGCAGCCCAACAGTTCTGAACATCAAGAGAGAGCTGTCTGCTTGCTCTTAAGATGTTTACATTGTGCTCTCTAAATATTTAAAAGCACTGATGAAACCAAAAGGCAACTTTCCCCCTGTTGTGTTCCTCTGTAATTTTGCTCCTTTCGGGTTGCAGGGCCAGTTCTTCTTCTGTAAACAGGAATTTGATACAGCAAAAGGGGGCCTGAGAGCGCTGGGGAGGCCAGGGATCCTCAGCAAGCAATTTTGGTAGCCAAGGAAACTCTCTTCTTAAATGATCTTACCCAATTGCTGTTGGGAAATCATGCATTGTTTGGATTGTTCAAGAGGAAGCACTTCCAAGCAACGTCATTTTTTTCACCACCCGGGCAGACTCTCAGGCTTTCCAGTGATTAGCTCAGCTCCAAACGTCTACTGTGATGCAGAAGGCCACCACCAAGCCTCCTCTGACAGAGGGCAAAGCAGCAACACCAGAGACAAGCTTCCTGGAGCCCCTTACCACCACCCCTGGAGGGATCTACAGGCTGTAGAGTCACAGGAACATTCAGGTTGGAAAAGCCCCCTCAGGATCACCAAGTCCAACCCAGAACCCTACTCTACAAGGCTCACCCCCAAACCACATCCCCAAGCAGCACATCCAAACCACCTTTAAACACATCCAGGCTTGGTGACTCAACCACCTCCCTGGGCAGCTCATTCCGGGGCCTGACCAGAGATGTGGTGCTGAGGACCATGGTTTAGTGGGGACCTGGCAGTGCTGGTGAGGGGTTGGATTTGATGAGCTTAAAGGTCTCTTCCAACCAAGGCCATTCTATGATCTGTCCAGCACCAGAGAAAACGGAAGGCAAGGAAGTACCGCTCTGGGTTCTCACCACAAAACACCCTGAAGACCTTTCCCACTCGCTGGAGTTCCCTGGCTTTCAGTGCCCTCCTTGGGCTTTGGTGCCCCGGTTGGCATCTGAGGGACAGAGAAAGGAAACAAACCCCCAGCTCCCAGTGGATTTCTAGCACCATTCTCAACATATTCAGAGGGGAAAGAAGAAACCCTGCAAGTGCAAGCAAAGAAGCTCTGTTCCCATCTCCCTCTAAGACAGCATTTGGGCGCAGGGCAGTGTTTGTCTGCCCACCAGTGCCATTCATCACCACGTTTACCATGTTTTCCTTTCCCCCCCATAACTCCTGGCTTCGCTCATGTCTGGGTGTTTTCTAACCAGCCTTCAGGCAATAAATCAAAGCTGTCAGCATTGGAGGAAAATTAATGTGAGAAGTTGTTCCAAAGGCCACCAGCCTTTCCCTGCGCCGGGTGCTGTGCTAATCCAGGATTCCTCAACAGCTTTCGGTCTCCTGCGATTTTTCACGAGGTTTTGAGGCCTCAGATGAGTTTTTGGGAGGCTGGGCTTGGAGTTGTGTCCCCTCAGGCACCGAATTCCTCAGGCTCCTCTAGGTTGCAAAGAGTGAGGGCGAGGGAAGCGTTCCGCACAGCTCCAGATCCGAGCGCGGGTCATCTCTGGCCAGGCTGCAGGCAACAGCCAGATGCGGAGTTGGAACACTTCAGGCTCTGAATCTGGGCTGAACTTTTCATGAAGACAAAAGGGCAAATGATTAAAACCCAGTCCTGCTCCTGTGCCCTGTAGTGATGACGCTGGTTGAATTATTCATTGTGAGTTATTTATCCCAGGAATGCAGCTGGCATTTCTGCTGAATACATTACTTGCAAGTTCTGATTCCTTGTTTCATTACTCACTCTGCTCTCCACCACTCCAAAACTCCAACCTCCTCATTTCTGAAAGTCTCTCTCTCTCTCTTTTCCCCCCTTTTTTTTTCTTCTCCTTTTTGCAAGAGTCTGAGAAAAAGAACATTTGGGAAACAACCTTCAGCTGGTGCAGATCTGATAGAGCAGCAAATAGCTCCCTGGGAAAGGACAGCCTGGAAGTTAAGGGAAATGTTCTTACCCTCTCCAGCCACAGATGAACTCCACAACCTTGGGCAAATCACCTCCTTCCCTGTACCTCTGGCTGAACATTTATAAAGTGGACACAGAATTCCTCTCTCTGAGACACTGTAAGGTTGGAGATGTTAAAGATGATGAATGTCCTGGTTACCATGGAAACTGGAAAAGCAGCTAATGGAGATGGATGAGTTTAGACACAGATCCACCTGAGTGAAACAGCAGCAGCAGTTGGGAACTTCATTAGGCAAAATTCCTCACGTTGTAATCAGCAGGCTTGTGGGAGCCACACTAAACTTCCTTTAATAGAAGGCATCACCCTGTGGGTTAGCCTCTGGGTAGCCACTGAAGGCTTTCCCTGCTGCACCTCCAAACTGCCACATTTCAGGTTTGATTTAACTCCAATGGCAAGGGATATTCAGGTGGCAACTAAAGTTCCTGTCCTACCAAAACCAGAACAGTGATTGCAGAAAGCAGCCCAGAAGCATAAAGACTGGGACACACTGAGGGAGAAGCTTAGCTCCAAAGCTGGAATCTCACAAGGCATTTGAAGAGAAAGCACCAAGCAGCTGCTGAATGGAACTACAGCAGTGGTCCCTCCACCAGGTCACATCCAGTTTGGAGCAGAGGAGAAGTGTCTCCCTGTTTGATTTCAGGCTACACTAAGATTCCTGGGGGAAACCCAAACAGATTGCACTCCTGTGCAATCCTTGCTAAGCACCTTCAAGGCAGCCCGAGCTCTCTGCAGATGAGGACAGCCCATGAAGAGCTTGGTTCCCTCCCTGAAGGGCTCTGCATGGGACATGGCTGTGAGTAAAGTCCAGCACGTGTGTAACCTGGCCCTGTGTGCTGGCAAACAACTTCATTTACTGTCAGTCTGGTGTCAGGTTCCACTTCCTTGTTTACCAAGGGGAGTGATAGCCTCGGTGTCTGGGTTGGACATGGGACTGGGTGAAGTCATTCAGCAGCAAGAACAAACAAATGAGAGGTCTTTAAATACACCAAAGGGGCAGTGTGCTGCTATCTGTGGCACCATCACCACAGGCTGTGCCACGGGATCCCAAGTTCATCAGGAGCTAGCGATGGGCACTTGTGTCCAAGAAGGCAAATGATCTCCTGGGGTGCACCAAGAGAAGAGTGACTCTGCCCTAGCGAGGTCACATCTGGAGTCCTAGGCTCAGATTGAGAGAGACAAGGAGCTGCTGGAAGATGCTGAGGGGTCTGGAGCATCTTCCTGAGGAGGAAAGTCTGAGAGACCTGGGGCTGTCGAGCCTGGAGAAGAGCAGCCTGAACACTTTCAGGGAGAGGAGGTTGGAAAGGACCTCAGGAGTTTATCCCTCTGACTGACTCCAACAGCTCCCCGCTGCCCCTTGGTTATTGCTGCAGTTCAAGGTCTCCTCCCAGCCCTTTCTAGAGAAGATGCTTTCTGGGGTATTGAGCCAGGACTTTCCTTGGCTAAACATGGAAAGGTAGTATCAGAGAACTCCCTCCACTAAACACGTGGCCCTCTGCCCACTGAGTACCAGCAGCTAACACAAGCTCTGTCTATAGGGAAAAAATAGATGGAGAGGGAATTGTCCCTTCCCCAGCAACTGCTGCCTGTGCACAGGGCTCACTGTCCCTGCTCAGCTGGCCAAGCTTGATACCCTTCACTTCTTCCCAAAGCTGGGATGACTGACAGCTCCTCCTCTGCCTAAAAGGGGCCAGATTCAATCCAGCTCCCTTTGGGGACGTCCCTCCTGAAATCCATCCAACTCTTGTCTCTCCAGCCCTGCTCCTGACCTGTCCATGCTGCGGTAGGTAGCGAGCAAAGCCCTTTTTTCATTGAGTCAATCCCCAGCCCTCCTCAAATGTCCCAGCTTTTCAACACAGCTGACGGGGCAAAACACACCTTGGCTCTGTCTCTGCTGAGCCTGAGTGCTCAAATGGCTTTGCTGGGAGCTCAACAATAGCGGAGGGAAGCTGCAGATTTGTTCTCTTTGGAAGACCTCAGCCCACACCTGAATGGATGAGCTTCCCTCCTTTTGTCCCCTCGGCAGCCAGGCCACATGATAGTCTGCGCTGGCATTCTGGTAGATGAATGGAGCAGCCCCCTGGCAGGTCAGCAAGCATGGCCCTCCCTCACTCCCACCACCTGAAATCCCACTGCTCCAGCTCTAAAGCTGCTCTCCCAGCCCAGCACCCCAGTGCCAGGCTGTGCACACTGGCTGCAATGGAGAGGGGAGAGAGCCATGCATCACCTGTAGGATTAGTGCCTGGGTGAGGCACTTGGTGCCATGGTTTAGTTGATTAAATGGTGTTGGGTGAGAGGTTGGACTTGACGATCTCAAAGGTCTTTTCCAACCTGGTTAATTCCATTCCATTCCATTCCATTCCATTCCATTCCATTCCATTCCATTCCATTCCAGACTTGATGGGGTCCTTGGTGCCATGGTCGATTAGATGGTGTTGGATGATGGGTTGGACTCAATCTTGAAGGTCTCTTCCAACCTGGTCTATTCTATTCTATTCTATTCTATTCTATTCTATTCTATTCTATTCTATTCTATTTCATCTGACAGCTTTACACCACCTGCTGTGCCAGCTGTACTCCAGCTGTGACTGTGGGTGTCTCCTGGTGTCACAGGTCTCCTTTCCAGGCTCATTGTCATAGAGCCATAGAGTTGTCAGGGTTGGAAGGGACCTCGAGGATCATCAGGTTCCAACCACCCTGCCATGGGCAGGGACACCTCACACTGGCTCAGGTTGTCCCCACATCACAGCCACATCCTTGGCTGTGCCTCACTAAAGCACCAGAGAGCAGGCACCTGTGGCTGCTAAGGCTCTGCCACACCTTCCTTTGCAAAGCTAAACCATACAAAGTTCTCAGGATAAAAACCAAGATGAAAATAGAGGTTCTGGGGAGAGGTGTCCCTGCCTGTGGCAGGGGGCTTGGGACTAGATGGTCTTTAAGGTCCCTGCCAACCCAAACCATGCTGTGATTCGAAAAGCTGGACCAGAGCCACCTTCTCCTCTTTCCTTGCTTGCAACTTCTTGCTGCTTGCAGCCTCTTGCTGCTTGCAGCCTCTCATCCTTGCAGCCAGTTGCAATGTGTGCACACAGCCATACATAAATACATCCCATGCACAAATAAATTCCAATTCCAAGCAGCAGCTACTGGGGGAACTGAAAATATTTGCATACACAGACCAATAAACTATTACAAGTGCCAGATGGACCATCATAAATTTCTCTCTCCTCTGAGGGGCTTTTTGCTACTCTTGCTCCTATCAAATAGCTCACACATCCTAAAGACAAAGCCAATCTGTTCCAGAAAATCCCTGAACGTTTTTATTCTTAGCAGAAAAATCTTTGTGTCCTGAAGCATTTCTGAGCTTCCCCCAGGGCCAAGCGTTGCCAGCGCAGGGAGGTCACAGCCCGGCAGCCTGTGCTGCGCCCTGCTGAAGCAGGAGATCACCACCCAGGGCAGGAATACTTCCCAGGACTGGGGATGTCTTTAAGCCTAATCTTAAGCTGAATGCCTGCCTGCAGTCTCAGGGAATGCCCAGATCCTGGGTATTTTGTGCCTGTTCATTGCAGTCCGTTGTGGAGTGGAGGTTTTGCTCTCAAATGCAGCTTTCATTTGCCTCTAACTGAGTCGGTCTGGCTAAAAGTTGATGCTGGGGGGTGGGGAAACTTCAACCCATCACAATCATTAAATGTAACAGCAAGAGCTTTGTGTTTGTTTGTTTTTAGGAAAACCACCAGGATTATTCAAATTCTGGAGGAGAAGGAAGTCAAAGAGGAGAGTTTCAGTAACCTGAGCTGCCAAAAGAGGAGAGAAAGCCTCTAGCAGCACCTTGCCAGAAACAATGCCTGCTGGAGTCTGCTTTAAACAAGATGATTTCTCAGAATATTGTGAGTGACTTTTGGGGGGGGGGCTGGGGGGGAGCCTTGGTGAGGTTTGTGTAGGCTAATAAAAAATGAAAGCTGCTATTAAAAACAAATCAAGGGGCTGTACCTGGTTTTGATCACAGGAGAGCTGGCCATTTGCATCGGTATTTGCAGCATCTGTTCCAATTAAGACTTGTTTTCTACTTTAAAGATATTAGTCCACTCACTAGTGTTCTGTTGGAAACATGAATAGAGCATTGTTCTGGCAGAATGCAGTTAAACAGACTCCACAGACTCCATTAAACAGCTCTGCTGCCCAATTAGAGCAGGGAGGAGGAGGCAGACCTGCCTGTACTGTGTGCCCTCTGTTCCGCACGGGTTTTTATGGATTCATAGTCAATGAAAAGAGCTAACGTGGAACACGTGTGAGGGAAACGGGCTGCAGGCTGGCAGGGAGCAGGAGAAATGCTGCATCCAGCCCTTGGTCAGCATTCATGGATAGCAGGTCATAGAATCACAGAATTGGCAGGGCTGGGAGGGACCTCAAGGCTCAGCCAGCCCCAACCCCCTGCCACGGGCAGGGACACCTCACACCACAGCAGGTTGCTCACAGCCACCTCCAGCCTGGCTGCAAACACCTCCAGGCAGGAGGCTGCCACCACCTCCCTGGGCAACCTGTGCCAGTCACTCAGCACCCTCATGGGGAAGAGCTTCTTCCTAACATCCAATCTGGATCTACCCATTTCTAGTTTTTTCCCATTCCCTCTAGTCATAGCAAGGTCACAACAACGAAGGTGGTCAGGGGCTGGAGCATCTCCCCATGGGGACAGGCTGGGAGAGTTGGGGCTGTTCAGCCTGAAGAAGGCTCCAGGGAGACCTTAGAGCAGCCTTCCAGCAGCTGTAGGGGCTCCAGGAGAGCTGGGGAGGGACTTTTGACAAGGGTTGGGAGTGACAGGATGAGGAGGAATGGACTGAAGCTGGAAGAGGAGAGATTGAGACTGGAGATGAGGAAGAAATTCTTGACAGGGTGGAGAGAGACTGGAGCAAGGTGCCCAAGGAGCTTGTGGATGTCCCTTCCCTGGAGATGTTCAAGGCCAGGCCAGGCTGGATGAGGCCTTGAGCAACCTGGGCTGGTGGGAGGTGTCCCTGCCCATGGCAGAGGCATTGGAACAAGATGATGTTCAAGGGTCCTTCCAACCCAAACCATTCTGGGGATCTTTGAATCACAGCACACAGAAGAGTAGGGTTGGAAGGGACCTCTGGAGCTCAAGTCCAACCCCCTTATGAACTCCTACAAGGATGCACAAGGATGGTGAACCTGCTGCCTCCACATGATGGAAGCAATCTTTGGAAGCAACACAGCATCCCCAAAGACTTCAAGCAGACAGGGACTGTGCTCACCTTTGCTTGGCACTGCACTGGTTGGCTTTACAGCTCAGGCTGGTGACCACAGGAAGCAGTGGGACTCTCCCAGAGTGTTCTGGGTGTTTGCTGCAGACATCTCCAAGCCCCCAGGCGACCTTTCTTCAGGAGAAGCTTTCATCCCCCACATCAGCACATGCTCCTGGCTGGCATGAGCCTAGGGACCTGCCTGGATTGACCCCAGGCTCAGCAGAGCAGCTCTCCCTGCTGGGTGGAGGACCAAGGAGCACAAATGGCCAGGAGGAGGCCACCAGGAGAAGGTCCTTGAGTGAGTCAGACCTCTCACTTGGGTGCCCGAGCCTCACAGGCTGCTCCAAGGCACATGCAGGGCAATGTTCCTTGTGTCCCCTGCTGCAATTTTATAAGGTACCACATGCCCTGGTGTGCATCAGAGCTGCTGCTGCTGCTCTGACTGCAGCTAATTAGCTGCTGGAGCTTTGATGGATGGATTGGTTCAGCAGTTAAACAGAGATAAATTAACTGTCTGTCTAAGCAGAGTTTAAGTGAGGAGGCAATTCTGATTAGAATCTTATTTCATGCAGCGCTGCTCTTCTTTCACAGCCAGCTCTGAAACCCACCACCAGCTCCTGGAGCTAACAGAGCTCTCCAGGAAGCTTGCAAGCCTTTGGAGGATGGATTTGGGTTGGCCTCTGCACCTGGTCCAAATCACCAATGCTGCAGTGACTTCTGCAGGTTGAAGAACTGCTCTGTGAGCTTTGGTTTCCTAAGGAGGTGACCCTGCAGCCTCCTTCAGGAGCTTCTGAGGTGACCCTGCAGCCTCCTTCAGGAGCTTCTGAGGTGACCCTTCTCTGGCAGGAGATGATCTTTGGAGGTCCCTTCCAACCTCTGGGATTCTGTAAGCCATTAGAATGCCCAAGGTCCAGCCCAAAAAAAAAAAGAAACCAATTGATTTTCTATTCACTCTGAAGGCCTTTCCTATTAAAATGCCTTTTCCCCCCCCTTCCTTGAGTCCTGAAGTGAGAAGTAGCTATAAATGCTTTTAAAAGGTGCAGTAACAGACCTGATATAAAAACCTTTAACCACTGTGATGAGGGCTTAGAGAAAGGTAGGTTTTGTTAAGGCTGCATGAATTACCTTCAAGTGCAAGTGGGTTAAACAAATAAACACAGGCAGCACCTAACTATGTTAAACAAACCTGCATCCAGCTAGATGAATTTTAGGGCATTTCATGTCAATATTAACTTTTAAAGCTTTCCAACTGACAGAATTAAGGGAACAGAGAATGCCACTTTGCTTGCATCCTCATACACTCAACAGTCCTGGACTGGGACCAAGAGGAGAAAAGAAACAAAAACAAGCAAATGAGAGGTACAGAAATCCTGCTGCAGATTTCTGCAGACATGGCCAAGGAAAGCTGGCACAGGGGGTGAGCTCCCCTGGATGCTTCACCTCCTCACTCAGTGCTGGAAAGCTTGGCCAGCTCCTCCATTCACCCTCAGCCAGCTTCGGTGTCCCTTCACTCGGGGGCTAGAATGCACACACCCAGCGGGCAGGTCACCGAGCACAGAACCTGCTTTGTTGGACCTTAAAAATGGAAGGGAGTGGTGCAGAGAGCAGCCAGGCAGCCTCTAGGCAGAACAAAACCGAGAGGTTTCTGGTCTCCTCAAAGCATCCTGACTCTTTGGAGCCAGCCTGGCTGAAAAGTCTTCTTCCTTGACCTTGCTCAGCTTTGGCTGTCCACTTGCACCCCTCAGTTGCTCCATGAAGATCTTCTCGTGGCCACAGGTGTGACTCCTGAGGCATCTCCCACAGGCTGCTTTTAACCATCTCTTTCTACTCACCCAGCCCAAATCTCCTGGGACCAAAGTGCAACAATCTGCTGCTTTTACCTGCTGAGCCCCAGGTGGCCAACTGGGCAGCTTGCCCCTGGCTCCCCAAGCCTCCTGACCACCTCTCTGGCACATCTTCACCATTGCAAAGCATCTCCTCTGCAGGTTGCTCTGTAGCACTGAAGGGAGGACACTCAGGGGGATGAGCATCCACCCAAAAGAGACAGCAGGTGAAAATAAGCCAGGAAAAGCTTCTCTCTGTCTCTCATCCCAGGCACATTTCTTTTCCTATGGGTTTTTTGACTTCAAGAATCTCAGTGAACCTTGGTCACAGCAAGGAGAGCTAAGGGTATGAGATTTTTCTGTTGAAGAGGCTCTAGATACATTAAAACTAATTACTCCTTGTTTCATGCTCCAGTAGGATGAGAAATTCTGTTTAAGTTAGGGTAGGAATTAATGCCAGTGGACAACTTCCTTAACTGTGTGCAAAGAGAGAAGCAGGCAGCATTCAGCTGCAGAGCTCTTGGGAGCAATCCCTCTGCCTCAGCCTCAGCATTGCTACAGCACAGTATTGTAGGGACCACTTCTGGAGTGCTGGGACCTGTTCTGGGCTCCCAGTTCAACAGAGACAGGCAGCTGCTGGGGAGAGCCCACAGCATCTCTGTGAGCAGCAAAGGCTGAGAGCCCTGGGGCTGTTGAGCCTGGAGAAGAGCAGCCCTGGAGGGGCAATGCTCAGCAAGAGCTGAAGGCTGGGGGGCAAGAGGCTGGGGCCAGACTCTGCTCAGTGGTGCCCAGAGACAGGACAAGGGGCACAAACTGGAACCCAGGAGGTTCCATCTGACCAGGAGAGAAATTTCTTTAATGTGAGGGTGCAGGAGCCCTGGAGCAGGCTGCCCAGAGAGGTTGTGGAGTCTCCTTCCCTGGAGAGCTTCCAGCCCCACCTGGACACTGTGCCCCTGGGCAACTTGCTGTGGGTGCCCTGCTGGAGCAGGGGGGATTGGACTGGCTGACCTCCAGAGGTCCCTTCCCACCTTTATCACTCTGTGATCCTCAGACATCATCATGGCCAAGGGGGAAGAGGCCCTCATTGCCCACAGCAGCATCTGGTGGGCTCCTAATACCAAGCCCAGAGCTCAGCCTGCTTGCTGGCTGCCCCTCAGCTCACACTCAGAAGCCTGTGACGGACCACAGTGTCTCAGATCACCTGGCCAGCTGAGGACAAGGCCTACAGAGGCAAACCTAACACATCTTTAATAACAAACTCCATGGTTTTTTGCTGTGCAGGAAGCAAACCACTGCTGACTGCCTTTTCTAAGCCACAATACTCCATAGCTCTGCAGACCAGACAAAGCTCAGAGAGATTTCATTTCCCCTCACTCCCAATCCTTGTCCCCAGCATCATCCTCCCAATTTCACATCCCGAAAACAAACTTTGTGCAGCTTCTGCCCTCCCCTTTCCAGCAAGGACAATCATCACTCCTGATAAACAGAAGTGATAGAACCTTATCCCAAGGCCCTTCCAAACCAACAGGGATGATTAATTGCCAATCAATACTCTGATAAGGGTGAGGGAGGCGCAGAGGATGCCGATGGTGCCGGCTGCCAGGCAGCATGGCCCCAGCCTGGGCAGTGAGCACTGAACTGTGGAATGGTTTGGGCTGGAAAAGACCTCAGAGGTCATCCAGTCCAACCATCAACCCAACACCACCATGGCCATCAAACCATGTCCCCATGTGCCATGGCCACACCAGCAGAGGCTGAGGGGCCTGGAGCATCTCCATGGGGAGCAAAGGCTGAGAGTCCTGGGGCTGAGAGCCTGAAGAGCAGCCCCAGAGGGGAGCTGAGCAATGCTCAGCAAGAGCTAAAGGCTGGGGGGTAAGAGGCTGGGGCCAGACTCTGCTCAGTGGTGCCCAGAGGTAGGACAAGGGGCAATAGGCACAAACTGGAGCCCAGGAGGTTCTACTTAATTGTAAGGAAACCATCTGCACTTCGAGGGTGCTGGAGGCCTGGAGCAGGCTGCCCAGAGAGGTTGTGGAGTCTCCTGCTCTGGAGAGATTTCAAACCCTCCTGGCCACTGTGTCCTGGGCATGCTGCTGTGCCCTGCTCGAGCAGGGGGGTCGGACTGGGTGATCCGCAGAGGTCCCTTCCAATCCCCTCCACGCTGGGTGGGACTCTGTGACAAAGCCTGCTCCAGGCTGCCTGGGATTCCCAAGGAAAAGCTGGACAAAAGCCCTTCCTTTCATCTCTTGCTGCTGCACCACACACAGGAGCAGACAGAAGGCCAGCACCCAGCGACCACATCACATCCTGCACCCCCTCTGACCCTTCCTGTGAGCACAGCCAGGTCCGTGCCCGGCCCCGCGCTGCCCGGGGGAATCGCTTTCATTTGCGGGGAGATTTGAGAGAGAGAATTCCACTTTGCCCAGTCCTGCCCAGCCCCGAGTGCAAAGTATGGCTATTGCTGGGGTGTTTCAGCCCATCTGGGTACACTGTGCAAACAGCAGCTCCATTACCCAGGGCTTCTCATGTTTGTGCACTTCAAGCAGATCACCTTACCCCCTGCAAGCAAGGCAGTGTCTGTGTATCACATCTGACTCCTTGGGATGTTGGGGCTTGGGATGAGGTTTTTTTGGCCTTTCTGAAGCTGTTTAGCCTTTTGTTTTTATTTTACCTGTTTATTTCTTTAGCAGCTCATTCTTTTCTAGGGGGGGCTCCTGTGTCTCGTTACACACAGTTGGGTTTTAAAGAGGAAATTTGTACTGGAGGCAGGTTTCTTCTGCCTGAAAACAAAAATCATCATCATCATCATCATCATCAGTGGTTCTGCTCTGCTGAGAGTCCTCTCTCCAAAGGTCATTCTGTGCTTTGGGTTAGAATCCATTTGGTATGAAAAGTTTGACTTGCTTGAAGTGAAGCCACAAATATCTCCAGAATATATTCCTGAGCTGTTCTCATTTCATCTGTGTGCAGGGGGGGGGGTTAGAGAGGGGCTTGGGGTTGGTTTTTTTGTGTGGCTGCTTGAGGTTTTGGGCTTTTTTTTTTTTTTCCTCATTCAATCAGAGCAGCTTGGGGAAGAAAATTCTTTCATCACTTCTATTTGCTAGTGTTACTTCTACAGAACAGAAGAACTCTATCTGCATCACAAAAATTTAATCACCTGCCCGGGGTCTCAGGAGACCCCGAGACAAATGGTGAGAGAATAAAAAGTAGAGAAGGTTAATACAGCCAGCATGCAGCTAGACAAGAGCTGAAATTTCAGCTCCATGTGTGCACCACAGAAATCTTCTGGCATTTGCAAAAGGATGCAAAAAGGGGGTGGTGGGGGGAGGCTCATGAAAACAGACATTGCTTGTGGCAGCTTCATCCAGGCTGAGCAGAAAGGCAGCTGGAAGGTGCAGCACTTGGATGCTCCTGCTGGGACAGAGGTTGCAAAGATGCTCACAAATGTCTCCTCCCCAAGCCAGGGCTTCACTCTGGGGTCGTTCAGCTCTGGAAGGGCAGATTGGCAGGGCTAGTGTTTCAGATGGTCTCAGACCAGAGATGCCACTCAGTTACGTGTGGCACAAAGGATTTCAATCATCTCTTTGCCCAGCGTGGTGGCTCAGAGCACCTCAAACCTAATTCCCAGTGGTCCCCGAGAGGAATGTGTCCTGTTGTCTGCCTCAGTTTCTGTGTAAAAACCTGCCTGAAGATGATAACCTCCTGACACTGTGCTTAGGTGAAGGGATGTGACCTCACCAACGTGTGAGGAAACCCTGAGCTGGTGCAACCGAAGCTGGGAGAGGGGATCCCCACCTCTGCCTGACACTCTGCTTTCCTTCCAGGTGTCTGTCCACCACCAGAGAGCACCCAGCCGTGGGGCCATGGAGTTGAGTGGGTGTCTGAAGATCACTAAGTAGCTTTGTCTGGAGAAGGCCTCCAAGATCCTTGAGCCCAACCATCAACCTAACACCACCACAGCCATCAAACCATGACCCAACGAATCTCTTTCTCCTAGGGCTGTGCCACTCCAGCCCCAGCAGTAGCAGTGATGCTCGCTTTGCTTCTCCTCATCTCTCTTCTCCAACCACCACTTCCCCAGGTGGGGGGTTCTGCTCCACACCACTGATTAAAATACCAGCTCCAGCCCAATAAACTCCTGCAAAAGAAAACTGCTTAAGCAAAAAAACTTACCCCAAACACCACTCCTCAAAGAAGCTGAGTTGCAGCCCAAACAAATTAGAGGGAAAAGGGGGGCTGGGGGAGGGGGGGGAAAAAAAGCCCACAACCAACAACCAAAACCCCAAAGCCAAGCTGTGGAAGCAGTGAATTCCCCCCAGCTCTAGGAGCCTGGCCAATGCAGCAGATGAAGCATTGCACAGACAGTTCCAAAAACGACACAGCCACTCTCTGCCTGCCTCACTCGTGGCAAACCCACAGCAATAAGGCTTCCCCCCCCACCCCCCCTTCTCTTTTTTTCGGGGTGGGGGTGTTGTTGTTTGGATGTTTTTGTATAAGCCACTGGAATTCCCACAAAAGCAGCAACATGAGCCAAAGAGAGAGGAGCTGAGATGGTCAAACCTTGCAGCAGCAGCAGCACCTGATACAGAAAGACTTCCACAAGCCCTCCAGTGACCAAAGCCTGGCCAGGGGCAGCCCTTTGCCCGCTGCCTTCTCTCAGAGGAGAAGCTCAGGACAGGCTACGACCTGTCAGCCTCACCAACCCCTTCCCCCTTTAGTTTATTTTTCTGGGTTTGCTTTAAACCTTCCCAGCTATTCAGCCTCTTACAAAGGAGGCAACTCTCTCTCTCTCTCTCTCTCTCTCCCCCCCCTCTCTGGTGTTTTTTTGGGAGGAAAATGTGGCATGCACCTATTTTGTTTCATTCCATGCCAGGACCTATAAAGTTACTGTGGGCTGCAGCTCCTGCCAAGTTCTAAAGGTGACAGGGCAATGGGCACCCAAAGGACACTTCTATCAATGCCCTTTTATTTCCCTCTCCTTCCCCTTCCACCCAACTCTTTCCCCACCCCACCCCCTTTATTTCTTACCCCCCCCCCTTTTTTTTCCCCCCTTCTAATAGAATTACTCTTATCTGCAAGTGATTTAAACTCTAAGGTTTACAGAAGATTTAAAGAGTGCGAACACAGTTGGAATGTTTTAAACTAACAGTACAAGTTGCATTTTAAGAAAATAATTAACTCCCAGGGGAGGTGTGGTTCTTGGAGCCATGACAGATTCAAGGCTGCCTTTCCCTATATGGAGTTTCCAAATAATAAAATATCTTTGGTTCCCTACTGGTGTCAGATGAGAACCTGTTAGTGTGCTGGTTGCTAGTGGACTGTCATAGGTTTGGGGCTTTTGCTTGCTTGCTTGCTTTTTCTGTTAGATGTTGGGGTTTTTTTCTTCTTGTTGGGTTATTTTAGTGTGGTTCTCTTTTTTTTTTACACCCCCCCCCTCTCTCTCTTGCAGTGGGCCATTAGTGTTTTAAAGCCACAGTGCACAGTAGGTAACCTCGGCTGCCAGGCTTTAGTTGTAAATAGGTTGGGTTGCTGGGCTCACTGCGTCTCCCCATCCCTCTTTCTTGCTCAACAAGCACAACCCCCAAGCCAAACAAACCCCCAACAACCCCCAACAAACCCCCATGAACCCACCCAAACAACACAACAACAACCCCAAAGAAACCCCCAACAAACCCCCATGAACCCACCCAAACAACAACACACCCAAAGGAACCAAAAAGCCAAAATGAAATGGAACAAACCAAACCCAAAACCCAACCATAAAAACCCCAAACAACAAAACCAAACCCAACCCCACCCCGAAGAATCACAGAATCAACAAGGTTGGAAAAGACCCCCAAGATCATCAAGTCCAACCTGTCACCCAACACCTCATGGCTAACTAGAATAGAATAGAATTAACCAGGTTAGAAAAGACCTTGGAGATCATAGTGTCCAAGCTATCACCCAACACCATCTAATCAACTCAACCATGGCACTAAGTGCCTCATCCAGGTGCCTTTTGAACACCTCCAGTGATGGTGACCCCACCACCTGCCTGGGCACCAAGTGCTACATCCAATCCCCTCCTGAACACCTCCAAGGACAGCAACTCCACCACCTCCCTGGGCAGCACATTCCAATGGCTAACAACTCTCTCTGGGAAGAACTTTCTCCTCACCTCCAGCCTAAACTTCCCCTGGTGCAGCTTGAGGCTGTGTCCTCTTGTTCTGGTGCTGGTTGCCTGGGAGAAGAGACCAACCCCCTCCTGGCTATAACCTCCCTTCAGGTAGTTGTAGACAGCAATAATGTCTCCCCTGAGCCTCCTCTTCTCCAGGCAACCAACCCAAAGCACCCAACCCCAACCCAAAGCACCCAACCCCAACCCAAAGCACCCAACCCCAACCCACAAAGGGTTTCTGGAACTCCTGGGTTCTTAATGTCTCTATTCTTGCTCAGAACTTCTGCTAGCTACAAACAAGCCATACGGGAGACCAGCACAGACACCCAGCTCAGTCTAACTCCCAGCCCTTCTCACTTCCAGTGCTAATGGTAACACCACAGAAAGGTAGGGAAGGGTTGGAAGGGAGCTCCAGAGGTCATCAAGTCCAACCCCCCTGCAAAGCAGGACCACTTAAGGGCAAGTCACACTGGAACACACCCAGGCAGGTTTTGAAGGTCTCCAGAGAAAAAGCCTCCACAACCTCCCTGGGCAACCTGTGCCAGTGTCTCCCCACCCTCACTGCCAAGAATTTCTTCCTACTCTCCAGTCTAAATCTGCCCTCCTCAAGCTTTGATCCATTCCCTCTCCTCCCACCACTATGAGCCCTTGTAAAAACTCCCTTCCTGGCTTTCTTGTTGATGAGGAGGACTTCATGAAGTCTTGATGATGACAGGGACTTGATAAAGATTGTCTAAGAATGTGTCTAGCTCAAGGCTTAGGCTAAGAGAGCCACCTGGGTAGAGGAGTCTCAGCTCCACTCCAGGTTTACAGGGTTTAGGGCTCTAGAGCACACAGACATGAGCCTGTCCCCAAATGCACCCTGCAGCCTCTCAGGGACAGAGCTTTCCTCAAATTTAATTACTTGCAAAACCTTTGGTCATTAACACCCAACCCAAATTCTGCTGCAGGTCACAGGCTATTAAACAAACAAAGTGTCTTTGCTCCCTAAACAATGATTTGGTGAACTGGAGCTTAGGTTAAACCTGAAGCCACAACAGCACAGCAATCCTCTTGCTGATGTTCTCACCCTGTTACTCCAGCTTCTAGGAATGGTTATGAGGGAATTATTTCTCCCCAAGCTTTTGTAGGACACTTCATGATGCTGTTAGCCATCCCCCAGGCCCCAGGGGGAGGGCATTCGTGGGGGGTGGCGGAGTCTCCGTGCCTGGAGGTGTCCAAGAAACCTGTGGCCATGGCACCTGGGGACATGGCTTAGTGCCCATGGTGGGGTTGGGTTGCTCAAGGATCTTAAAGGTCTCTTGGGACTCAAGGATCTTAAAGGTCTCTCCCAGCCCAAACAATTCTCTGATTCCAGGCAGCGTGAGAAGGGCAGCGAGGCACCCAGCCCCTCCTCCCCACCTTCTGGCTGCTGCTGACCACATCCATGAAGAATGCCACATTTTTATTGTAGAAAATGCAGATATTAAGACATTTAATGACCATACAAAATGCTGGGGAGTTCTGTCTGCTGTTAAAGGTTTTAACGAGCATATTCTCCATGAAGGAGCTCTGTGTCCCCAGGCAGGGCACAGCCCACGGTGTGCTGTGTGCTGCTTGATTAGGACTCCTTTTAATGGAGCAGCAGGTTAGAAGTGCACATAAAGCTCCCATCCACGGCCTGCATTTGTTGTCAGGGTTGCTCTGACACGGTGCTTTTGCAGCCACCTCTCCTCACTCTCGATTCCTCACAAGAAGTGCTGCAGCTGGCACATGGGCTCCAGCTTCTGTCACCTTGCAGCATCCCCAAAACGCTGTCCAAAGCACACCGAGAGCTCAGCACTGTGAGAACAGTCCCTGACAGACGAACAGCATCATCTAGGGGCCAGAGATCAGCACTGGGCATCACACGGACACAGCCAGGGAAGATCCCAGGGATCTGAATGAATTGCTCCTGAGCATGGCCACCCCCCATGTGAGAGGCCCTCTGCTGTACTCCTGCAGAAACATCTCATGCAATGCCTTTCAGCAAGAAAACAACAGACCCGAGCTGGTTCAGAGCTACAAATCGTCTTTGCCTTGGGTGTTTTCCAGCAGGGTGCAATTACCTCAGACCAAAGACAGCAGCCAAGCGTCTTTGCCCTCTGAGCTGGAGGGATGCACAAGGCACAGAGGCTGCACAGTCACAGCAGGACAGAAGTTGCTTAGAAAGCCTCCAGAGACCTGGCTAACATGATACTAAGGCATCCCAAGGGGATGGTTCCAAGGCATCCCAAGGGGCTCTGGCTTATTCCATGCCTGCACAGTCCACATAGCACCAAGCCCTTGCCATCAAAGTTGCCCTCGAAACCACCAAGCAAGGCACAGTCTGGGTGAAAAGGCATCCCCAGTAGTAAATCTATTACACACACACTGAAAGCAGGCAAAAAAATCCCACCCCCCTCCCCGGTGCCAGCAGAGCCAAAGCTGGCTCAGTGCTGGAGGCAGAGCACGTTGTGGCCATCAGCCCCTCTCAGCAGCAGACCTTCTGCTTGTTTGCCTAATTAAACTGCTGTCTCCTGCACGCTGTGGTTTGACTCTTAAACCACCAGTGAGGATGTAAAACATCTTTATAACAATGATGACTCCAAACCACATTAGGTCCAGAGGGAAGTGATACTCCACTGGGTGACTGAAAACTGTAAAAACAAATAAAAGAGTGATCCCATCCCCAGGGGACAATTACAGCCAATTGCTCTGGTACTTGCATCCAATTTGCTGCCAAGACATTTCAGACTATCAGGATTTACACAGGGAAGAGTCCCTGTGAGGCAAGAATGTCCTAAATGATGGCCAATTTTCTTGTACGAGAGGGTGATTTGTAACTGGAATTCCCTGACCGGGGTTGTGCAGCAGAGATCAGCCTGAGACCTCTAATTGCCAGCATCCTCTTGTCACAGCCATGGACCAACATCAGCTCTTTGCTGTCACCAATTCAGGATATTATATCACTCAGTGCTTTTGTCACCAGAACATACTGGAAAGTGATTTCCTTGCCTTGTGGCAGCAGGGACCAAGGAGCTGCTTGGCTTTTGCTGGGCAGATGAACGTTCACACTGCTGGAGAACAAAAGCCTCAAGGGACTTGGTGCTCACGACTTGGGATGGAGCTGTAAGTGGCAGAGGGAAGGGCTGGAGCAGTTTAACACGGAACGGATGAAGCAGATGCGGATCCCAGGTGGGATCCAGGACTCAAGCAAGCTGCTTAATTGGTGTGTCATGTAATGTGGATTCCAAGAAGTACACAACCAGAGCTGCAAGCCGAAGGAGCTCATTGCAATGGCTACCTGCAGGAACTTACAAGCAAGAGCATTCTGCAAGACACTGTCAGCTGGAAGCAGAAACCACACAAAGAAGGGACTTGGCCTCCTGCTTAGAGCCAAACCTGTGTGTAAATGCTGTGATGAAGGGAGGGCTCAGAGAAGAGAAGCTGCTAGAGAAGAGCTGCTAGGCAAGAGGTGCTCAGGTTCTTATCCATAGATTCATAGAACGGGTTGGGTTGGAAGGGACCTTAAAGATCATCTGCTTCTAAAGCCCTGCCACAGGCAGGGACACCTCCCACCAGCCCAGGTCACTCAAGGCCTCATCCAGCCCGGTCCTGAACACTTCCAGGGAGCAGGCAACCACAGCCTCCCTGGGCAACCTCTTCCTGTGACTCCCTACCCTCACCGGCAAGAATTTCTTCCTCATCTCCAGTCTCAATCTGCCCTCCTCTAGCCTCCAACCTGCTGTGCCTCAGCCCTTTTGTGGGCACTGGAGCTGCTCCAAGAGGCAACTGCAGGCTAAAAAGACAGGCTGGCACCGAGGGAAGCGCAAGAGAAGGGTGTTTAACACACAGAAAACAAATAGGAATGAATGGGAAACAAATGAGTGATGAAATAGGAGAGGTCCTGATGGTCTCTGGTCTCAAACGTGGAGTTTGGGGCAATCCCTGGCTATTATTTTCACAATAGCTTGCATTCATTACTTTATTTAAAAATGGTGTACTCTGTCTGGCAAACAGGAAGTAAGCCATAAATCTCCAGTTTAAAAGCCATCTGAAGCCTGTGGACCAGATATGTTCTCAATCAGTAGTCAGGCAGTAAATAAACATTTATATACAGCAACTGCTCTCAACCAGCCTGACCTCCGGCTATTACAGGGCACATAAAGAGGAAATTTGTTTAGTCCCATAAAAGCCCAGGCAATATATCAATAGATTATTAAAAATGGAAACAATGTAGGCTAATGGATTATATTGATTTTAATAAACAGGAGTATATGGGCTGCAAAGATAAGAGGCAGATACGACAGCCTCCCCAGCTCACCTCGCGGGCTATCTCCTCAGCCCAGCTGAAACTCCAGCTGTCAAGAACCTCAGTGGCTGCAGTTTGTTTGCTTCCCAAATTGACATATCTGCGGCTGAAGGACTTAAAAATTGGAGGGCCTGCATTTTTTGTCCCTGCTTGTGAAGCAGGGAGGCAGTCAAAGGCTAAAACTTGGACATCTTTTAACGTCGCAGGCTGCCCTCAGGCGTGGAAGCGCAGAGGTGCCGCTGGGGTGGGAGCTGAGGAGGGTTTCTTGCCCTTGCTGCAGCTGCTGTTGGTGGCAGGCACTGAAGCCTGAACCTCTCCTGTTTTGGAAGCCTGGCAGGATGCTTGGCTTCTGCAGTCTCCCAAAAACTTCCATGTCTGAAGCCAGCTAAAACCATTGCTGCTTGGAGCAGCTCTGACAATGCCAAACCCCAACAGAATCCTGCAGATCAGTGGCATGAGCCCTGGAGCTGTGGCCCTGGGCAGCCTGATCCGGTTGGAAATGTCCCTGGCCAGACAAGACGACCTCAGAGGGTCCTTTCCAACCCAAAGCAATCTGTGATGGTTGTCAGAATCCTCTGACGTTTGCCCACCGCTAGAGTTCATTTTCCCACTTTCCCTCTACTCTTCCTTCCTTTGAAGGGATCCCTTCAACGTGCTCCCCACGCCTGCTCCCCTTTGATTTGACCTGGGGGCTCAGCAGCCAGCCAGCCCTGGTTTGAAAAATGACTTTTCCATTCTAGCTTGAGGAGAAGGCTTGTGGCAGAATGAGATTCATCAAGCAGGGACGGGGGAACAGAAAGGCTTTACCAAAAGCCCAGGCAGAGGCAGCCCTGCAGATCAAGTTGCATTAGTGGCTGTGACATAAGTGGTTGTGGGATGGAAGGAGCTGGGAAGTCTGTGAACATACTCTAAATGTCAGGGCAGGGAGACAGAGTGTTCTGCAGAACTGGGTCAATGCGATTACAAGTTTAATCTACCTCAGCAATTACAACCAGGCTAAATTAAAGCAACCTTTGGTGCTAAAGAATGGAACCATGGACAAAACCCTAAGCTGCTTTTCCCTTTGGAGGGAGAGGTTTTCCATCAGCAGCAAGGCACAAGTGCGTACACAGCAATTACTTTAGGTCAGAAGACCTAAATTCACACTTCCCAAAGGGCACACAAGGCAAACTCGAGTCCCCTCACCATGAGCATCCTTAAAACTCAGAGCAGCTCAGCTTTGACCTTTGTGGAAGGTGAGGACACCTTCCTACTCACCAGGTGTCATACACTGTGGTGTACCAATTAAGTGCTGCTTGAAAGCGCTGCAGGGCTAACCTCGAACACTCCAGAGATGGGATCTGCACCCAGCAGCTGAACACCCAGGAGATGTCCATCTGAACTGCCCAAGCTGGTTGGCATCACAAAGGATGGTCTTCAGAAATGATTTACCTTGCTTCCTACAGTGAAAGAGTGGAAAACAAAGGGAAAAGCCCTGAGGAGTTCCTTGCATTAAAGTGATGGAGGTGATCAGAAAGCTGTCCAGATGACAGGCATGAACTGATGACCAGAGGGCTGGAGAACATACCCCATGGGGACAGGCTGGGAGAGTTGGGGCTGTTCAGCCTGGAAGGAAAACAAAGGCTGCAGGGAGACCTTAGAGCAGCCTTCCAGTAGCTGAAGGGGGCTACAGGAGAGCAGGGGAGGGACTTTTGGTAAGGGCTGGGAGTGACAGGACGAGGGGCAATGGACACGGGAGATTAGGAAGAAGTTCTTTAGAATGAGGCTGGGGAGACACTGGCACAGGTTGCCCCAGGGAGGTTGTGGCTGACCCCTCCCTGGAGGTGTTCAAGGCCAGGTTGGATGAGGCCTTGAGCAACCTGGGCGGGTGGGAGGTGTCCCTGCCCATGGCAGGAGAGTTGGAACCGGATGATCTATCAGGACCCTTCCAACCCAAGCCATTCTATGAATCTAAGAACTCCTCTCCTCCTCTGTGCCTTATTTTCCACTGCTTTCCTTGCAGAAGGAGGGCTTAAAAGCAGGTGAATGTCCATTTAGTTGACAGCTCTGTGTTCCCCCTTAGACCCGAGATTCAGTCCAAGTACTCGTTGAGGTGGTTGGGGCTTCGAAGGCTGAGGTCTTAACTCACTGCTGGTTGTTTCCTGAAGAAGCACACAGGACTAAAGTTGCAGTCAATTTCTACCACTCTTCATTAGCTCCCAACAGGAGGAATCCCACCCTGGCAAACCCCTCCATGCCTCCCAAATTACAGTAATCTGCAATTATAAGCTACAGTGTTAATGAGCTTTGATTGCCTGCCATTTGGGATGCCACCTCTAAATGCCACTTCCGTTTCACAGCGCGTGGAGGTTAACAATCTGTTGTGAGGAGATCACCCAGAGTCAAATGGACTTTCATGAACACCTTTTGTGATGTCAATTTGTGACCTAAGAAACCCAACCGAGCATTCCTCCTCCCCACACCACCGCAGCCATTCCCACTTTTCCCAGCACTAGGACCCCCCTGCAGCTCTGGGGCTGGTCTTTGTGCAGGGGTGGGGGAGAGCTGGCTTTAGTACTCAAGGAGAGTAGCATCTGAAGTTCTGTGCTTGACCTTCGATCAACAGCGGTTTGGGTCAGGCTCTAGGAGGACTAATTGTGTCATTCACACACTTAGAGGATAATGTGCCTGGCAGAGCAGTACAGAAGGCAATAAACAGCTTTTACAAGAGATTAAACGCCCGAGCACAGCTCAAGCATTTAGATAACTGCAAAAGCCATTTATGGAGGCTGCTCTGATGCCAAAACACACTTGTCATATACAGTCCTGCTCATAAAATAAGGCAACCAAACACCCTCTCAGCCATTGCTTTGCTTCCTTCCTAAGTGGTTTTGTCCCAGAGATGTTTCCTCAGAAAGCCTAAGTGAGTTCTTGGGGTTTGCTTGAGAAAGAAAACAAAAAACCCTCTAAGGGACAGCTGAAGAGGAGAGGAGAAACAAACCGCTTGTGCCAGAGTGTCACTGGCTCTGCCTCATGGCAGAGAAATCCCACTCAACACTCCTACAGCAAGCCCAGACCAAGCACCACTTCTGGGTAGGTTCTGATCTAAGGCACTTCGGCTCTTGTACACAGCAGGACACTGACCAAGGTCATGCCCAGAGATGCTGAGGGCTGCACTCTGCACAGCTCCACGCATGGTCTGCATCGTGCAGAGCCCAGCACGCCACCGGCTGGGCAGAGGAAGGAGGATTTCATTCACGATGCAATTGCTCTTGATTTAAATGAGCACTTCCCAGGGGGGTTAGTCCTGCACCAACACTCCTGGTGTAAAGCACAGGGTCAGGGGTACCTGCTCTGCACAACCAAGAGCTTAGGCATTCTCTGTCTATTTCTGGAGCCCACCACTGCCTGCCTGCCCCCTGGAGCCCACCACTGCCTGCCTCCCCCCTGGAGCCCACCACTGCCTGCCTGCCTGCCTGCCTGCCTCCTGGAGCCCACAACTGCCTGCCTGCCTGCCTGCCTCCCCCTGGAGCCCACCACTGCCTGCCTGCCTGCCTGCCTGCCCCTGGAGCCCACCACTGCCTGCCTGCCTGCCTGCCTGCCCCTGGAGCCCACCTCTGCCTGCCTGCCTGCCTGCCTGCCCCTGGAGCCCACCTCTGCCTGCCTGCCTGCCTGCCCCTGGAGCCCACCTCTCTGCCTGCCTGCCTGCCTGCCCTGGAGCCCACCTCTGCCTGCCTGCCCCTGGAGCCCACCACTGCCTGCCTCCCCCTGGAGCCCACCACTGCCTGCCTCCACTCCCCTACATGGCAGAAAAAAACTATTTAGGAGATGCTCAAGCACATGGATTTCCTAATTTACCCTCCACAAACCAACCCCACACTCACCTCTCAGACCTCTCTGTACCTTTACCAGGTTCCTGTTAGCGTTTGCCACATCCAGGAGAAGAGAATTAATGCATCCCCCCCCCCACCCCCTGCACAGATGAAGTGCACAAACTGTCACAAAATGTTAACACAGATATGAAGCTATTAGAACAACCCCAGCTCCACAAACAGACTTTGAGCCAGGGGTAACCAAGAGATCAGTGAAATAAAGAGACACATTAAAATTATATCCCTTAAAAAAAATAGAGAGAGAAAAAGGAAGAAAGTAAGAAAAATAAACCCCCCAGGTTTATAGCGCTGGGCACTTCAGAAAGCTGATGTTGGAAAGTCTAAGGGCAAGTCAATAAGGCATGGCTAATTGGAGAGCAAATTGACATTCATAAGCTGGTGTTTAACACCACCAGGGTAAACAAGGTAATAGACAGTTAATGCAGAGGACAAGGGCGGCGGAGAGAAGCAATCCAGGTTGAATAATGGAAAAGGACCAATTGAGCAAATTCGAAGTGCAAACACTCCGCTTCCAGGCTGCTCAGCAGGGATCGCCGAGGAGCTGACAGCTCTAATCGGCTGATTTGGGGTTGTTGTCTTTGCACAATGAGTGTGTCAACCGAAAGAAAACAAGAGAGAAGAAGAGAGAAATCTACATAATGGCAAATGAATCCAGGTTACTAAGTGCAGCTGGTGATAAGGTTCAGGTGGGTAAATACTGATGGCTGCTTAGCACTGGAGATGTCTGAAATAACAGAGAGCAATCAGCATCCGGCTGCCCAGAGATACCTGATGGGGAGTTCAGGGCTCCCAGGGGAGAAGCGAGGGCAGGAGAGACACGAAAGGGAGAGCCCAGGCTGGAGCTACAGACACCACTCCAATTCTCTCACTCTAGGTCTCATCACAGAATGGTTTGGGCTGGAAGGGACCTTAAAGATCATTCAGCTTCAACCCCCCCTGCCATGGGTGAGGACACCTCCCACCAGCCCAGGCTGCTCAAGGCCTCATTTTGAACAGCTCCATGGAGGGAGCATCCACAACCTTCCTGGGCAACCTGTTCCAGTGTCTCACTGCCCTCACTGTGCGCCTCAGCTAACTGCGATGGCCCAGAGCACTTGAGCAGCTTCTGGAGCTTGTGCTTCCCTTCCCAGAGCAGTCACTCAAGGGACTCTTCACCTCCTTCTGTACAGCAAATTTTGGGTACCTCCCATGCCCATTAAAGATCTTCCCAGCACTGTTCAGATACAAACTGGGAATTCCCCCCCCCCCCGAGGTGCTAGGATGTGTCTGAGGTCTTGACACAGCCCAGCCTAGCTGGAAGAACCAGCACCAGACCCCCACCCCGTGCAGGAGGTGCAGGATTTGTATCTCAGATCAGGTTACTCCTCAGCCAGACTTCCTCATCCTATGCCCTTAAGTAAAGCAGCCACCACTGGAGCACTCCCTGCTAACAATTGCCACAGCATCCCAGGCATTTTGTCTACAATTAATGAAGTCCAGCCATCCCCAATTAGCATCCTGCTCCTTACCCCACTCCCTAAGGCAGATCAATGTTACCTTGGTGCTCAAAGGCTTCCATTGGCTGTGATCAAGCCCCTCTGCCATCCTGCAGCGTGGATCAAGAAGGCAGCTAGTGCCTGCTCTCCAAACTCTTCTCTGGGTTTCCTGTGCTGGCAGAGAGGAGAACTCTTCATAGAGGGTCGGTGATGATCCCCATGTGCCACCTGACAAGGCCATGATCAACTCCCTTCCATCTATCAGCTCTTCCTAACACCCTTGGCCCAGAGGCTCCTGGAGCACTCCAGCAGTGATTGCTTTTG